>OZ025239.1:80925915-81038415 GCA_964019155.1 Osedax fenrisi
ATTATAAATAGGTGCATTCGAATTATATTTAAAATTCCTTATACTGATTATTCTACAAGTATTTCTGAACTTCGTTCTAAAATCAATTGGCATAATACTAAGCAATCTATTATATATAAAATACTCACTATAACGCATAAAGCTATAGTATTTAAGAAACCTATGTATATATATAATATGCTACAGTTATCTATTAATAACTCGCAATTGCGATCTAATTCTACAATTAACCTTGAACTACCTAGAATTAATTCTTCAATATATGGCGAGCTATCTAATCGGTGGTATGCCCCTTACCTTTGGAACAAACTTCCATCCAACATTAAGAATATTATTAACCATTACACGTTCAAGAAACATTTACATCGTTATATATTAAATAACTATTGATTGTAATAATTGTATAATAATATTCTAAAGTTTATAACATATACGAAAGTATTGTATGTATCTGTATGTTTGTGTATATTTATTTATATACGTTTATATATTTATATACACATATATGTATGTATATATTTATCATGTTATGTTTTTAAATGCTAAAAACAATTAGTAATATTTGTTCTGTTTAATTTATTCGTTCACACTCTAAGAATGTTTATAAAACATTAATGCAGTGTATAATAAACTATTTACATTTACATTTACCACTACCACTACCACTACCACTACCACTACCACTACCACTACCACTACCACTACCACTACCACTACCACTACCACTACCACTACCACTACCACTACCACTACCACTACCACTACCACTACCACTACCACTACCACTACCACTACCACTACTACTACTACTACTACTACTACTACTACTACTACTACTACTACTACTACTACTACTACTACTACTACTACTACTACTACTACTACTACTACTACTACTACTACTACTACTACTACTATTACTACTACTACCACTACTACTACTGCCACCACTACTGCCACCACTACTGCCACCACTACTACCACTACTACTACCACTACTAACCACACTATTGAGGAGATAGGGCAACATGTTGGCAGAATTATCATAACAAGCAACGATACTAGAAGTGAACAGACTATTCAGGCTTTCTTTATCCACATCGTCCGTATTCTTGTAGTTCATGCTAATAAAGTGGGGGGGCTGGGCTAGGAAAGGGGCGGGGTGGGAGTATTGTAGCTTACCCTTCGAGCAGATTAGTGAAGTAGAGCTTGAATAATTGCTCCTTACCCAGGTGTATGTTTAGGAATATAATTTTCAGGTAGCCGGTATATAATTTACCTAGAGGGGTGTATGGGGGTGTATAGGGGGTGTAGTGTTTAGCTAGATGAGATAGAGTGGGGGTATATATAATGGGGGGGTGTAATGCGGGGGTATAATAACACATGTCAGGCTGTGACAATATGCCCATTAATGAGTCGACTACATCGATGTACGTCCTCTTGTTAGCGTACCAGAACTCCTGTGTGTGAGTGTGTGTGAGTGTGAGTATGTATGTGTGTGTGTGTGTGTGTATGTGTGTGTGCGTGTGTGTGAGTGTGTGTGTGTGAGTGTGTGAGTGTGTGAGTGTGAGTGTGTATCAGGAGATTATGTGAACGCAAAGGTTTACAATTCTACAAGTGTGAGCAGATTTCTACTAGACAGCACAATAGTATCACTGTTTTACTCCAGCGATAAGTGTAAAAGTTAAAAATAGAATATTCTCAATATCAAATATTGCGATACATGCATTGTTCTGAGAGTGAGGATATAACAAGTTACTTATACTTACACTTATAAATATATATATACTAAATACTAAGATATATTAAAACATATTGATAGTTAAATATAAAATTAAAACTAAAATAACTTACTTATATGTTCTATTATTATTCAGATATATTTTTATTTTTATTAATTTAACTATATTATTAATGTTTACACCCATATTTTTCTATTATTTTTTATATAAATATAAATAGATAATAATAAATATATTTCCTATTAATTAATTAAAAAATATCATAATTAATTATATTCTATTTAATAAATATCATCAACTAATTTTAAAATATGTACATTTATACGTATTTGAATAGGCTATATCACACTATTTGATTAACATATAAGTTTTATGATATAACATAATCTAAATTCATAGATATAAGTGAATTCTCTCTATATCGACGAAAATTGCACTATCGTAATTCACCTATATATTATGACTAATATAATATGACTCATATTCATAATTAAAATCTCAGATGTAATTGTTATCGTTAATGTATAAAGAAAAGTGTCCTCCACCCCACATCTAGGGATGCGTACCTTAGTGCACAATGAGATGGTGTTCAAGCACAGCGGCCAGTACTGCCCTCCGTTCAGATTCTTCCTAACGTTGTTGTCAGGCATTCGGAGCAGACTGACCTTTATCAGTGACTCGAGGTCGCATATCTTGTTGGTGCGCTCCGTTAGATTGTACAAACAGGTGTAGAAGTGGCGTCTTACCTGAACAGGGCGGGGGGGCGGGGGGGGGCGGGGCGATGGTTATTACAAGTACCTATAGGGTTTAAAGTTAATTCACATTTTCACATTTTCTCGATATCAACGATTCATTTTAAATATGTTCACCTACGCTTTAGCCAACATTTACATTATATGTGTGTATAGTATACACTGTGTATACTAGTAACTCGTGTTTTGCGATGAGATCACGCATATTCACGCATCACAATCTATACGCCCATATCATGGATACACCGTTTTAAGGGTGTGCTGCGTTACGTAGGTGGTCACATTGAGTAGGTACAACTAGAGTGTTGCCACGCTACAAACATCACTCCCTTAAAGCGGTGTGTCTATGATACGGGCGTATAGATTGTGATGCACGTACTACATATAAGTTACTAGTATCGCTATTATAAATACGATGTTTGCGAAATCGTATGGGAAAATATTTAAAATGAATCAGAAATATTTAAAATGAATTATTACATTTTTTCAACATACTATTCGGATATAAATTATATTTATATTTATTCGAAGAGATAGCATTTATATAATCTAAACATAAAACCAAAGAAAGTTTTGCACTAGGCAACTAATACAATGAGTTTCTAAAGTGAGAGCACCCTCTATTTACATTCCCACAATGGCATTTGGTAAATATCCCCTTAATAAATAAACCTAATAAACTTCAAAATATACCTATATAAATAATAATGTTTTTTATAAGATAATGTTTAAAAAAAATTACTATCTATATATATATATATATATATAGTATAATATTGCATTTCAATGTGATTCTATAAATAGATTATTACCTAATTGATGTGATATAACATCACATATAATCAAAATGAATAACTACAATGAAATACTGATTTTAAACATATATTTAAATTAAATTTGTAACTATATAATAATTATATACAAGAAATAGACAACCAGAACATGTTATTAAACAGATCCACATATTTATTGATACTATATGTAACTAAATTAATTATTAATGAATAAATATATAAATAAATGCACAAATATTATCATTTTGCAAATGTAAGCAAATGAAATGTGATTGAAATGTAATTATTTGCAGGCCAACAAGATAACATTTAACACCAACTCATGTACACATACAACTATGTCATAGAAACAGTATTAACTATGCTACAGTATTTCCTACAAGTATACTGACAAACCACAAGCATATAGAGGAGCAGTATGTGTACACTGCACACACCGTACACTACTACTACTAAACTATGTAGTACTAACCCAACGTGTAGAATTGCTAAATTTCCAAAATTGCTTATTATTGATAATTTCTTTCAAAGGCTGAAGGAAATGTAGGTAGGTTAGGATAATAGAATGTAAGGTAGGGTAACGTAAGATGAGGTACTATAGACAATTGATGATTGATGAAATAGGTGAACATTGCCTGCAGAGAGGCCGAATAACCTGTGAAAGTTCTATTTCCTCTTTTGTGAGTAATTTAATGTGATCACTCAGGAAACAAAGGAATGATCCGTTCATGAACTCTTCACAAGCTTTCTCATCTTTTGTGTTCTCCGCTCTGAGCAGAAATCAAACAGAGGTTACACAGAGGTTACACAGAGGTTATAGAGAAGTTACACAGAGGTTACACAGAGGTTACACAGAGGTTACAGAGAGGTTACACAGAAGTTACACAGAGGTTACACAGAAGTTACACAGAGGTTACACAGAGGTTACAGAGAGGTTACACAGAGATGAGGACACCCCATGGTGGCGGATGTACACACTAACTTGTACTTCAAGGTTCTGCAGAAGATGAGCTTGTTGTACGCCTAGGTAATCGGTGTGGGGGGGGAGTTTAGAGGGGTGGTTCGGGGGGGCGGGACGGGGGTGATACGCACCTTGAGAAGGTAGTCAGAGTAACGGCAGTGCAGGTTCTTAATTTTAGCTTCGTTGAACACCTTTCTGAATATCGTATTGGAGTGGGAATTGGCTCCTTTAGATTCTGTAAGCGGGGGGGGGTCAATGAGAGTAGAGGTCAAGCTCTCTCTAGAGGCTAAGCCTATGGGTACTAGCCTATGTCGTACTGAGCCAACAGCCAAGGCACTATGACCTTCTTGAGCATCGGTTGAAGGTTGACGCTGATATCAATGTTGTCGAGGATTGTGCTGAATATTTGTTGAACGATGGAGCGTACTTGAACTTCTTGATGCTGTTGAGAGTGTGTACCAAGGATAGAGGTCAACTAGAGGTCATTAGTTTATTATTATTATCAGAGTTAGGCTTTTACAGCCAGATAATTGTAGAAGCTAAAGCTTAACTTTGAGACAATTACCCAATTAGAGGTCATCCAGTAACTAGAGCGTATTAGTTCATTAGAGGGCATTAGTTGATTAGAGGGCATTAGATAAATGGAAGTTAATACGCTTAGGCTATTATTTGTATTCTCATTTATTGAAGAAATACACTTGATCACTGATAATCAGGATTGATCCGATAATAGATCATTACTTTCGGTTCCAAGGCTAGCTGATGCATAGTGAGACTACATTAATATTGTGATTTAACATTTAACTGATCCTTCTTTCCCTTTTCAGCTTAACTTAATTGCCGCCTTTAGATATGAGAGCGCATGTATGCTTTTTATAGATATGAGAATGCATTCGGAAGCAATAGTTTTTGAAAATGAGAAAGCGTCGATTCTTTTGGATAGACAGAGACAGAGACTGCGTCGATGCTTCACAACAATCACTACGTGATCCACTAACGTAAGAGTAGGTGTTGTAAACTGCATTATAATCACGAAACAACTCCTCGAGAGCCTCTCCTTCGTTGGCAATGATCCTATCATGTAAAGCCGTCAGAGCCTGCAATAAGAAATTGGTTAAAATCTGATTTTTAAAGCTAAATTTGATGAAATTTTTTTAAATTCAATGATGATTAATATATATGATGAATTAGTTAACCATCACTAAACTATGAATTAAGTAACTTTAAAATAAGTAGTAATTAGAATGTCTACAAAATATTATTACATTGTTTGTATATTATTTAACTATGAATTGCCTGTCCTTCATGCAAGCTAGTATCCAACAGTATCAACAAGGGGTGATATGATACTTGATTATTATCTCCTCAATAAGGACATATTATTGAACATAAAAGTTATATTCCTAGTCCCCTATTTATTTATCATACGGTATGATTCATACTTAATATGAAAATATGAAAATAAATTCTTTTGTAATAAAAATTAAACATTATTTTTTAAATAAATCAATCTCCTACATTTTAAATGTGTCAATGTATAAGGCAGGTTAAGCCGGTTCATGATAATGTAATTATAATCAATCTGAATACAATATTTAATTAATCAACAATTTAACATAAAATTGATACTTTTTATTGACATTTTATTATGGTGTAGTATAAAATAAATTATATGGTTATTATATAATAAATAAGTTAATTATGGTAGTAAATAATTATAAATTTAAATTTAACATAAAAATTATAGGAAATTTTATTATGGTGTAGTATAAAATAAATTAAATATAATTTTTTAATATTTAAAAATTAGCAACTATATTTTATTTTATAGTGTTTAAATAATGTAATTTATCTATATATATATATATATATATATATATATATGGTTATTATATAATAAATGTTTATGTTTATTATGGTAGTAAATAATTGTAAATTCTGGGAAATATATATTTCTAGTTTACAATAAAAATATATTTTTTTAATTATTGTAGTTATACAAATTTTATCCCAAAAGTGAACATAACCTGTATAATTTATATGGGTACCATTATTTAAAGAACAACATATGTTATTGAAACAAATGTATTAAATGAATTTGTAGAAAAAAAATGTTTATGTCGGTAACAAATTATGTTTATGTTCTAATATACTATATGAGAAATAAAGATAATTTTATCGAATCGAGTCAATCGAATATTTTTTTCATAATAATTTGCTAGACAACAATTTTTCATGTAATAAATGTTATACTAATCTAACATTCAAAATTATTTAATTTGGATATACTATTATAATGATGTATTATCTAATGATATACCTATGATGATGACAGTCCAGCTTGATGTGGCAAATGACTACAACAGTATAACAATACTGATGATGTAATAATGATAATGATGTATCATTGTTCATTAGTTATTAAGGGTTTAAGTTAGCAATTGTTACACATTACATGCTGTTAGAATTATTTTTCATATTTATCAAGTGTAAATTATTTAATTTAAAGTTATTAGCCAAAATTATTATGTTATATTCACGTATTAATTTTAAGTAAATACTATTTTATCTTATTTTGTTTAGGTAATAGGTAATTAGGTAATGCTGTTATAATTAGTAAACGATTCGATAACTAGCCAACCAATCAGCAATAGAGAATAACGTGTTGTGTGATGTGCAATGTGTTGTTAAATGAGAATATAATTTAATAGTGATTTTAATTTCTTTTATAAGTAAACATTATAAAATGCTTATACCTAAACCCAATGATACCTAAACCCAATGATACCTAAGCCCAGTGATATTACTCATGTAGCTATATCGTTAAGGAGAGAGCCATGTATACTTTAGGTTATGACTGATGACTAATGACAACAGCAGAGACTACTACAGCTGCTAGTGTGGGTTTACCTGTAACTTGTCCTTACTCTTGAATATCAGCGCCAGGGCATCGTGGTAAACACTATCGTGAGTCACTTCAATCTGGGGTCAGTAGGGGTCATTAGGGGTCATTAGGGGTCATATCGTTATGGGTCATAGTATTAGAGGTTATATTATTAGAGGTTATATTATTATGAATCATATAATTAGTGGTCATACAATTAGGGGTCATACAATTAGGGATTATATGATTTGGGGTCGCATGATTAGGGGTCGTATGATTAAGGTTAATGAATGATGACACAAACGTGGCAGTTATCCAGTAGAGAGCTGTAGCCCGCCTGCTGAGATATGCCCGTGGAGCCAGACAGAAAGTCACTGCCGGCAACCTGTGTGAAACATAGAGGTCAGAGTTATAACACCGGTAGAGGTCAAATACGGTACACTTATAGAGGTCGGGTCAGTATACTATAATGCTGTAATGCTTTATAGTTCTAGTAATATGTATAATATAATATATGTTCCCGCAAGTACTGTTTAAATAAGACTATTTCATAAAATATTTATGAAATAATTAGGAAATGACATTCAATAACTTGTGAGCTTCGAATCTAATAATCGTCATATTTTAATGAATATAAGATCGTTTTTTAGAATTATAATTTTATAGCTTTTAAGCTAAAATGAAGAATATTATATATACATTTAAATAATCAATAGGTGGCTCTTTATTTATAATAACATAATGTTATAAGTTATTGTCTGTTTATATATTTTTCATAATTATATTATAAATCTTTAGAATCAATTTACTCACAATAATTATTTTTACCAATTTCACTCATTCAAACATCATTCAATAATGTAAATAAATTAAATTAATTAAATTTGCAGATAATTTATAATATATATAATTAGTAATTATTAATTACTAATTACACAATATTTGCCTTTTTAATTTAATAATTAGTAAAATTTAAAATATTCATAATTTTCTTTTATTTTCAAAATAATAATAATAATAATTTATTAGTTAAACATAATTTATATTAAATATTGTCTTTTATATTCTATAAAAATGCCTTTATCATAGATCACCAGCATAGATCTATATAACATATATCATTATGTTAAACATTGTATTTAATATATAAATAAGTTAATAACTTTTAGTATACCACTATTTTCCTTATTAACTATAAGTAAAAATCTATTTATAGAATATGGGTTTAACCCATCGATATAAAAAAAGCGGATAAGCAATTGAATGTAGTGTATGGCACTATCCGCTACGGGCGCTGTAATCGAAACCCACTATCTGGCCCACTACTTTTTATTTATAATAATATTTATTTATTTATACATATATATATATTGATAATTACTACTCATTTTAATGTATTATCTATACTAAAAATAAAATTATATATATTTAAAATAAATCATATCAACATTCCTCGTAATTTTGTGTATTTAAATTGAAGATATCATACTATGTTATTGATATTTATAATCTAAATCCATTGATATAGATAGAAGTCACTTTAATCTATTTCGAAGAAAAGCCTACTGTTTTAATATCACTAATATCCAATGAAAATCACTGATACCATTTTGTTAATTTATCGATTAAAGTTACATTCACGTATCTATCTTTAATATGCATTGCGTGCATCAATTGCTTATCCACTTTCTTTATATCGATGGTTTGTTTGATTCCTAACCTTAATTTATATATTAAAATTATTATAATACTAATTAGTAATTATAATGGCTTACACTGTTAATGAATGTCTTCATTGTAATTACATTAAATTAGTATTTAATCATTATTTTAATTACATTATAATTATTGAATATTATAAATTTGATAATAAATGATGACATAGTATTATAGATTGGTATCCAGTGAATACTATATAACATAATTGAGTCATAAAATATATATAATAAATAATTTAAATGATTCAAATAACTCTCACATGTTACTATATATTATTATTTTAATTAATTAGTAATTGTACATACATTAATTATACATAGTATTTTGATTAATTATATTATGTTATAAAATGTAATGTGTTAATGGTTCAACTTTTTCATTATTTTCTATTTGTATATATTCTTTAATGCTAAAAATGCAGAAATTATAATTTTCATGTTACTATTAACAAAGATTTTCCGAAGGAAAGATATAACACTTACGCGAAATCGTGTAATTCGAATTTGTATACAAAATACCCTGGTCCCACCTATAGCGGGTTACTTTTAGGAACTATGCGTTGTTTATAATGTAAATTCGTATTTAACTATACACTTTTAAAATGTTAAATAATATGCTTTAAATTAATATTTATATGATGAAAACTAAGTGTTCATTACTAATATATAACAAACATATATGATATTTATGTATTAAATGCTATAAGTATATATTTAGTAAGTAAAATTTAATTTATATTGCATGTAATTTAATAGAGCAATGAAAACATTGTTGTATGCAAACAGAGCCGAACCTAAATCTATTTCAGTGATTTCGATACTACTGCTAGCAGCGGCTGGGGATATTACTAAATTACGTTGCATGCATAGGGAGTGTTATATCTTTGCTATTAATATGAAAATATTGATCTAATAATATAATATGTATTTATTATATATTCAATAAGAGATAGTTGTCTATTTTTTTAATTTTACAATATTAAATGATAACCGTTAAATTAATTTAACTATTATTAATTCTGTATTATATAAATTTATATATATATATAAAGAGTAATTGTCTCGACAAGCAGCAATACTTCTACAATTACCCAGGTACTTATACCTATATCTGATAATAATAATAATAATAATAATAATATATGCATTTGTATCGGTGATCAATGGAGAGATTTCAGCTTTTTATAGAAGTTCAAGATGCAGGTCGACTACCTTAAACGTTTAGGTTATTGCAACATGCAGAGTGAAGGTAATATTGAATATAAATACACATGACTAATCTGTTTATTGATGGTAATCAATTACATTTATGATAATAATGTGCGACTATTGTAATAGTTTAACGGATCACCTAATAATAATATTAATTATTATATTTACAATTTTAAATTGAAATATAGGTACCACGATACAAATGTTTAATGAAACCAATTACGCATTATACACTAATGGGGATTATTTCTCGGTTTATTGTTTATATAATATAATTTAAAGGGGTTTCACACCAACTCGAACGCAATTATTAACTCTAAAAAAGTAGGTGTAAAACCTCTTTTAAAAAATATAGTTAAACTTTAACCTTTAATAATTCAAGTTAATAATTGCGTTCGAGTTGGTGTGAAACCCCTTTTAGGTTTAGATATATTATTTATATCATTATTATAATTTTATTTTAACACCGTTTAAATATAATATATATTAAAAATAGTGTATTCTCTCTATATATAGAGAAATTATGATAATTAATAAAGTGCAGTTATCACTGAATAAATAACTATTTAGCTTTAAGCTAAGCATAGTAGTTATTATGCTAAGATCAAAGGGAAGCTTGTTCCATTCATTTGCACAGTAATATTTAATTCCATGTTTAGGTTTAATAATTCATTATGATAATCTATATGTTTAAAGCATATATTAATTAAAGTTCTAATTATTTCTCTCTCTCCATATCTGACGTAATAAGTCAAAATTGACTTTTTGTTAGTTCAATGATTATATAGATAATTTTATATTTAAATTTTAAATATTTATAAATTCAAAATATATATATATTTATATATAATTTTATATAAAATATATATTTTTTGAATTTATAAATATTTAAATATAAAATGATCTATAAGCTCATTTTACTAACAA
Organism: Osedax fenrisi; assembly: GCA_964019155.1. Taxonomy (NCBI): domain Eukaryota; kingdom Metazoa; phylum Annelida; class Polychaeta; order Sabellida; family Siboglinidae; genus Osedax; species Osedax fenrisi. The sequence continues at coordinate 80,936,906 of OZ025239.1, forward strand.
CGAGTAGTACAATGAAGTATAATGTAGCCTACATTATGTAGGTATATAAAATTCAAAGACGATAAAAAGTATAACGAAATGTACGAAGATTTATGGTCGTAGATATTGAGCGAGTAAACAAGCCCTTAGATAATAGTGAAGTGTTATAGCATAACAAAACCCATCACTACAATGATATATTAGTGTTATGATTATAATAATATAATACATAATATGTATATACATATAAATTTTAATTATTTTTCTAATTTTTTATAATTATTGATTTTCACTATTTATTTTGTTATATAACTATAATCCTATAATATAATATAATATAAGGACTATAATATTAAATATGTTAATTAAATATATAAAATGTTGAGATAATGATAATGAGCATTATTTATAAATTTACTAAAGAAATTAATAATTTGTGAAATATAAATGATCTAAAAACGATAAAGAAAATTAAGTTTAATAGATTTTTTAGGGGGATCTGCACTATAGCCGGCGAATTCACAAGAGGTGGGACTATAGGCGTGGCTATATTAAAAATACTATAAACGCTAATTCGATTATATAATACTGTAGATAGTTTTATAGAGATATTTAATTTAATTTGAATTGCTAATTCGATTATATAATAGTTAAAAATATTATATTTATTTAATTTATGTTATTTATTGTATTTGCATGCATGACACGTGTTTATTTAAATGTTACATGTAAATAGATAGGTGGAAATAGGTGGTCTTTTAAAAAAGCTACTTGTCACTGAATATTTTTAATTAATTTTTAGTATAATATATTCACAACATATAGCTCTAATTTATTCTTGTTATTAAAAAATCTAAAATTAACCTAATATATATTAAAAATAAGTATTAATAATAATCTATATGATTTATGACAATTTTATAAATTTAGTATATATAGTACTCATATTTAAGTTTAGTATCTAAATTATTTAAGTAAATAAGATAAAGTATCAATGTTATAATCTTTATTAAATATATATATATATATATATATATATATATATATATATATATATATCAGTGTTCATTCTAGAGCTACCCAGCTACCCACATTGGGAAGTGCCCTAATTGTGTGGGTAGCTGCCCTAAATATATAATTATATGGATTAAGTTTAATTATTAAGTTATTATTAATATACTTGTAATATCATTAATTAAAAGTGTTATATCTATAATCACAGGAATATATTATTTAATAAATGTCAGTTTTCCAATGAATATTTATAAAATGACGATTAAATGTGTTATTATTATTATATTATTATTTAAGTATTAAAATAATGAAGAATTTATTATTTAATAAATGGCAGATTTTTAATAAATATTTGTAAAATGGCGATTAAATGTATTATTATTTAAGTATTAAAATAATGAAGAATTTGTATTTAATAAATGGCAGATTTTCAACAAATATTTATAAAATGGCGATTAAATGTATTATTATTATTCTATTATTATTTAAGTATTAAAATAATGGATAATATGAATAACTTCAGTCATAACCATAGATTTATAGTTTACATATAAAGTGTAAACTATAAATCTATGGTCATAACATTAGGATAAATTCATTATTTTTCAAATAATGGCGAATATATACTATTTGCCCTTTGTTATATCCGTTTGATATTTTATATAAACAAACAATTTAGATTCAAATACAAATTAAATATGAAATATGATAATAAACTGCTTGATCTATATTTAGAATAATCTATTTTTAGATTGGGTAGCAAATTCACTACCCAAAATGAAAATTGGGTAGCAAACTTTAAATATTGGGTAGTGAATTTGCTACCAATTTATATTTATAATAATATATGAAAATTAATTCAATAATTATTTTTATCCCAATTCTTTTTCTCCCAATATATATAAATCACGTGATTGTTTTATTTAAAAATTCGTAATTTTTATATATTTATTCAAAATCCTATTTTAAAACGTAATATTAAAGTGATATTAGAGATATCAAAAACCATGAAAATATAAAAATAATGAAACATTTAATCACCAATATTATTAATAAGTTCACTGTTTTTTATATTCATAATAATTAAACTGTATACTTTTTAAATTTATTATAATCTAATTATTAAATTTAAAATTATTATTTTTATTATTACATTAAATTAATGTTTACTATTTAATAATATTATATTATATATTAATTATCATACTTAATAAGTAACTTATCATAATTATTATTCTTATATATAATTTATAATGTTTAAAATATAAAGTCATAAATATCATGTATCATACTACTTATTAGTTAGTATATATATATATTGAATTTAAAATCAACCATACGGAGTACGTACTGCATGTTGATACATGAGTATGATATATTTTATATTGATTTTATTATGATAACATTGGTATCACTGGAAAGCTTATTAAATTATATAATACAATTCATATTATGTTTTTATAAATTTGTATTTAAACAAAAGTTATTAACAAAAATGTGCAAACAAATTATTAAATTTTAATCAATACAATTATAATATACTTTCTAATTAATTTGTTATATTATGACATTAAAATATCTTATATAAATTATATATAATAATGTGTACCAGTATGATCTAATAATATTAATATAGATATAGGTATTTTTGTATATTTTTATCTACCTATAAGTATTTTTAAGTATTTATAAGTATGATATATTATATATCGTTAATTGTATATATATATAATATATAATTAATGAAAATAATTACTATATATATATTATATATTTAGTATCTTATAATTTGTATTATATAGTTTGTTATATATAGAAACTTATTTATTTATATATTCCTATAAATACATTTCCATGTATTCCTATTATAGTCTTTAATGATACAAATAACTAATACTGTATACTTGACATAATAGTATACAGGGGTTTCTCGTGAAACATATCATTATGCTTATAATAATCATTATAATAGTATGAAAGTTTAAATTATAAATATACTATTCGATTGATTAGTAATATTACCAATACATTAATATAACAAAATAAGTATATATATATATAAGTTTGATAGAGTTACTATTACAATACTATAATAAATATATAATTATATATATGATATTACAATAATCATAATATTATAACTTATCGAGAACCAAATTACTTATATATCAAATAATCGAACACCTAATTTAAAAAATATAACTTCTCGACTACCTAATTTTCAATATAACAATCAACCATCTAATTTCCAATATTATAAGATCTCGACTACCTAATTTTCAATAATATAACATATCGACAACATAATTTTCAATATTATAAGTTCTCGACTACCTAATTTTCAATAATGTAACATATCGACAACATAATTTTCAATATTATAAGATATCGACAACATAATTTTCAATATTATAAGATCTCGATTAGATAATTTTCAATATTATAACATATCGACAACATAATTTTCAATATTATAAGATCTCGACTACCTAATTTTCAATATTATAACATATCGACAACATAATTTTCAATATTATAAGATCTCGACAACATAATTTTCAATATTATAAATGCTCGAAGATCAAATTTTTAATATCTGAATATCTCATGAATCAAATGTTGAGAGATTGAATATAAAAAGAATTATTTGATATCAATGTATTAGAATTACAATTTGTAAATCATTTAATTGTAAAGAATAATAAGTAATCGAATCGAATACTTATTTGCTATTTATTTACATCTCTAATTCAAAAAGCCTCCTAAGTAGCTTTTGTAAGTAACAATTGTTACAGGTTTAAATTGCCTCAGGGTATAAGTGTCCATCTAATATATCATTTATCATAAATGAATTTATAAATAGATGGCGAAATTACCCATATATGTCATCCTACATTTTACTTAGTAAAATATATTTAAATGCCCTATAATAATTTTTTTTTGGTAGCTGCCCTGAAACCTAGATTGAACACTGATATATATATATATATATATATATATATATATATTATTTATATAGTATAGTTATATAGTATTTTGAGATTTCATAGTATTATTATTTTATTAATATACTTTATGTATATATAATATATATTATATATATATATATTTAATATATATATATATATATAATAATAATACTCAGAGTTGGCTTAAAAGCCTAGATGAATGAAAAAGCAAAAGCTTGTCTGGTCATTCACCTATTTACGAAATTACGAGAAGTATATTAGTAAACGATAATATATATATAAAATATATATATAAAAATATATAAAAATAAGATTTTATTAAAAATGTATTACATAAAGTGTATATAATATAAAATATTACAAACAATCAATCTATAATACTATTAAATTAAATATAAATGAAATAAACATAATTTTTTTTGAAATAAACACAAATTAAAAAATTTTTTAAATAATACTAGATATAAGGCTGCTATTAAGTACAATAAAGGATAATACCATTGCCACCGAGTATACCCAGGATGCGTAGAACATCAACTTTCAGGTAAGGGTGCTCCAAATCCTATATCATTAGGGATTACACCATTGCCAGAGGTGTAAACGCTGATATCCTTATTCCCCGATGCATACTATACATCCCTAATACACCCAATGACTCAAGCATATCCAATCATGTACCCAAACACACCCATATACACTAATATATACTAATATATGATAAAACAAAAAAACAAAAATTATACATTATAATGATAAATATAAAAATTATATAAATTAAATTAGAAATTAAAAAAAAGAAAATAATTAATAGTACACTACAATAATTTTAAAATAATATTAAATAATATTTCTCGTAATCTCTCTCATCATGTATAAAACATAAATATAAATTGTAAAATACTAGATAACTTATAATAACTTATAATAACAAATAGTAAGTAACATAATGCATAACTGTAATATATCCTACATATATATAATATTATATAAATTAATATATAATATACATGGAATAAAAATAAATCATAGATATATAGAAAACATATAATATATAGAATAAATCAAGAAAATAATAAATATTACCATAATAAAAAAATAATAAAAGAAACATTTTTTTTAAATCAAAAAAAAAAAAAAAAAAAGATTATATATTTATCAGTAGAAATATTATAATGCATGCCACCTAAAAAAAGCGAATATTATTTAATTATAAAAAATGTAATTAAAAGAAATATTAAAATGTTATAAATAAAATGATATCTTTAGTTATAGTTGTATAAAAGTAAAAGTAAAAGTAAAAGTTCATAATATGTAATGTAAAAATGTATGTGTAATTATATAAAATATATATCATTAGTCAATTAGACGAAAATGATGTAAAAATGTATGTGTAATTATATAAAATATATATCATTAGTCAATTAGATGAAAATGATAATAAAGTAGAATAAAAGTAAGTGTATATACAAAATATAATATAATAATTTTTTAATTTGTAAAATTTAACATTAGTCAATAAAATAAAATTGTTAATAAAAGTATATCATTAGTCTTTATATAAACTTATTAAATATTTTTTATAATTTTTATTAAATTTATTTGGATTATTATTGTATTTCAGATTTATGTTTAGGTTATTCCATAATTGTGGTCCAACATTAGTCAAACAAAAAGCTTTTCGATCTGTTCTGACTTTTATTCTATAACATAGATTTTTATTATAAGTTTTTATTTTATATAATTTCTGTAAATTTATAGGCAACATTTTATTAATTGCCCTGTTCATAAATTTAGCTGTATTATATTTCACAATATCACTAAATTTTAAAATGTTGAATGTTGAATGCAATTTATTATAATTAGAACTATTATACTGTGTACCTAATATGCATTTTAACGCTCGTTTTTGTATAATAGTTATTTTTAATAAACTAGACACAAAAGTATTTCCCCATATATGAACACAATAATTTAGGTGTGAATAAAAAAAAGAATTATATAGTAAAATTAATGTTTTTATATCGAATTTATGTTTTACTTTATTTAAAATAGCAATTGCTCTACAAAGTTTTGTTGCTACATAATTTATTTGTTTTTTCCAATTAAGCTTGTCGTCAATATATACACCTAAAAATGTTATATCAGTTACTTGTTTTAATTTAATATTATTAATATATAAATCTAAGTTTATATTTTCATTTTTATTTCTGATATTAAAAAGTAAGACATTAGTTTAAAATATATATATATATATATATATATTATAGCTATTATATATTAGTGTGAAACCCGATTTCCTAACGTTTTTTAACTATATATATTATATACCAATATATATATATATTATTTATATAATTATATAATTATATATTTATACACGTATATAGGTAGTATATATGTAGTATATAATATATAATAAATTTATAAAATTGTTATAAATCATATAGATTATTATTAATACTTATTTTTAATATATATTAGGTTCATTTTAGATTTTTTAATAATAAGAATAAATTAGAGCTATATGTTGTGAATATATTATACTAAAAAATAATTAAAAATATTCAATATTCAGTGACCAGTAACTTTTTTAAAAGACCACCTATTTCCACCTATCTATTTACATGTAACATTTAAATAAACACGTTTCATGCATGCAAATACAATAAATAACATAAATTAAATAACTCATTTTAACTATTATATAATATAAGTAAAGATTCAAATTAAATTAAATAAATCTTTAAAAAAACTATCTACAATATTATATAATCGAATTAGCGTTTATAGTATTTTTGATATAGCCACGCCTATAGTCCCACCCCTTGTGAATTCGCTGGCTATACTCACTGGTAACCGATTTTTTATAACAAATAGTTATAAAATATATATATATATATATATATGTTTTATTTGTATATATTTATATATATATATATTACTGGTAAGACTTTGCATGTATGATATTCTATAAATAGACAGGTTAATTGTAATGGCCAATCATATTATATGCAGATAATATATAATATTACGGACATCACTTGTGCAGAGCCTATATGATTACAAATATAACGAATTAAAAGTTATTAAAAATTAAAAATTACAAATATATTAAAAGTTATATATAACGAATTACTTATTTTTAGTAATTTTTTAAGTACATGTCATTCAATGAAATAGGCATATCCGTGCAGCAATAGAGCATAACTTTTGCATTTGATTGACACATGTAGGCACGCCCAACTAGAACACGGCAGCCAAGTTAGCCGTAGAGTCTATGGCTAACTATCTAGGATAGACCGTATAATTAATGAGTTTATATAAAAAGTATAAACAAGTAAATATTGGTCTTTTATTAATATAATAATTTGATATCGATTAGTTGGGATGATATCGATAACCCTTAAGTAAACAATGTGCATTAGGGTTCCTCTTATTTTTATTAATTTAATATTACTCAGGGTTCCATTATTTTCGGTAAAAACCTGTTTTTACCGGTAATAACCGGTAAAAAACTATCTCTACCATGTTAATTTACGGTAAAAACCGGTAATTACCGGTAAAAACCTAGTACTCATAAAATATAATACCTTTAAAAAAAAATGTATATTGAAATTTAAAGTAATATTGATTCATTTATATATAAATGTTATGGTTAATTAATCTAGCAGATTTATTTGAAAATTTGTCAACATTTGTCTGCTTTATTATGCCATTTATAGTACATTTATTATTTTAAATCCAACTAGATTTTGAGGTCTGCCACCCTTATATTGTAAAATTAACAAGTTGATGTAATTGGATATATTTTATAAATGAAATAAAATCATACTGTGTTATATATTCATAAAATTACACAATGAAAATATTACTAAATAGTTATATAGTATTGTAAAAAATATTTGTAAAAACTATATTTAATTTCATATATATAAAAATAAATATTCTATTCAGTATTTATATATATATATATATATATATATAATTAACAATATATATAGATATATTTAATATATTTAATTAAATATCATGGTATAAAATTAAATAATGAATATATTCAAATAATTTCTCAATGAAAATATTATTAGTTCTATTGTTTAATATATATATTATTTTTTACAATATTAAGTCCCTGTCACACCGAAAAAGTTGGCCGATTTTTCACCAATATCGTACGGACTTTTCTCTCTCTCTCTGTGCTACACCCCTACCGATATATCACCAATATATCATCGATATCGTGACACTATTCATCATTTCGAGATATCTCTAAATATTTAACTATTTCTCGACGATTTCGTTACTGCGCATATCGGTGAAAAATCGCTCGCTTTATTTGGTGTGAATGGGCTTTCCTTTTACTAATGCAAAAATAAATATATTATTATATTCAATATTTTATATATATATATTGACTTATTTACTCATTTATTTCAATATCATATTATTTATTTAAAAAATGTTTTCTTTACATAGAGTCAAAATTAATAAAGTTTTTTTTTTAATATAAAAAATCTTATAATATTGATTTTAATGTAGTATTATTTAAATTTATAATTGTATATTATCTATTAAATATAAAATCTATAAATAATATATCATTTTAAATTATATAGACACTAGTAGGTTTAATATAATATAGATAATATTATATTTAATTATATAGACAACACTAGGTTTTTACCATGGTAAAAACCTGTTTTTACCGGACAGGTTATTACCGCGGTTATTACCATAGGCGGTAATAATCTATGGAACACTGACATTACTACATTTAGTTGGCTGTAATCACACACAAGTTGAACTTCTGTATTAAATAAACAATTCATATTTTTTGAAATAATTATTATTTTTATAATCAATATTATAATACATCTAGAATATTTTTTTTCGTATAAATCTCTACATTAATTAAGTATAATAAAATTATTTCCCATCTATAATATAATTAGGCTAATTTTTATGTAAATTCTATACAATATTATATTATTTTAGATGTTCTATAAATATTTTAAATGGGGATGCACGAATTGGGAACGGTTTTCAAAATGTTATCAGAAATTGAGGCGGGCGGCGAGCGCGCATAGCGTATACAGTTACAAATAGATTATTTGTTTATATTCAGTGAATATTATTCACACATCAATGCATATATGTATATAAAGCAGTGTATGAAATAACATGTTAACTGGGGGACAGGGCAAATGCCCCCTAAGTAATAGAAATTGCCCACCCAGTAAACAAATATTGCCCATTTAAAAATATTATTTAATAACCTATAATATAAGTCATAAATGTATATACATGTATTCATATAGACATATACTTATATACCTACATATATAAATTGTATTATGTATATTAATTGGTATTTATTTTTAGTAGAAATATTTAAAATCATTGTACTAAATGTGGAAAACCTATGAAGTTACAAGAAAGGAAATACCCTTCTGATGGTTATGCTTGGAGATGGTGCGCAGTGATTTCTGTAAGAAAGGGCAGCTTCTTCGAGAAAGTTCACATATCGTTATCAAATTATATTCTAATTATATATGCATGGGCGCAGAATAATAGAATAAAGGATACTGCTGTTAATACAGGTTTATATCTCTTATGTAAATTTGTTGTATTTATATTAATTATTAATATATAACTTTATATAATTTATTATTTCTTAATTTATAATTATGTATTATTATATAACTTTAAAACCCTATATTGTAATTAAAAAAACATACATATATATATCCATATATATAATAAGACACGATAATATTATCATTAATATAATTAAACTATATTTGTTATTTATTTATTAATAATATTAATAAATTACAGGACTCAGTCTAAATGCTATTTCGCAACATTTTAGTTTTATTAGAGAAATTTGTAGTACGTACCTAGTAAAACACCAGTACAAATTAGGAGGACCAGGAGTTATAATCCAAATTGATGAATCGCTGTTTCGGCACAAACCCAAATACCATAGAGGACGAGCGCCTCAGCCTGATTCCTGGGTATTCGGTATGGTAGATATGTCTACTAAGCCAGGAAAAGGGCTGATGTGGCTCGTCCCAAATAGAAAAGCATGCACACTAATTCCTTTAATTCTTAACAATGTGCTTGATGGCACAATAATACATAGCGATCAATGGTCTGCGTATAGACAGCTTAGTAATAACGATACAATAACTTATCAAACTATAAATCATAGTAAAAATTGTGTAGATCCAATAACCAAAGTACATACGCAGGCCATTGAGAGCTATTGGGCTAAAACAAAGTATCAATTTAAAATAATGAAAGGTGTGAGGTACGACAAGTTGCCCGGATATTTAGATGAGAGGATGTGGTGAGATCGATATGCTAATACAATGGAAGATTCATATAATAATATTATAAAGCACATTTCTGAAATATATATATTTAATATGCCCTCTCCAGTACCCTCTCATACGCCCTAACACATTCCCCAACGCCCTCCCCAATACCATCCCCAATTCCCTCACCACCTCCGGCTCCTATATTAAATTCTGATGATGATATTATATTTTCTAAAAAGGACTTTAATAAGGCATTAGAACAAGGTAAACATAAATTAAATAGAGATGCAGTTAATTATGATATAATAATTAAAATGTTTAACAATATTTTGTAATTATATGTATATAATGTCTAATATATAATATAGTATATTATTATTATCATACGTAGTTTTATTATTATTTATTATATTGTGTTGCTTTTATTTTACCTTATTATCACATATATGCCGTATCATTTACTACTTTATTATTTTTATATGTATTTCGATTTGTCTCGATTTTTACAAGTTTATTATTTGTATATTATTGTATTATTACTTTAATTTATTATTATATATTATATATCATTGTAATAAAAGTGTTGAAAGTAAAAAAATCATTCCTTTTATCATTTAATATATATTATATAAATTAATAAAAAATATAAACTTTAGTATATATATCATTGTAATAATAATTTAAAAAGTAACAAATCATTCGTTTTATCATTTAATATATATTATATAAACAATATAAACTTTAGTATGAGCAACAACAATTCTTTTGAGTATTAAACTATACTATAATTATAAACATTAATTATAAAATAAATAAATTTTCTTTTAATAAATTACACGAAATGTCTTTTTATCTGTCACTCGATTTTTAAATCGACGTACATCCGTTGTCACTCGATTCGTCCTCCGTACAGCTTACTCGATTGATCCGATATAATATATGATATACGTTTTATATAAGCTTTATAAATATCGGTATACATTGATGCTTGAATATAAACATATTATATATTTTTATCTGATACGCAGCGTATCATACACTATGCGCGCTCGCCGCCCGCTTCAATTACTGGTAACATTTTGAAAACCGTCACAACTCGTGCAGTATCCATTTTAAATGTATCTTCAAGATAATCTTGATAATTTTTACTTTACTGATTTCATAAAAAAAGATATACTGATTAAAATATATTAATTTCAAAAACGGACATAAATTTCATTAAAGTTCAATCTACATAATTAATATCATTAATAGATATAAAATAGTTATATTATATATTATATCAATTAATAATTGTAAATAATTATTTTAAAAGAGCGAAGGAGATGTGGAATGGTCATGCGTACTCGTGAAATTATACATATTAGTAAATAAACATGATAATGTAAATTAAAATACTGTAAAAGTTACCTTTAAGTTATTCTTAATTCGTTGAGAACTTTTGGGTGGTGCCATAACTATGTTATGTTAGTTTTTTTTCCCAAACAAATATAAAAAATAGTAATCTGATAACAAAATATTTAATAATTTAAAGTAACATAAATAAAATACCATCCAGATTTAAATTTAAGACTACCGCGAAACATGCGCACTCAATATTCAAGGATAATAAAAATAATAATAATCTTTATTTATAATATATATTGTTATAATATTAGATTATAAATGGCTACTTTAGATGATAAAGCTATATGGGAAGATGGCGAGGTATATTATATATTTTATAATTATACATTATTAATTGTAAATATCATTAATATATGTTCAGTATCATTTATTTGTATGATAAAAATGTCAGAAACTAATTTATAGTTATATTTTTATAAAAATCGCTGAGTCATTTCTAGAGATTTTTATATAAACCACAATTTTATCATCAATTATCGTTATTTGTATTTCGGTTTATTAAACCCATGACATACAAAATATAATCATATAGATTGTTAAGTTCTTATATTGATATAATTCAAAAAAAATATGAATTGCTCATCCAGTTTAATATTTATCTCGTGCATGTAAAGTTCTACATTGTTGAATATTGTATTTTGTTATACATAGAATTTTATTTTTTTGATATATTAATATTAATAGTATATATCCATATGGATATATACTATTAATAAAAGGACGAGTCGAGTTTTTATTAGCTAACTTTGGGATGTAATGCAGCTAAAAAACAATGCAGAACAAAACTAAACCAATTAAACCACATAACCCTCACATATCATTACAACATATATATATATATATATTTAGTAAATAATGTAAAAATGTATTTTCTCAACCCATCCGTTATGATCGGACACCCTTTTTTTAAATGGTATATTAATTTATATTTAAAAAATAGCCAAAAATATTGTAAAGACACAAGATAATATTATAAATTCAGTATAATTTCAATTTAAAAAAATGTTGTATATTAAATATAATATTATATTAAATATATCATATTATATATTAAATATATCATATTGAAATCATTAATTTAAAAACGTTTGTTGCATTGATTTTAATATCAAATTCAAATATGTACTCCTAAACCATGATTCAATACCCTAAAATAAAGCATAAAATGAAAATTTCACAAAATTAGTATTCGCAGATATCCTGTCCTTTATATATATATATATATATATATATTAGAATTATATAAAGATTAATATGTTTACATCTAAGAAATTGTTATAATATCAATCCTAATTTCTTTAAATTATGATAAATGTAACCTACATGACATATTATGATTGATGACTATTATGATCAGATCGCAGACAGCGATATGGGGGAAGAGGTGTCCCGAATGTCCATCGAAGAGCTCACAAGTCGAGCCCGTCTCCTCGACAACGAAGTTAAGATAATGCGTAGCGAAGTTCTCCGTATCTCCCACGAATTACAAACGCAGAAGGAGAAGATCAAAGAAAACACAGAAAAGATTAAAGTGAATAAAACGTTACCTTACCTCGTCTCCAATGTAGTTGAGGTTTGTTTCCCCTGGTGATAACCATCCAAACTATCCGTATTCATATATGTACATCACTAATCTTAAGCTGAGACTATTTAGAGTTAATAATCATTATTTTAAATCGATATCTAATTAATATTTAACTAGTTAATTCAATTATATGTAAACATGGATAATTAGAATGTTGAACGTGTGTTCCCGATCTTGATAGTATATCATTTATCAAATAACATTTTTGATTAATCTCCTTTATAATTATCATTTATTTAAACATATTTAAACATATTTACACATTAAAAATAATTATCAAATATAGGCATTACCAGGGTAATTATAGAAGCATCGAGACTTATCAAGTACCCCTTAATAATAATATATCTATGGTTTCCATTTATCATATACATATAATGATTACTAATTCGAGTAAGAAATATCATCTCTGATCTTTAAAACTGAGGTCATACTTGCGAATATTTACAAATTATCGCAGTTTTCATAGATCTACATGTTAGATATTCACAAGTGTGGCCTCAACTTTAAGATACGTTTCCAACCTACGCACTCGTGACATAGAACACACTAGTATAACGTGCACGATTACTAAACTTCTAACGGCACCCACACACAGCTATTGGACGTCGACCCTCAAGACGAGGCTGAGGTAGACGGAGGAACCGTCGACCTAGACAGCCAGAGAACGGGCAAGTGCGCCGTCATCAAAACCTCGACCAGACAGACCTACTTCCTGCCGGTGATCGGTCTCGTCGAACCCGAACAACTGAAACCCGGTGATCTCGTGGTTTGTTCTAGAATCATTGATAATCACTCTGACATTATAGTAACTTATATATGTATTCATAATACCATCACTACTACTATAACCGCTACTGCTACAAACATCATCAACTCTGTTATGGCATACTTCTCACCACCGCACTTATGATATAGGGCGTAAACAAAGATTCCTACCTGATACTGGAATCACTGCCTGCGGAATACGACTCCAGAGTGAAGGCCATGGAGGTCGACGAACGACCTACAGAACAGTACAGCGATATCGGAGGACTCGATAAACAGATACAAGAGGTAAACCTACTTCATAATCATCATCATCATCATCATATCACACACACATATACACACAGTTAATCGAAGCTGTAGTATTGCCGATGACTCATAAGGAACACTTCAAAACTCTCGGAATCAAACCTCCTAAAGGTTAACAGCGATAGTGATATGATAGCATAACCGCTATCAGTGGGTTTAAATCGTGATTACTAAATGACACCTAGTCGATACATTTCTTAAATTACTCGAGTAAATATCTCATAGTTAACACCCGATGATGACTCATACTTACTACTGCTACTATATCATTATCGGTGTACCTCTATTTCTAGATATTAAAATATTACATTATTAGAATAGGGTTCTTTACCGAGTGATATCCCTACGTTACCTCATGTGTACCCCACCCCGACTAGGTGTGCTACTGTACGGACCCCCCGGTACCGGTAAGACCCTACTAGCGAGAGCATGCGCCGCCCAAACAAAGTCCACGTTCCTCAAGCTAGCGGGGCCTCAACTCGTGCAGATGTTCATCGGAGACGGAGCTAAACTCGTACGAGATGCTTTCGCCCTCGCCAAGGAGAAGGCTCCCGCTATCATCTTCATCGATGAAGTAGACGCCATAGGTATTTACATACTACCTAGTAGACTTGTCTGTTTTAATAGTTATATTTCACATACTATACCACATAAGTTGGTATACGTATTATCATATTTAAGGAGGCGACTGATAAATATAGCAATAATATAATTCACCATGTTAAAATATAGGAGAAATAGGCATGGAGTATTATTATGTAATATGGTTCAATTTATTATCTATAGTACCTAATGACCTACTTTTTTTCTATATATTGTTAATAAATATGGCTTTATTTTCAATAAAAGAAAATTCTACATAAATATATATAATATGTTATAAATTTATAATACTATATATATATATATATCACATATAATTATTAATTATTAGATATTATTCTAAATAATGTCATATATTTTATTTTTATAATTATGTAAAATATTTGTCTTTGTTTTTAATATATACATAAATGTTTCCATTGCATAAGGTTTTATCAAAAAATATTCAATAATAATAAGGATATTAATGTTTAGTAACATTAACTATCATAAAAAAAAGTTACTGAGTAAATTGATGTTGAAAAATAAAGTAATATTTTTTTTAATATTTAAAAGCTAAAAATATATTTCAGTCTAAATAATGCCATATATATATATATATATATATATATATATATATATATATATATATATATATATATATATATATATATATATATACTTTATTTTAATGTACATTATTGTAATAATTAATTTATCTATATATAATTTCATTTCCATTGCAAGAGGTTTTATCAATAAATCGTAGTTTAAAGGTAAATTAAATGGAAAAATAAACATTTTAAAACACCATCTATATATTTAATTCAAAATGTAAATAAATAAGATATTTCCAAATTGTATTTAGTTTTAAAATTTTAAAAATTGATCTTAAGCGCTGTCTACATGAGCAATCTATTCCAGCAATTTTGCAATGGAATTCTTAAGAAATGCCAAATACGACAGTCTGTGTTTTTTCCACGATTATTGCTAAATGTTCTAATCCGAATTTATTCTAGTTTTGTGACAATTTATTGAAATTGATAAATAAATATACGCACAAGTATACTGACGAGTATTAATGCATACACATTTACCTTTATATGTGTCAATCTATTTATAATCGTTTACGATTATAATTGATTAAAATTATGTTATTTAATCGTTAACGATCGTTTAATTAATTAATAATTATAATTATTAAATTATGAATATATATATATATATTACCACTTAATGATAATATAATAAACTTAAGTTCATCAAGTGTATATATTTTTAAGAATTCTACTGAAAAAATAGATTGCTCATGTGAACACCCTAAAATTGATACCGCTAGGGGATTTTGAAACTGTAATTCTTAAGAATTCCATTGCGAAATTGCTGGAATAGATTGCTCATATGAACAGCACTTTATATTCATAAAATGGAATGCATTTATAATGCCTAGTATTTTACAATAATTATTATTTTATTTATTTACAAATTATTTAGAAGATGACAGACTAGTAGGTTTCATAAAACTTTGAATGTTGATAGTTATATTGTATATTTCATCACGATTTTTTTTGTAAATGAAAGATAATTATATAATTATTATAATATAATTATTTAATAAAATAAAATTTATTTATATCATTTTTTAATGAAAAAACGAACATTGGTCCCCTTAAAATAATGTCATACCTTATTTTCAATGATCTGTATTTATTTGAGATCTATTTAATTTCAACCTGGTGATACTCTATTATTTATAGTCATAATTTCATATCGATATCGATACATAATACAAACATATATTGATATGTTAGTCAGTGGAATATAGCTCCTAAACTATCTGTACACATTACATACAGGAACGAAGAGATTTGACAGTGAAAAAGCTGGAGACAGAGAAGTACAAAGAACTATGCTGGAATTGTTGAATCAACTCGATGGATTCATGCCTACATCTGATATCAAAGTACCTATACTAGCACCATTACTACTACCATTACTACTACCACTACTACTACCATTACTACTACTACCACTAGGTGATAGCCGCAACAAATCGTGTAGATATCCTAGATCCAGCCCTCCTCAGATCGGGGAGACTCGACAGAAAGATTGAGTTCCCCGCCCCCACTGAAGAAGCCAGAGCTCGTATTCTACAGATCCACTCGCGTAAAATGAACATCAAGTTAGATTTCCTCATCTCACCTCACCTATCTATACATATCTAACTACTCCTCTCCTCCCCTGCGGTTACTCACCATAATCTGCCTAACTTATCTTCAACTAGCTTCTCCACTAGCATCTCTTTGTTTATCATTCACTTGACCACCTTTCCTCCTCCTATTCCCCTCTACACGCATGATTGCCTCTGTTTACAGCAGTGACGTGAACTTTGAAGAACTCGCCAGATGTACTGACGACTTCAATGGAGCTCAATGTAAAGCTGTTTGTGTGGAAGCGGTTAGTTAATCGCCCCACCCCACCCCACACCACACCACATCTCACACACCACACACACAGGGAATGATTGCACTAAGACGAGAAGCTTCCGAGCTAAACCATGAAGACTACATGGACGCTATTCTCGAGGTGCAAGCGAAGAAGAAAGCAAATCTTAATTATTATGCATAATTTATTATTTATTACACAAATTTCCTTCGATAAATTTTCCATTTACCTAAACCATTTTTCTTTCTTTTACCTGTGAAATAAATTATTAAAAATATATAAAGCAAATAATTTAACAATATAATTTAAATAGCAAGTTTCATAAATATTGAATAGACGAATTATATATTATGTATTATATTTTTAATAAAATCATTAAATAACTTTTTATTTATTTTTTCTTTAGAACCTTCATCCGAAATAAAAAGCTTTTTGTAGAGTTGGTGCAATCCATATCCAATAAGAAACCCAAAAGAAGTGGTCCCTGTTAATACTAGAAATGCACTTATCACATCTACCTAAAATTAGTAAAGGGAATTGATTATATAAAATAGTACTGAAATTGAAGATATGCTATAATAAATATGTATTATGTAATTATTGAAATTACTAGCGAGATCGATGTCTGTTTTTTCTTGTGACATTTTTATTTTATACATAAATGAATTCTTGCATTATGGTCCGTAAGTATATATTACGTTAGTATTACGCATATATTCGTTTTTAAATTAATAGTTTCTAAGATTATATGGAATATCAAAATTAATATAATTGAAACATATATTTCAAATCTAACTTAGGTGTATATATATATATTTATGTATCATAAAATACTAGTGTTCCGAGAGTAGAATTCCATACAGTACAAATACCAAGCAATCGGTCGTAGTTTATATATTATAGGATTTACAAAATAATTACCTTTTTAATAATATCTTGAATTTGGATTTAAATATATCTAAAATATGAAGTGTATTGAGATTATATTGCCCAAGAGAGAATATATTTGAGGAGTTTATATTTTGACGGAAGTTGTAGTACAAATGAAGTAGTTGATCGTGTGTTGGATGTTGGTTGTATTAATAGAGAAATAATGTATGATAAGTAGTAGCCATCTGCAGATGAATGAATGGATTTGTGTGTGAGCAGTAGGATTTTATAAAGTATGCGCTTACTTATTGGTAGCCTGTGTAGTTTATAAATTATAATTAATAAGGTAGTTATACTGGTATTTTAGAATCTGTAGATATAATATTGAACACTACATACTCAAACACCATGTAGTGGTCAATGGTATAGAATGCAGCGGTCAAGGGGTATTAGGATTGTACCTTTTTATTATAAATATTTGTGAGAATTTCATAATATATTAAAAGAATTCTAGGGTATCCGTTGATTTGGATGGAAAATATGCGCTTTGGGAAATACGAAGGATATTATTTGTAATTAAATAAAAGATACTGGTAGAAAATAAGGGAAGATCTTATTTGTATTTCGCTTTATGAGTTGAGGGGATTAGGTTTACGAAGGTTTACACTATACCTACCTAATATGCATGATTCTAGATAAGCAGGAATGTGAAGGGATTATATTTATGAGGTAATATCTATGCTTTCAATTTGTCAGTTGATAAAGAATATGTATAGCCTCTTGTTGATTTGGTTATTAATCATAAATTAGTATCCATTTATTTTCGTGTAGGTAGTTTAGGTTTTAGTTGAAATAGTGTAAGGGAGGTATAGGAGTAACTCCTACCTGCAGGAGTTGTCGAGTACAACATTGATTTGTAGTTGGTTGGTTAGGTGCAATACTTAAATAACCTATAATGGTCATATGATAAATCACCCACTAGATTCCTAAATTAGGTTGGTGAATGACTACAGAGAAGAGAGAGGGAATTGAGAACGAGTGTTCAATAAAATAATGATATATTGAAGGTATTGGAACGAGGAGGACTAATGGAAAGACTAAGAGTAATGTAATCATGATTATAGTCAAATAGAAGATATTTATATCTGGGACTATATGCCAATACCTCTTCGGTAATTATAGGTGTAACGTTTAGATAATCGAGGAAAATAGTGGCATCTTGTTACCGATTGAGCAGGTGTTTAGTAGTAAGTATACTATATGTAAGTAATCATGTATGCAAGTATGTTGTTATGGTGAAGATGGGGACTGTTCAGATGATAGTGGAGATGGGAATGTATGAAATTTCAGTTTTGTTGAGGTATACCTCAACTATAGTTGTATAAAGCATAGATTTATTTTTATGGATTTTGGGAAAAGAAAGTTAGATATTGTAGTATAGGCTTACGACTATGATATTATAATATCATATAATTATAATGAATGAATATTGTATTACAAATTATACGCTCCGGTTTATCTAATATATATAGATATAACAATGTTAACATATCACAATTTTGGAATTCAGATTCATTAAAAATATCTCCATTGATAACATATATTATATATTATATGTGTGATATACCAATGACAGGTACAATACGTAATTCAAATATTATGTATATATTGCATATAGGTTATACTGTATAACTTATACATTTTAATAAATATTCCATTGAAAGCATAACTATGATATGTGATTGTATACTTGCGTACACAATGTTTACTAAGCGCTATAATAACAATAATATATCAATATTGTAAATAACCTGAGTCTGCGTATTAGGACTGCAGCATTTCACTAGCTTTTTACTTGTTTTTAGCGCTACGGTGGCTGCTTCCTTTTTCATTGTTACTTGTGTAGTTTATTTGTATTGTTATTTTAGTATATATATTATTTATTCAAATTAAATTTTGTTCAAATTTTATTTATTTATTAATGATTTTATATAAAATTTATATTTACTTATAATTTAAAATATATTAATATTTCAACATATACGTAGTGCAATATAATATTCTCTTTATTTATCTCTAGCCACACACTACTCCATCAATACTTCACTCACCCAGCCCTATCTCATATGGTGTAGGTATGGTATCTCATATCCTACTCCTACGACAAAGTTCGGTCATCGCTCCCATCATCTTTAATATATACACAATTACCCCTTTTACATTACTTACTAAAGTACAGTAGTGAACTATAGTTCAAACCTTTCCTTCCTTACATCCATCTCTATTTTACATGTGATGATGATCTTAACCACACATCACTTAAGAGTACTTACTCTTTCATCAAATATATATCCACTATTCATAACTGCAGTTATCTGCCAACTCATTTACATTACATAGTTTAAAAACTGAAGAAATATGTCCACACCTGCCTTTACTTTGCGATACCATCACACAACATTCACTACTAACTAGTAAAGGTCAAACTATACATCACTCTTCCACTATATGAAATTTCAGTATAATACGTATTATTCTAGACGATACCCTTTGATTCAGTAAACAAATAACTAAAGTAACTCAATCTATCCATTGTCAACGTAATTCTTTCAGAGTAATACAAAAAGGCATTACAACCTCTACATCATTCACCATTGTCTCTGTATAAGATACTCCAACTTTTGGACTATAACTTTCTCCTACTTAACTTGGCGACTTCAGTACGTATTTCTAAGTTACTAACATATATTGTTAGGAGTATATATCATCACAGATTCCCTAATACAAGTATTGCTGCATTCTTAATTAAACTACACTCTATACCATTACGCCAATACATACTTTACAAAACCATACACAAATCAATTCATTACTCTACACTGAATACTTGGTATCCATTATATCTTTCCAAACTCAACCAAAAATCACTACCCGATCGATTCATTTATTCGTACTACAATTCCAATCAACATACTAACCGCACTCTGAAACTATACGTTATTGGGTAATATCAGCCTACTATTCATGCAATTCGATACCCTCAAATATCAAATCAACTTCAACATTTAAGAAATTCTAAGAAAATTGTCGAATTTTATACAAAGTTAATTTTACTTCATTTATATTTCCTACTATTATGCCATCATTCAAGTAAAATAATGAGATTCAAATTAGGATATTTGAATTATTTGTTATCAGTAAATATCTTTAAAACTAAAGAAAATAATTATGAACCGATAGGATCATCTTTTGAAGCATGTAACACCTACAAATGGTTGAACATAGGTCAATAATCGACCATTTTCTATTTTGGTATGATCAAGTACATTTATGATCAACCTAATTATCGGTCTTTGTTAATTTATTTTATTTGAATTCAATATTTATAAAAGTATTTATAAAATTTATATTTAGTAAACAAATAAGTTATGGTCCTCCAATGGTTATATATCTTGCATTATGCATTTGTCCACAATATTTTACATAATATATATATATATATATTTATATAAAGTGATGTTACACATTATATGTTATTAAATTTATAATAAATAATGAAAATACTGGTATTATAAATAAAAGTTTATTAAAAGAATGTAACAGTTGTAATATTTGTTATCACAAATAATGAACATAAACAGACGAATATTCGGTAGTAGTGGTATAATAAATAAAACACGCGCATACCATCGCCAATACAAGCAATATCGTGACATTATAAATACCCGGATGTTTGTGATATATTGAATATTAATACAAATTGATGAAACACGCCACATAGTAAGGCGAGGAGGTGAGACAGTTATCACATTGAAGCATTGAAGCATTGGACTCATGATAATACAGATACATAAGGTACACTCATATCGGTACATAGGGTACGACTATATTGGTAGATAGGGTACAATGACAATGAAACCCATGAAGAGAATAAAGAGAATAACAGGAGTGATGATGTTCCAGACAGGCCACAGTGCAATAGTGAATCTGCAATGTGTAATGTAGATTAGCATAGTGGAGATGTAGCTATATTAGCATAATGTAGTTGTAGCTATAGCTGATGTATCAGATTACTACTGCTACCACTGCCACTGTATGTTAGATTATAAATTAAGTTTGGAAGTGTTAATCTATTTGTTAAGTGGATATTCAGTCGATTTGGTGAAGCTAGGGAGTAAGAGTTGAATGGTATTAGGTTTATTTAAATGCGTCGCTGATTATATTTGTATTATTTAGTTGTTGATTTTATATTTAAATAATATTATCCATAATATCATTTACATTATAGAAGAAATGTTCATGTCTGTTACTGTAGTTATTAGGATGCGGTGAGGTTTGGGCTAATATGTGTGTTAGTAGTGATAGAGGATTATTAAAAGTAATACAATTGGGTTAGGAATGATGAAGAAAGCATAGCAAGTTGAATAGCACAGTATAGGGTGTTCTGCAAACATTGAAATTATATTTTAATGAATGGTTATTTGCAAGGAATTGGTTTACTATAGTGTAGTTATGTATATTACAACAGTCAACAAACTCAATATATGTATTATTGATACTGGACACACTGCAGTGATTATACAATGCAGTAGTGCAATTCTTTATATGCATATATTACTAGTGTAGACATTTCTAGGAATTACAATTTTTATATATATATTCTATAGAAATTATATGTAATGATTGTAGTAATTAGTCTAGGAATACAAACTGTGTGTCTAATAGAGCTAGTGTTAAAGTGGATAACACAGTTAGGGTGTACTATACTATATTCTACTCTAAACTCTACTTCACTTGTCAGTTATCAATAAAAATCAAAATAATACAATGTGGAGATACTAACGATATACAGCAGACGAGGAATGAGGCGGTGGCGATGGGAATGAGGAAGGGCCACTTCGCCTCCCATTGGTCGTCGGTCATCTTACAGATGTACGAGCCGTACACGATGAGGAAGGCAGCAGTACCGACAGTCACAGACAGGAACAACAGGCCAACGTTCAGGTAGAATCTACGATCGGTGGTGACGGTGGAGGTTAAGTCATTTAGGGAATTCCGTGGGGGAGGTGCGCGAAGAGAGCGGTCAATTGGGAATCTAAGGGTGTGGTGGTTGTAGCAGGTCAGTGGTCAGTTGATACATTGCTTAGATACAATTGTAGTCTGTGCATGCTATAACACCACCGTTTGTGATTATTATGCTGCGGATATAGGTCACGAGGGTACAAGAGAATCACGTATAGAATCGTTATATCTTATATTTAGTCGACTACGCGAATACATATATGTTCTTTATTTCAGTATAAAATCACGATAAAGTATGAGTTTTATATGAGTTGTAAAGACGTATTAACGATGTATTAGTAAATAGTACGAGTTAGTGAATTCGTAACTTTACAAATAGCTCATTTTTAATTAATAATAACTAAAAATAATATTTAATAATTTCATATTCGTATCATGAAAGAATCCAGATTTGTACTGATAAGTTACCAGTGATAAGAAATTAAAATTTCATAAATTGTGTCTTTTAATATAAGAAATGTATTAAAAGTTTAATTATATAAGTTAAATAGAAAATAGATATGTTAAAATTCTAACATTATATATTTGAATTAATATATTTGTATAACTAATAGTTATTAGTCTATTATATTTAATTAAATATATCTAAAGATGATTTCACATGTGTGCTACTGTGCTGTCGTAATCTGTTAGGAATTTTGTTGAAAAAAATGATATTTTATAACAAATATTATTCTATTGTATTACACATGATCACAAACTATATCTATTATATAATATTTTAGTAGAATAATGGTGTATATATAAATGTAATAAATATGTATAACACCATTCTAACATGATTATTATTTATAACTGTTATATAATACAAGATATTTATTTATTAATATTTACAAATATTCATCCATAAATAATATGGAATATGTTTAATAAATATTATATAATCTGATTATAATCATAATATAATATATCTAATAATTATAATATAATGCACTACATATCAGTCTATTAATCATTGTATTACAATCATAACAATGTGATAATGACTATAATCCATTACACAATATTACCAAAGATTTTCCGAAGGAAAGATATAACACTTACGCGAAATCGTGTAATTCAAATTTGTATACAAAATACCCTGGTGCCACCTATAGCGGGTTACTTTTAGGAACTATGCGTTGTTTATAATGTAAATTCGTATTTAACTATACACTTTTAAAATGTTAAATAATATGCTTTAAATTAATATTTATATGATGAAAACTAAGTGTTCATTACTAATATATAACAAACAAATTTGATATGTTTGTTTTAAATGCTATAAGTATATATTTAGTGAGTAAAAGCTCATTTATATTGCATGTAATTTAATAGAGCAATGAAAACATTGTTGTATGCAAACAGAGCCGAACCTACATATATTTCAGTGATTTCGATACTACTGCTAGCAGCGGTTGCGGCTATTACTAAATTACGTTGCATGCATAGGGAGTGTTATATCTTTGCTTCGCAAAATCTTTGATATTACCAAACAATAACTGTCTATGATAACAACATAACAAGAAGGTTATAAACAACATAGCTATATTGTATATCACCATGTTCATGTGTTTAGTCTACACTTGTATACATATCATTGTATACATGTGTAGACACACATCAGCACTCAGTATTAGGTCCGGATCAACCCGACTAACAGACTCCTGATCATGTGGGAGGTGGGCTATTTGTGTCGTAAATACAGTAACCTACCAAACACACTGTAGATACATGTAGAACATACAGAATAGTATCCACTCTAGCACCCATTGCAAGACCTAATGTAAACCTACAGTATAGGGTCTACTAACTGTATATATCATAATAATCATTTAGTAAAAATATTTTTAAATCGTATTTATTATAATGTATAATAGATATTGTTATTGTTATTTTGGTAGAGTCTTTTCATTTAATCCAGGAACTTAGAGGAAGTTTTCACTTATAACAATATGGCTCTAATGTCCTTTCGAAACCACTCTCATGTTAAGGCATCCATGGTTTTAATGAAATTCGATCATTTGTTCATACAAAATCATATAAGATCACTTCTAAATATTATTTTAAGATTTATTAAAATGATCCGATATACATACAAATATTGCACTATATTTTAGCTTCTTTATAGGGCTTCGAACTAAGACATAAATACGTTCTATTATTGTAGCCATGTAGAGCAATGCTTTCTACTAGAAAGTCTCTAGTAAATATATAAAGCAAGCGTTTCTAGAACATTTCGACGATAATGGAACACTCGACTTAACACTATACGAGAGCAAAGACTCTAGAGCTTACCTATTGATTCGCGGGTCGCTGTAAACAGTCGCCACAAATTCCAGATAGTAGAATATGAACGCGGAGAACAAAAGGAAAAACACGTTGGATATGGACAGGAATCTAGCAGGCTTCAGTTTCTCTTTCTCTTTCTCTAGTTTCTGTTCTGTTGTGTTGAGCGAGAGTTAAGAAATGTGGGAGTCGCCGATATTGCTAGAGATTCTGATAGGAAATGTTTATTTAATAATAACTACTAGATTATGAAAAATGTCATCCATTAACTTAAAAATAGAATATACCTTTCCATATGATAATATGTATTATATAATTTATATTTA
The DNA here is from genome assembly GCA_964019155.1 of Osedax fenrisi. Classification (NCBI taxonomy): domain Eukaryota; kingdom Metazoa; phylum Annelida; class Polychaeta; order Sabellida; family Siboglinidae; genus Osedax; species Osedax fenrisi. The sequence continues at coordinate 80,962,833 of OZ025239.1, forward strand.
CTTTAAATATCTGTAATATACTATATATTAATATATACTATATGGATGCCTGCTTAAGTATATTTTTTGAAGTTTTAATTTACGCTTTTATGATTTTGTTCATGTTTCATTATGGTTTGGATGTACACTAAGTATATCGATGCAAAAAATACACTTTTAAGTAAATTATTTCAATATTACTAAATTGTAATATAATATAATACACATTATATTATTTAGAATATCGACAAAAATAATATAGAAAAATGGCTTTAGATTTAAACCAAATTTGTATTTTCTATAACATATTTATAAAATAATAAAAATTTATTTAAATGAATGCATTTTTAATTTACAAATAACAAAATATTATTGTTTAAATTCATTGACATATATTTTTAAATCAACTGGAAGGTATATAAAATATGGATTATATTATAATAATCATTATAAAAGATTACCATTTCAGGAGATATATAGTGCTATATATTTCTGCTCAGAAATTCTGTTCTCTATATAAATATACATCTGGGATGAGTCAAATATGTGTATTTCTAAATATTATATAGTATATACACTAAAAATATATGTAATTGTTAATTAAATAGAACAAACATTTTAACAAAGGTAGTAAATGTATTACCTGATTCTTTATATATATTATATTAGGCATTATTCTGATGTACGTTTATTGTACGATAAAATGCATATATGTAATGTTTAAATATGATGAAAATTTAAAATAATTTCGCAAATTATTAATCCATAACTAAAACCATTATTACTTGCAATAGTAATTTTAGAAAAAAATGTACAAACTAATTTAAAAAACCTACAAATGTACTATTAAGATATACTTATTATATAAATTGAATACCGTATAAATATAATTATTATTAATTAATAAAGTATTATTATATATTTTTATAATATCAAATTATAACTTCATATGTAGTACTTATATATCTCTACTACCGCTGGGATATTACACGATTACTAATCGCTTATTACTTGGTTTGAGTATATACCAATACATTATTTAATACTGCAATAATATTTCATCATACAAATTATAATTTATCTATACAAAGTTCAAGTGAGGGAACCTGCTTATATTTTTAAATAAAAAGTAATACCAAAGATTTGTCTAAGAAAAGATACTTAAGCGAAATTGTGTAATTAGATTTTTACTTAAAATTGACAAAACAGCGATACCTACATAGGTTCAATTTCCAGAACTTTATGTGTTAATATGTAAATTTGTATCAAACTAAATACTTTTAATTATTAAATTAATATCTTATTAATATCACATTAAATATGTAAAATAATGTTTTAAATTATTATTTATATCATTACAATTAAATGTTCATTACAAAATATTTCGCAAAACAATAGGATATGTTGGTTTAAATGGTATACATATCTATGTGGCGAGTAAAAGTTAATTTATATTACATCCTCAGGATGATCCTGTAATTTGCATGTAATTTAATAGGGTATTGAAATATTGTTGTATAGAAACGGTGCCAAACCTAAATATATGTCAGTGAATTCGATCCTACTGCCAACAGAGGTTGGGAGTAGGTATTAATATATAATTAAATCATAATAACGTAACTGTTATAAATAATAATTAACATTAATTATTAAATTAAAAATCATATATCTCTTTAGTTAACATCATCATGATGATCATGATCATCATGATGGTTCCGCACGAATAACGGCACATATATATTGTATATAAAGGCGTGGTGGTTGTTGGGGGCGTGGCGTGACGTTGAGCGACAGGTACGAGTGGTATATTTATATTACAGGAGTTGAAATATTCAAATAAATATATTTATATATACATACGCGTGAAAGTAGATCCTAGCATATATTAATTATTTATATATGTATGTGATAAAAAACAGCTCCAGCTAGATTCGAACTCTCGACCTTCTGCTTAGAGAGCAAGCTCTTGCAACACTGAGCCACACGGCATGTTGTATATACATAAAATATTATTTTATATAACAACTATATCGATCTCATGCATACGTAACATATTCGAATTATAATCGAGTAATTTCTGATAGTAATAATTGTAATTTAATTTAAAAAACAATTATTTATTAACAAATACTTCATTGTACCGTTACTATAACGGATAGCATATTTATGACGTATAGTATTATACATATATAATATATCGATTCTACTTGAAATTAAATGGACATTCTAAAACTATATCGATCTCATGCGTACGTAACATATTCGAATTATAATCGAGTAATTTCTGATAGTAATAATTGTAATTTAATTTAAAAAACAATTATTTATTAATAAATACTTCATTGTACCGTTACTATAACGGATAGCATATTTATGACGTATAGTATTATACATATATAATATATCGATTCTACTTGAAATTAACTAGTTATATATAGTTAATTAACTAGTTATATGTTGTTATCCTATATATATATATATATATATATATAGCATTATATAGTAATACTATATATATATATATATATATATATATATATTATACTATACATATATAGTATATATATATATATATATATATATATATATATATATATATATATAGTATTATATAGTATATATATATATATATATATATATATATTTATATATATATATATATATAAGTATTTATTTTAAGTAAGTATATAATATACTTACTTAAAATAAATACTTATATATATATATATATATATATAAATATATATATATATATATATATATATATATATATATATATATATATATATATATATATATATATATATATATATATATATATATATATACTATATAATACTATATATATATATATATATATATATATATATATATATATATATATATATATATATATATATATATATATATATATATACTATATATGTATAGTATAATATATATATATATATATATAGTATTACTATATAATGCTATATATATATATATATATATATATATATATAAATATATATATATATATACTATATATGTATAGTATAATATATATAGTATTACTATATAATGCTATATATATATATAGTATTATATAGTATATATATATATATATCTATCTATTATAACAAAAAGATAGCATTGATATCCTCCAATCCTCGCAAATTATTTAAAATAGCAAATAAAATTCTCTCTCCTCCAGATGAAAAAATCCTCCCCATTTTACCTAACACGTCAAATTTTCAACTGTGTTCTCTTTTTGAAAAATTCTTTAACCATAAAATTGCAAGCATTAATAATATTATTTGCGCATCTACTCAACCCATACTCAATCCTACCATATATATTACCCATCATATTGACTCATTAAGTATATTCACTATTCCTTCACTGTATGAAGTAAATGACCTACTCATGAAATCTCACTGTACCTCCCCCACTGATCCCCTACCTTTATCATTATATCACAAACTTTCACCCTTATTTTCTCCTATTTTCTTGGATATTATTGCGAACTCACTAAACCCTGCCAAGTTTCACCCTGTCTCAAGACTGCCATAATATCCCCTATTCTAAAAAAACAAAACTTAGACCCAAACTCATTTAGCAATTATCGCCCGATCTCCCACCTACCCTTATTAAGTAAAATATTAGAAAGAATTGTTTCCAAACAACTCATAGCCCATGTAAATAAAAATAATCTTTTCGACCCGTTTCAAAGCGCTTTTCGTAAGGGTCATTCAACCGAAACAGCTCTCCTACGTATTACTGACACTATATTATCTACCTTAAATAGCAACACGTGTTGCCAGCTAATCCTACTTGATCTATCATCTGCTTTTGATACCCTGGACCATAACATATTAATCTCGCGACTTACTTTAATGGGTATATCTGGCTTAGCATTAAAATGGTTTACTTCATATCTCACTAACAGGAATATCTCTATTATGATTGACAAATCTTACTCGCCTCTTTCTCCTCTTAACCACGGTATTCCCCAAGGATCTGTTCTAGGTCCATCCCTCTTTTCTATTTATATCCGCCCTATTGCTGATCTAATTAAGAAATTTCCAAATATCCACTACCATATTTTTGCTGATGATATCCAACTGTTTACCTTTTTCCCTATAAATTCTCATAATACCATTAACTCTGAATTAATCGAGTGTGCTAACTCCATAAGATTATGGCTCCTCTCCAATAAACTACTAATTAATTCCTCTAAGACTACTGTACTTAACATATCTACTTCTGAAACTTCCTTTCCAAACTTTACTCTAAATAACATGATTATTTCTCCTTCTCATTCCTCCAAAAACCTAGGATTAGTATTTGATGACAAATTATCATTTAAGAATCACATATCATCCATTACAAAATCATCCAACTTTCATCTCTTCAGAATTAAAAAAATACGGACATCACTTTCCAGAAACCTTACTAAAACTCTAATTAATGCTCTTGTACTTTCACGTATTGACTACTGTTCTTCCCTACTGAATTTACTTCCTGCTAAAGCTACTGCTCCACTTAATCGGATTATCCGTTCCTCAATACGTACTACTTACTGTTTAACTCGACCGGATCACTCTACTACAACATCTCATCAATCATCTCGTATGTGGCTACCCTTCTCCCTCAGGTGTAAATTACGTATACTATCTATAATCCATAAATCAATATATTCTTTTACCCCTAGCTATATCTCTGATCTAATTAAAAAACGTACTATATTATCTTCTCTTCGTTACCAAAATGCTCCTCTACTTATCTCCCAGAACTCTAGTAAAACTTCCCTAAATTCTAGAGCTTTTAAAAATTCCGGTCCAACCTTATGGAATTCCCTCCCTCCTACCATTCGTTCTATTAGATCCCACAAAAGATTTATAAATCTTACTTCTTCTTTTCTCTCTACCCATAATCATTAAATCATCCAACTTATTATTTGTATCCGTGTTATATTAAATTTATATCATTATTAAATCGTTATTGTATTATTATTATCTTATTATTATATAACACTATACTATATCAATGCAGTCTGTAGTATATACAACTACACCATATCAATGCAGACTGTAGTATATAATAGTCCTTTATATTGTTTATTATTGTTTTTCCGTTGTATATTGAATGTATATTATTATCAAATTATTATCGTATTACTATTATTTTATTATTATTCTCTTCCCGCACGAGCGAAGGGGTCTACATGACCCTATTTTAGTGCTAATAAACTCAATATCATCATATATATATATATATATATATATAGTATTATATAGTATATATATATATATATATATATATATATATTTATATATATATAAGTATTTATTTTAAGTAAGTATATATAAACCATCCTATATATATATATACTATATATGTATAGTATAATATATATAGTATTACTATATAATGCTATATATATATATATATATATATATAGCATTATATAGTAATACTATATATATTATACTATACATATATAGTATATATATATATATATATATATATATATATATATATATATAGATAGTATTCGTATGTTTGTATTTATATACAGTATATCATATATATCTTATGATGTATTTATTTTTCTACGTGTGCTTATGCAAACCAAGGACATTTTCTACGTGTCCTTGTGCAAACCCTATCACTGCCACTCGCACCTGTCACTCAACGTCCCTCCACGCCCCCAACAACCACCACGCCTTTATATACAATATAAATGTGCCGTTATTCATGCGGCTCGATCATGATGATGATGATGATGTTAATTATCATAATTATTATGTAAACATATATTTTACATGTTTGTATAAACTTATGTTATGTGTACCATATAAAGTGTATGTTATATACACTATATGTATATAATAAAATATTACATTATTAAAATAACTAAATATCTAAATAACTATATTATAATGGCCGAATTAGATTTCAAATCTGATTTGTAATAGTATAAATTTCATACCTTCATGAATAGTTTCAATTTTCTCCATAAACCTCCTCCTCGCTCGTATATGTATTTCTTCTGAAACCATGATGTATAAATATTTCTAAACTATATAACTATAACCTTAAATGTACAATACAATAAGTTTTATATGCAAAAACTACATATACATATGCATATAATAATATTGATAAATTTCATAAAAACAAATATTTACAATTGCTATGTAAAAATCAATGACCATAGAATTATTTGAATTTATAGTACAGTAAAAATTGCCTAAACGGTTAGCATGACATGCATAATTATTAAATTAAATATACCTCTTTTAAATAGTAAAAGTACCATTGATAACATTTATTTATTGTTAAGGATAATAATAAATAAATTATATATTTTTCTTATATAATATTTTACATTATTACTATTTTATATCTATTACATTTATTGAATAATGTATCTAATAATTTATTAAATAAATAAATATTACTTTGTTATTGTAATAAATAATAATATATTAATTATAACAAAGAAATTATCATTATATATGTATATAAAATTAAATGTTGTAATACTAATTTATATGATTTAATAGTAAATATGTTTAAGTAAAGTCTCATGTACAACTAATAGCTTATTAAGGGGATGTTACACACCCTGTTTTTATGAACACTTTTAAATAATAAATTATTTTCAGTTTATTCTGATATGTTTTTTAATTTCTGTTAAAAAATTATTCTTGAAAACAGTCTAGAAATAACATAAAAAGTGTTTTTTTGGATGCATAATCAAATAAAAAATATCTAATTATTTAATTTAGATAAATAACTGACATTTTATAACTTATTTTAATAATACATTATATTATTTGTAATCCTATAGCCATAGAGCTAAAGAGAAATTTCTCTCTAGCTCTATGACTATAGCAGGTGATCTTACTGATCAATGATATAGACATTACAAATATCAGCTATATATAATATAATATAATATAATAGATAATATTGTATTTTTATTGTTGCCAAACTTCACATGTTGTTTTCTTGAAATAATGAATTCACACTAACAATGCATGTATAAATGCTATTCATATAGAAACTATTATATATATTTATATATTATTATATTTTGTTGTATTATACAAAGAACATCTGTTTATATATTAACATAGAGATATCTTTCATAAATATTATTTTCTAATAATATTAAACATACAACTTATATAGAATAAATGACAATAAATAAAAATAGTAATTTATATATATACACAATAGGCTATACATGCATATATTATAAATACAATACAAAAAAAAACAGAGTGATTCAATGAATAGAATTCTGTGCAGCAGACTATTAATAGACCATGGTATTATATGCATATGCTGACCATATCTATTTACATGGTAAACTGTGAAATGACAATGTGCACTGTGACATCCCCTTAAAAGAAGGCAGAAATATATGTATTTTGAAGAAATTTTCCTAAATGGTATATTGATATTAATATTTTAATTTATCATATAAATAGTTATATTAAAAATTACAATATTTTATGATTATATTTATAAAAAATTGAAAAAATAATAATAATTTTTTTTAAATACTTTCATTTTTTTTCAATAAACTTATATCATAGGATTAATGCTAATTATAGCATACTGTAGATACCACCTCAATAATATGATCATTTATAATTCTATATAACTGTCAATAATTGACTCATTAATATCAACTCCCACATTTATATCGTATGATTCATAGGGGCGGACGGGGGGGATATGTCCCTCACTTTAAAATCTAGGGGGACCTCCTATATATTGGTCCCCCCCCCCACTTTTACCACAACATTTATTTTGATTAGTTGGTCCCCCCCCTACATACACACCATCGTTCCAGTGCCCATTATGATTCGTAATCCTCTTCTATTATTTGCGATAACTCACATTCCTGATTTATTTTAACTATACAATGTCGGTGATATTTATGAGGTAACTCTATATTTTCCCGACATTAATTTCCCGAACCATTGCGTAAGTTTGAAGCTCCTGTCTTCAATCTCATCACAACATCGCTGTCATTCTGTTTTCACGTTCACTCTCATCTAACTATACATGAATCACTGATCAGTTGATCCAACTTCTTTCTTTCGTGCAATCTAAGTACAAATAATATAAACGAGTCCGTATTCTCTTTAATTCCAGAATATTCTTATATATAAATATTTTTTATTTAGCCTATTGAATACTGCATTTGATTACATAACGCCCCTATTGGTATGTTATATTCTATGTTATTGTATTCTTGATTCATCCACAATATGATTATAATGATCTATTAAACTCAAATGTCAACAATATTATTTTCTCGTAGTTTAATTATTTTACATTTTCCATCAGAAATTTCCTTTATACAAATTTCCTGCATAAATTGTTGGTGTATGGTAATTAATATATTACGTAATCAAATATTTGTTTATTATTTTTTTATTATCGAAAAATATCGTTATAATCTAATATAATTATAATCATTTTGATTATATAAATGTAAACAATAATTGATAAGTGTACTTTCATACGGTAGACTCGATACGAGAATAGATATGCTACACTGTACTGTGCAAAGTAGCACATGTATAGGATCTCATGTACCTCCGTCGAAAGGGAGAGATTATTGTGGTGACCTTGTGACCTTCGGAGAGAACATAGCTATGATGTAGCTATGCAAGAACGTGTATGAGTGTTGTCGTTGTTATCATGAGTTGTAGTTATATTGTAATGTATATTCAATAATATTACAAATTATATATATATATATATATATATATATTATATATATTATAACATTGTTTTTTTCCTCACTATTTTTGAATTATTCGAATACCTAGTTAAAGAATAGTGATAGTTACCTTTATTTAGGTGAATTATTATCGAATAGTTGAATTAAAAAAATACTGAATATTGAAAAACTATTGATTTACATTCCCATTATTTACATAACTAATATTAATCAATTAAACATTAACTATTAAATAAACACATCATATGACATATTGTATATAAACTTATGTCTAAATAGGATTATCACAAATATGCTAGTTTGATAATTAAAAAAGTGAAATAAATGTAGCGAATTTAATTATATATTTATGCACTGTTATTATATTAAATTAATTACATTACCTTAATGATTTATCTATTCTATATATTTTTATATTTACATGTATTTTGGATTTATTATTGCAATGTTTGCAATTAATTTGTAAAAATAATTTAGTTAAGGGTAATTTTTTTAAGGTAATTAAAAAAATTGTATTATTAAAAAAATTAAAAAAATTAAGGTAATTAAATTGAAATTAATGTAATTTATAACAATACACAGCAAATTTAATTTAGTAGTATTTAATAATCATTACATAGTATTTAATCAATTAGTACATATTATTTAATAAATTAAATAGTAATTTATAATATTTATCATTCTGTATTTGGATTAGATAACACAATACCATTAACAAATAAAATTCTAACTTTTAAAAATAAATGATTACTAACGTGTTATGTGGTAAAACTTTAAAACAAATGTTCAATATAAATTGCTATAAACTTTATTATAGCCATTTTAGGAAATTCGATTTTAATTCTATAAATAGATGCTATCACTAAATGCATTTAGTGTATACATGTATATTCATTTTATTGTTATCTATTCAAATTATTAACTATATAGACTAATATGTCTTGAGTTAATAAAAACTATATTTCCATGAAATATTTACCTTAAGGTAAATAATTATTGAAAGATACATATCTTTATTAGGTACCTTATTGTTAATATTACAATTTTCATAAATTTCAATTTGACATATATCATTATAATAGCCGAATTCACTATTAGTTCCTAATATATATTTCACAGTATAATTATACACGATATTTCCTACACAACCTCCACTTCTCCCATATACGATCCTTTGCCCTATCTGCCCCTTTTCATTGGAACTCCCTACCCTATTACTTTCGAACAATGACATCAACCTACTCCTTCAAATGTCATCTAAAGACATACTATTTCTCCCATGCTTTCCCCTCCAACAAAATAATCTCTCCCACGGACGGCCGATTGCTCACGCACAACGTAGTCCTAAAACAAAATAAGTAAAAAGAAAGTAAAGTATATAGTTGTATTATTTTATTGCATTATCTCGATTTTAACAAAGTAAGATATTTCATTTTTAATATGTTTAGATATGTATAGGCTTTGAAATTACAATAATGAAATTACAATTATCAATATATATATACATATAGTATGTAGAGAATACTTTGAATTTATCAACATATTACTGGAAACTTATTTAAAGATAGGTTAGAGAAGTTATTCTAACAAAATACACAGAATTGTACCATGAATTACAGATATTACTGAACGTTATGTTATTTAGAATTTTTCTAGAGCTTGCAAGATCATGATTATGATCTTGTGTATTCTTTGTTCATTTTTATAATCATTCATATCCTTAAGGATTCATATTTTTAATAATATTAAATCTAATAAAAGATTATAAACTAACTAATTAATATTTTCATGAATATTCCCTATATTTATTAGTGAAATTTATTTTTCAATCAAAAATATACAAATATATAATTATCATTTGATCATTATGTAATATATATATATATCAATATCAATATCCATAATTATCCAAATATACATATTACAAAAGCCTTTGATATTAATTAAATAGAACAATTAATAACAATTTTATTAACAAGTAAAATCTAATATTATTTTGATTTGAAAATGTCCTTACAGAATTGATTTATCAAATAAAGTATATTTATAGAATTTCAATATAATATCCAATAGTTTACAAATAATAATCATATCTGTTGCACACATAGATTTGTATTTTTAAAATTGGGTAAACTATAAATCTATGGTTACATAAAACAGAATAATATAATGTCTTTTAATAATATAATTTGTATTATTAGTTTAATATATTATCACATATATATATATTTATAATATTTACTGAATATATATTTTATAAATTTAATATATAATATTTAACCAAATTATATTAACTAATTTATGGATATTTTAGGATATTTTAGGATATTTAACTAATTAATATATTACATTTAATTAGATATATTCAAAGAGTATAGTGCTTGATAATATATATTTTCTATTAGTTAATTTTAGCTATTTATTTGAAAAATGTAGATTATAATATTAATATAATATTATTATTTTTCATCAAATCAATATGATATATATGATTAAATTAAAAATAAAATAAAAATAAGAATTTATATTAATATCAAAGATAAATGAATTGTAACAAATATTTTAATACTGCCAATAGATGTCATCCTAAATAAGTTTGTTTATCAAAATAATTTGTAATAATTTATGTTTTAAATGATATTAAACGGTATTATAATTAATTAATGCATATAATTTAATAAATTATGATTTGTACATACTATACATATTAATTAATATAGATCAGAATTTTAATATAGCTATAAATGATATTTAATATTATAATGTGTACAATTCAAAATGGCGTTCTTGTATTTTACAATGTATCATGTAGTTTCGATTTAAATTATATGGTACGTTATTAATGTAATGTATAATATACTTAAACAAACTTATAATTATCAAAGTTATTATTTAAATGCAATATATCTTTTAAAAGAAATAATAAAATCAAATATTTTACAATAAAAACCTTTTAACATTTGAAAAAGATTTTATTATATTTGTAAAATAATTTTACAAATATAACAATATACTTCTAAATACATGGTATTATTATCTATAGTTATTTAATAATTAACAAAATATACAATGATATTTATTAGTTGTTATTTAAGTATGTATTCAATTTTATATATTTATAAAAAATATATTAAAAATGGACCGCAAAGTAAAATGGACAGTAACTTATTTTTTAAATCCTTACAATATATTGCATTGTATACGGTTTTCACTTTAACCATTCACATATGGTTGCACACACATATATATATATATATATATAATTTAATATACTAATTTAAGTGTATTGTCCTTTGTGTATAAAGTTTCATAAATTTAATAAATAAACTAAAACCATAAATTCATTTTATTATTTTATATATATATATAATACATATATTTCATATACAAATAAATATCACTTATATTACATCATAGTATATATGTATATACGTAGCTATAATACCATTATTGTAAAATAATTTAAATTACAATAATTTTTCATTGTTCTTAAAAAATATACTTTTTAGTTTTCATTTCTATAACTCATTAAAATAACAAATTCATATATTCATAATTTTGTATATTAATTTATGAAGTAAATTATAAGCATACCAATTATTAAAAATAATAAACCTTAATTTCTATTTGTAGATTTAAAATTAATTATTTAAAAAATATATTTATATTATATATATAATTTTAATCGGCTAAATAATAAGTTTTATATAAATATCAATATTTCATTGCAATAATTATAACCTAATTTATCATATTATTACATATTAAATATAAATATATAATATACAAGTTGTAATTTAAATTATAGCTTATATATCCCTATAGAAATTATTACACTTTATTGAATTAACTTATTGCTTATCTTATAATATCATAAAATATTACTTTACGCTATCTGAATATCGACCCGTAATCAAATCATCAATTCATCGATATATAATTAAGTGCGTACGCTTCGATAACGCAGTTTGCCGATCTCCACTGAAACGAGAACATGCAATCGGAGGAGGAGATGACGAAGGTCCGAGAAGAAGAAGATCACTCAACCTCTCAGCAACAGAGTTACGTTGAACAACAGAACCCGATGGTCGACGACTCCAGCGAGAACCACACCCCTTCACCGACCACCATCAACCGCACCAAAAACGTGCACAACAACTGTAGCTGGCCGGATGTGGACATGGATGAGGTTCCGCAGGTGCCACCCACTAAGGTGGATGTAGAACCGATCAACAGTAAGCAGTCGGATGACCATCAGGACAAAGTCGCCGGTCTCTCGGAGAACCACTCGAAGAACGACGACATCGTTACCTCCCCGCCCATTAAACTGAGGATCCGACAGTCGTTTCACGATGGCACATTGGATCACATTCCTAATTCTGATATGAATAATAAGGTTAAATATATTTTTTGTATACATATTTACATATTTATATATTTACTTATCTATTTATATATTTATTATATTTACTTATATATTTATAATATAAATTTTATATATACATATATATATATATAAATAAATTATAAATACATAATTGAAGAATGTTTATTTAATAATTTGTATTCTATTTTTAATACCATATGAAAATATAAGATGTGAATTTTGAAAACATTTTAATTTAATTTTTTAAATTTAAAAAAAATAAAAGTTCATTATTCAACTAATGCTTGCACTTTATACAGTCAGCATGCATAATACATATTATACTTATTTGTATAAATTACATATAATATATATATTATATATATATATATATATATAAATTATTATAAATATACTATATGTTTTATAAATTAAATTACTAAAATAATTTAGTATAATTATAAAATTATTAAATATATATCTGCATATATGATAAAGTTTAGTAATGATAATAATGTTATCAATATTGTAATAGTATTAATAATAATACTGTATTATATATTATGACCGTCCTCTCTAGAAGTTACTGGAAGGTGTGCATGCAGCCCAGCGCGTCATGGCTGAGGTGGCAAACTCTCTCAGTACTCCCTCGGAACCCCCCGCCGCCCCATCAGAACCTAAGCAGACGGTAGTGGAACCACCACCGGTAGCAGTAGTCGTTCCAGTAGTTCAAACACCACCACCACCACCTGCCGCCGCATCAACAATACTTGTTGACAGTGCTATGCAGAAGCAAAGACAACAGGTACAACAGCCGTCGTTCCAGTCTGCCAGAGAAACCGACAACAAAACACTTCTTGGCGGAGGTAAATGTACGTCTAGTATGAACTTATAGTCGTTGTTGTTGTCTCCTCGTAGATATACTAATACTATAGTACTACTAACGCTATAGTACTAACGCTATAGTACTGACCAATAGCGCGCTGTAATCACGCCCCCAATCTACGCCTCACAAACATCTCCTCATGCGTTTCATAGCGTTTCGTATTTCGCGATCACTATCATTTTTTTTATTTACCATACTCTTCTTTCATTCATTCATTATTAATGTCAGTGTAAGCGATGTAGCTATCAAGCACAATCAGTTGTAGCACTGAATAAACTGAACTAAGCTAAGCTTATATTTATATAGATTATAATTTCATTGCAATATATTGTGTATTTTAGATCATTTTTTCAGTTTTTAACTGCAATATTATATTAAAGGCATGATCTTCCAATGTAAATAGATGCAGAAGTGAGTTAAGTTGTTTAGCAAAGTAGTGCGTTGTAAAATTCTATGTCTACTACAACATATATTTACCTATTTTTGTTAACTTATATATTAATAATATCTTCATCTGTAAAAGTTTTTTGTAAATACATCATTTATAAGTAATAATATTTAATTTATAAATTTATTTAAAAAAACAATAGTTGACATATTCAACATTATTAGATATTCTAGTTATAATAACAATTACTAAACAAGAAAAAGAAGTATACAAACGCATTTTGTGAAACTTTTATTTTACGCTTGAATGATTTTATCGTATTGCATTCATATACATTTAATTTTGTTTACATAATAATTTCTATGTTTATAATTATTAATATATTAAATAATAAGATTGATATGTTAATAGTAACAATAAATATAACTAATAATGAATAAAACTAATAATTAATAATAATTAATATTAATTAAAGGACATTTTCTTATCTTATAAAGTATATCATTTCATTGGCTAATATGTTTTTATATTTAGTATTACCTTTGTTTATATTATACATGTAAATAAGTAATTATTATTATTAAGTATTTCATTTGCATTTTCAATTGGTAAAGTAACCTGAATTTTTTTAAACATAATATTTTCATAATATTTTTTACTATACGAATATTTTTTTTTAATATGGTAAAAATACATATTAAATAATTAAGATAACATAATCAATATAATATATTAATATATTTTATTCCAATGATATAAAATATTATAATATTTTAAAACTGTTTTTAATTTTAAAAATAGATTTAAAAAATATTTTGTACCTAGTTTTTTTAATAAAAAAAAATCAAATGTTATTTTATCTTATTTATTTTTAAATGTGAGTAATGACAAATATAATGATTTATAAAGATAATATATATCCTAAGAAATGTAATTATATAAATTCTATTCTTTCCTGCAGTCATGAATCCATTTAAAATGTTTATAGTTATTACTTTTAACCCTTTTATTAACATTAAATACTATATCACTATAATAGAATTACTTTCACCTCTATATGTAGACAGTGTACTAATGGACATTATTAACATTATTAATTTCAGCTATTGATTATATATTTATTGTAAATTATATATTTATAAAATAACTAATATATATTTAAAAATTATTATATTTTTTTTTATTTAAATCATAATTCTAATATCAGATGATAAATAATAATGTCTAAATTCCCCTTTGTTACATAATGAATACTTTGCTACATAATCTATTTTCAGTGTCTCAATTGAGTCCCATGGTAGGCCGACCTACTAAAACTAAAGGAAATATTAAGAAATTGATGCAGAAGAAGAGACAATTGGAATCTCCGATAATTCAACAGATGGTTTTTACTAGAATATCATATAGGTGTTGTTGTTACATATAATATGCGATGGATTTCTAGTTGTTACTAATATATGACGTATATGTCAATATTAATGATGTATATATTTTGTGTGATTTGATCGCAAATCTCCATTCATACTATGAATAACTTACTGGTAACTAAGTATCATCTCGTGTTCCACGCACACACAGTCACCTCTACCCGAAGGTCAGTGGCGCTGGTCTCTCGGTGACCTTTTGTGGGCCAAGGTCAGTGGACATCCTTGGTGGCCTTGCCTAGTTGCAGACGATCCGTTTGACAAAGCTCATCGCCGATGTAAAGGTACCAACCCTCGCACACACGTAACGCCCCCGCCTCTATCCACATCTAGCCACCTCTATCCACATCTCTTCATTGCATACTATTTTATTACGTCAACAATGTAACATTTATTCCTATTCATAGAGGGCAGTACCAGACGTACATATCACGTTCAATACTTTGGCAACGAAGGAGAGCGTGGTTGGATCATCGAAAACTCAACTATAGAGTTCAAAGGTTGCTTGTACTTTATTATTTCAATACTTTAATTTATACTTATTTACTTATATTTTCGGGTACTTATTTTTTTATTGTATTTTAAAAATATATAAAAAATTGTGTAAGTTAATAATGCTCTAGATATATATACATTATTTATTGATATATAAATAAAGTTTAATGGTAGTCAATTACTTTGTTTTTCTTCAATATTAAATATTTAAATCCATTCACACTTTTTAATATTGCAATTTTCACAATTTTGTAATAAACAAAATTGAATGTATTATAATGTGTTATTTCAGTATTATTAAGGCCCTGTCACAGTTTACATACTGATTGGACCACATTTACCAGATGTTTTCAAAATACAATATATATAGATATAGGAAAATATATGTCTATTCAGAATACTTGTCACAATAGAACTATTATCTGAATTAAGTCAGTTTTTTTTGTATAGTATACACATTATATAGTACAATAGTATTACAATAGAACATTCATAAAATATATATATATATATATATATATATATATCTTTATATATATCTTTATACATATATCTAATAATATATATATTTTTTTTAAATTATTATTTATAAATCAATTTATGAAACCATTTGAAATATTATTTTCTATAAAGTAATACAAATTATCAAAAAATATCAAATAGATTTTCCTGTAGAGCAACGAATGCATAGAGTGAAAATATTTATCACTGAGTAATATGCATTTGAGATTTCATAGCATAATATTTGTAATAATTATTTCTTAACTTTTATAAGCTTATTTATTATCTATCACATTACATTTATAAATTACTATAATGATGTGTATAATATATAATAGTATCTATATAATAATGTACTATAATAAATATTACTATATTCATATTATATAAAAATGTATATATAAATGAAATATATTTCTACTTTTTTAAATATAGTAAGGTCATATAAAATGTTTTTATGTGATTTATATATCTTTTTGGATGCAAATTTTTCATAGATACTAAATTACACAATTAAATTATAGTTTTATGGAATAATATTTATTTTTTATTTGTATGATATTTAACCATTTATACACTGCGACATGGCCTTAAGTTAGTATTATTGATTTTTAAATTTAAATTACTTTTAATGGAGCAATAGATCAGAATTTCAAAAATATAAATAAAATATTATTTTTATAATAAATCTTAAAAATAAAGTTATATGCATTATGTTTCTCCATGAAATATAACATTAAATAATATATTAAACATTTAATATAGCAAATTTAATATACAAATATATATATATATATATATATATATATATTAAACATACCATTAAATAAACTTTAAACTTGATTTACTTAAAATAATTGTTTTTAATTGTTGTTCTACATTCACATGAATACAGTACAGTAATAGGCAATATTTGTACTTTACATTTTC
This sequence comes from Osedax fenrisi, assembly GCA_964019155.1. Taxonomy (NCBI): domain Eukaryota; kingdom Metazoa; phylum Annelida; class Polychaeta; order Sabellida; family Siboglinidae; genus Osedax; species Osedax fenrisi. The sequence goes on from OZ025239.1 coordinate 80,980,557, forward strand.
ATTATATCACCATAACATATACGTTTCAGTAATTATCATTTTTTCTAAATGATGTTAATCATAATTTTTAAATTTGTAAATGTACATACAAATTTACAAATTTTGAATATTTTCTCATATAATTTTTATAAATATAGATTAAAACATAAAAAATATACCCATAAAACAGCAAATTCTATTCTATTATACCTTTTTAGTGATAACAATTTTCAAACAAATTTTGATTTAATTATTCTAATATTTTTTTTTTAATTATAAAATTTAATATTAAAAGGGGTGAATCATGTTTAGTGGCCTATTATTCTTATCTTTTACATTAAAATACAATAATATAGTAAGTGTATATATATATATATATTGCCAATATATTTATATATAAAATATATAAATGGATTTATAGGAAAGCAAGAGTTTATGAAATATTGCCAGGCGATGATTCTCAAGAACAAAAAAGACAAAGAAAAGTACACCATCAAGGTTTGTATACGACTAATCCGATCCGATGTTGACCTATAACCTCTGCCGTGTACGTTTCAAGGTCAACCGTAGAAAGGCGTGGGAGTTCGCCGTCTCTTCCGCTCAACAAGCTTTGCCCATGGATCCCGATGATCGTATTCAGAATTTTGCGTTTGTGTACACGCCCCTACCCCCTTCGGTTAGTCACGGCCTCATGTAGTGCCCCATCACCCGCAGAACAGGCTATATAGTGCTGCTGCCAATACTATTTTGTTTAAAGGAGCAAGTGTTAAATAAAACATCTTGATTTGTTCAATTACAATTACATATTACACAAGCGCCATCTCTATAGTAGTCAGAGAGCTAGCTTATACTAACAACCCCACCCCCCCGTACCCCATGTAGCCGGTGATATCTCACGGGGCCTCTAAACGTAACCACGAGAGTTCCTCTTCGGGTGATATGACCCCGTCCTCTAAGAGAAACCGTCGGTCAACCAACTCTTCAGAGACTGCTTCCGACAGACACGACAATGCTATGGCTGACAGGGATGCCACTCAATTCTCAGTCTTTGTCAGGGTTAGTCCACACTAAATTGTGTATGTGTATCTACTAATGGATGCAGATATTTTGTATTTTATGGTTTTGAAATATTAGCATATTAAAATCATATATAAATCATGTTTTCACTTAAGGGCATACCGCCACACGCATGCAATGTGCTGAATTCACAAATATTTTAAAAAATGTTATTTATTTTTTGTTCCATAATATTAATAATGATAGTGTTTTTTAGTATGTGTACAAATTTTAGACATGAATTCAATCTAGAAATAGCATAAAAAGTAGTTTTTTGACCATACTATTCAAAAATAAAAGTACTAATATTTTATTTATTATTTATTTAGTGTTCCTGACTAATTTATTTTAGTTTATAATGTTTTATAACTTATATATTACCGATTTATATGAAATAAAAACGAGATTGTTTACATTGAATTATTCTATATCATTGCACACATAAATGCTATATCATGTGACCATACTGGCCAATTAGAGAGTAGACAGGTGACGCTATATTTGTTTACATTGAAAACTCTGTTATTTGCATTTTGATATATTTTCATATATTTTCATTACGGTTTATGATTTTGATTTCATTATTACTTTTACTATATTACTTACTTTATTTGAATATTATATATATTGTATTCACACACATATACATTATATTTTATTATTAGTTATTTGTATTCATATTATTTATTTGTATTCATATTATTCATTTTAGTTATATATATTTTAGTTTTATATTTATTTTATTTTGTTTACATTAATATTTATACTTTTATATCATTTATACTATATATTATATATAATTATATATACTTATATATATTATACATATATTATTCATAATATAAATTATTATTATTCAATTAGTTATTCTTATTTTATAGTTGTTTTCAATTACATTTATATATTTTTAAAATAAAATCAATTGCTTTTTATGCTAAGTAACTTCAAAGGGAATTTCAAAGGGAATAAATTAATTCGCGCTAGGTATGTGTGTATAAATGTAGAGAACTCAAAAACTATTATATGTATCATACTAATTTTTGTAGCATTGTATAAAAAACAAATATATACACAATCCTATAGAACATATAATTCAATATTGTTATATATATAATTGAAAAAATATAAATTTCTATAGAATTTAAATATTAAAAAATATAAAGTTTTTTATGTATATATTTATATATGAATTATACACACTATGAAAAAGTTTATTCTATAGGATTATGCATGTGAATGTATTTAATATAATGAAAAAAAAACGAGCTCACTTCATTGAATTGAATGCGCTATGCCTAACTTTGTATATACCCATTATTTGCTATCTTAATACATTGTGTGCATGTGTATGCCCTTAAAATATAACTCCCCATTAATCCTGTTTATAGATATATAGAAAAAGTAATAATAATTTTTATATTTTTTATTTGAATTTCATATAAGATCATTTGTAAATATTTAACAATGTCTATCAAACTGAAAGTTGCATTATTTGCATTCGAACAGTGCTGAATTCCATTAATTTTTTTTCACATAATGAAAAATTTACCACTTTTATTTTTAAGCTTACATTTAATTTAATGTTGTATAAATCATAGATGTAATAAATATTTTATTAGTAATTAGACATTCACTATATCCTATTTAATTTTATTATATTTATAGAATATAATATTTTTGGAAATGTTGATAAATGTTATCAATAGTTAAATATCTTATTCAATTATGTATATCAATTATATATATTTTATTAAAATAAATATTAAAATAAATATTCAGTAAAAATAATGATATAATTATATTAATTTTTTTGTTCAATATTTTCGAATTTAAATAAATATATCTATTGATGTTTTATTTTCAAAGTAATAATAATTTATTATTAACTTTTAATTTATTATTATATTACAGAAAAATATGATAGCAATATAGAGTATTGTATTATCTTATAAAAAATACTAAATATTGTATACAAATCTAGTTATTAAAAACATCAAAGCATAAATTATATAATATAGTATAAAAGAATAATTTTTGTTTTTTGTTATGAAAAATTAATTTGAATCATTATTTAATTATTATTTTGTTTACAAATTGTTTATAAAGATAAATTAATTAAAAATAATAAATTACATTTATATTTTAAATATATACAAGTGAAATTATTTTTAGACAAACATATATAATTAATATAAAAAGATGAAATTGTATCAAGATAAATTTTATATAGTTCACATAATTAGAGTTTGTCAGTGTCAATGGGTGTTTTAGGTTTACAATTTTTTTAAATAATATGTTTGATTGATTGATTAAAATTATCTTGTGTCAATAAATAATCATATATCTCTAAAATATTCATTAATTTTTATTATTTTATGGAATAAAATAAAATTTTATTATTTTATGATGAACCTGAATTTATTTTAACATTATTTATCTTTTAATAATTCTAAATTGACACATCAAGTTCATGTTAATATTATGCCTAAAATGAAATGTAAATCATGTTTTTATGTAAAATCGATTTCCCAAGTAAGCATATGTTTCAAATGTATATTCAATAATTACAATAATCTTTATGTATGATATTATATTATAATTTAAGAGTATAAATTAATAATACCAATCACTGAATTGAATCGTCATATTATACCTATCGAGTTACAAGAATATAGCGCCTGCCACGACACACCTCTAGTTACCCCCTCACCCTCACCCTCAGGTCAGACGTAATGACATGTTCACTAAGGGCGACCTGTCAGATGTCGAGGATCACGGAACAGATACGGACACCCGCATCATGAACAAACTGTTGCAAGACTGGGAGGTGATGCACGCATCGGAGAAGGCTCGCTTCATACCGATGGGCGTCAACGTTAAACCAGGTACGCGTGCACCCGTAGTCTCTCTCTCTCTCTTACCTTACCTCCTCCTCCACTACTACCACCACCACTACCACTACAGTGATTGCTAAGTCTGGTCGGGTGTGCAAACCTACCACTAAGAAGGTGGTGTCAGATCTGCAGAGCGAAGAGTTCAAGGATATTGATAAACAGGTAACCAACATTGCGACCTGTCGTAGTGTACAACATTTAGTGTTGTATTTCATTAATTAATATATCGGACCAGTAAAATAACATAGTTATTAAATTGTAAATTTTATATTTTATGTTATTAAAAATTATATTTTCAATATATACTACACTTTGTAAGAGTAAACTAAATATTTAATTTTAAGATAATGTTTAATATACTATTAACTTCTTATTGTGTATATCGGTCTACATTTTTTTATATATAATTTAAAAATAAATATAGATACTAAAATAACGTCGTTAATCAGTTTGTAAAATTCACTTTTCTATTATCATTGGTGAACCACGTTCCATTAATCACATATCATGTAATTGCCGTAGAACAAGAAACCCAGAAAGTCGAGCATTTCGCAAGATGCCCCCGGAACCCCGTACTCCAAAACAAAGAAACCGCCTTCGTCCCTCATGGAAAAGAAAACTCCGAAATCCGCTAAGGTGGCCAAAGTGAAACGCGAAACTCCTAAAGTAACCCCCCGCGAACATAAGGTACGGTAGCACTGGTACTAATGGTACCCTCGCTAGCACTGGTACTAATGGTGGTACCCTCGGTAGTGGTAGTACTAACCACCATTACCACATCTACTGACGTTACCCCTACCCCCCCCCCGCCACCGACTACTTCTACCCCCCCCCCCCACCCCCCCGTTACTACCACTACCGATGGTACTAGTGCAGCTCTCGTACTAATGGAGCTATCGCGCACTACGAAGGTATCTGAAACCGATGATGAACAAGATGAAGAGATTGACACCCGACCACAAGAGAACAACCACCTGCCAGACATCACCGATAAGAAGAAGATCAAACAGCCTCACCACCAGACGGAACAGCAGGACAGTGGCGGCGGTGGTGACGAAACCAAACGTCTCGAGATATATCGACTTCACGCTAGACGAGGCATACAGCGTGAGTCCATCTGCTCAGGATGTGAACTAGTTGGTGCTACCTTTACATGTGTGGCTATTACATGTGCAGCCTTATTGTTGTTGTAGTAGTGATCACCATCCACTGTTTTATTGTCCCGTTTCGTGAAGAATGTCAATCTCTTTTTATTCGATCTCTCGAATGTTGATCTCTCTTTCTTTTTTCGGTGGAAAAGTATCTACGTATACGCATTTTAAAATACATTTTATTTGAAATTTTTATTCAATTTTATCCAATTCAATTTTATCTATTCAATTTTTACGACCCAATAAATGGAAATTTATTAAATATAAAATTTTTATTTTTTAAAATTAATTATAAATCTTATATAGATGTAAAATATATATTTATAAAATTGTTATTTAATTTAAAAATATTTAACAATAGTTTTTTTAAATAATCTAAATAATAATATTTCTAAAATATATATCTAATTATTATAACACAGTATATAAGTTATTTTTTCTCAATATGTTAATGCTCTACCAATCAATACACACATATATAGTACTATACACTTTACTAATGCTGATGATAATGAAACAATAGAAATGTATATGAAGTATTCTAAAATAAGTAATATTAAATGTGGGTTGTTTTATGTTTAGTTCTATTTTAAAATTAAATTAATTTAATATGATTATTTAAATTTGTAAAATAACATCTACAATTATTCTAATCTGGATCTAATCTCTTAGGTCACCGACATCTAGTTTAGGTATACTAACATTCCGTTTCCTATGTATTAGATTGATTAATTATTATAGAACACCTTTCTTACATGGTGGTTGTACTAAAAAGTCATAATTTCCATCTATTAATCGGGTTTCACACCGAAACATGGTCGCTCTTTGTAAGAATGTTTCTCTACAATAGTAAATAGCGTTTCTCTAAATATATTTTTTTAATCTGGGTATGGATATTTGTGATAACAACCTATCTCTTACATGTTAATAAACATTAAGCCAGTTCAGATTATACAGATATTGATAGCAAAGTTACCATATTATGTTTTGATTATTTCTGCCACCATGGTATAATTTTTCTTTATTTAGGCAATATGACCTTGACCTTTTAACAATAAATATTGTTTATATTGAATTCACGTGTTTATAAACAAATAATTTTAAAATAGAGCTAAATATCAATTCAACTTAATCATTATACAATATTAATATAATATATTATTAATAAAATAATATTGTAATAATTTTTTTTTCAGATTTACGATAAAATTGAAAATATTTTCAAAAAATTTAGAAAATTTAAATAATTTAAATAACTATATTATTAATGGCCATATTATTAATAAGCCACGATTACATTTTTTTTTTGATATTTCGTACATTTTTTTTTTCAAATATAAAATTACCTACATTTTTCATCATTAAAATTTGGAATAAATTACCATTTTTGTTCTTATACATTTCTTGTAATATTAATACAAACACGTAAAATTATCATTATATATATATAATTTTATATTTTATCATAGATATATTTTTCAAATTAAAATAATTTTTTTTTCCGAAAATTCCTGTAAAATTGAACAAACTATTAGAAAAAATTCTTTTAGAAAAATATATTATTCAAACTAAAGTTAAAGATATAACAACAGTTGTTAATGATGATAAATTGAAGTTTCCAAATATTACATTTCCATGTTAAAATTCATATCTCTTCAATATTAAACTTTAATGAGGTGGCGCAGCCAGGAACCAATAATTATATTTTTGTATTCAATTAATTATGTTATCTCGTTCTTATAAAATGCTTGCGATCAATATTTATAAATAATGTACCAATCCTAATGATTTTAATATAAATACTTTCTATAACTAATTCTCTCTAAATATTGTACTTTTAAAAAATTTGTAAATTATATATATATATATTTTCATTGAAAAAAATATACTATTTTTTATATTCAATAGAATCTATTGTTCAATATATATTGAATAAACATATATTTATCTATTAATTCATAATTAATGAATCATATTTGCCATACTTACAAATATGGAAATTATATAATTATGATAGTAATATAGTATTCTTTTGTTTGATATTATAATAAATATTTCATAATAAATCTATAAATATGTATTTGTAAATTATATAACCAATATATTAGGTTTAATTTTTTATGTGATTAGGTTTTAAAATGTAGACTTTAATATAGGTTTTTACCATATAGATTATTACCGCTGTATAAACTAATGGAACCATGATTAGGATCTATAGATATATATAAAAAATGCATAGGTAAAATATGAATTTAATAAAAATAAGTTTAAAATTGAATTATTATTCGAAATAAAACAAATATAATAGTATATTTACATTGTATTGTTACTTTTCATTGAATTTATTTTTCATTCATTTCAATTGATTTATCTTTAATTCATTTCAATTGAATTCATTTAATTTTACAGATTTTCTATTTATATATTTTAGTTGATTTTATTTTTAAATATTTAAAAAATAAATTTATTTCCATTTGATAAACAAAAAATCGATGGTCTGCAATGTTCCCCCATGTTTACATCGCCGTTCTGTGTGACACCGGTTCTAGTGTCACCGCGGTAATAAATGTGACGGATCGGAGAAATTAAAAATAAAACCTTTATAAACAATACACATGTAAATCATATCCACTATATACTACCAATACACATGTAAATCATACCCACTATATACTACCACTACCTCAATCAGTTATCGAGGAGTTCCGAAGATAAGTTCTATCACTGCCACAAGTGTACTGTTTCCTTTCATCACACTTGCGATAAGAATGGAGTCATTGACAGAGCTGAAGACGGTACCATCACCTATACGTGTTCAGAGTGCGCTAAAGGTCAGTGTTCTGTCCTCCATTGTATGGACATCACATACAAGAGATTTCGATTATTATTGAAAGTTGTCTCCTGCCCATGGGGCGCAGAGTATTTACATTTTTCGAAGAAAACAAAAGTATTATAAAATTAAAATATATGAAATATAATATTTTAAATGGTGTTTAAATTAAGCAATTAAATTATTTCTAACATCAAATATAATTAATAAAATACGAATTTTTAAACAATACCAACAAAAATATAGATAATTTGTCAGATTTGTATTCACAATAATTATTATTTTATATATTTTTCATAATATATATGTATTATATATAAAATATAATAAAACATGGATAAGATAATATATTTATATATATTGGTGGATTCGGTTTTTTCAATTATAAAAGCCATGGTTTTTTGATTTATTCAGTTTTATCGGTTTTTTTCGATCAAAGATATAAAATAATACTATATATATAATACATTACAATAGTAGCTCTTACATATTATTATAATAATTCACTATATTATTTTATATAATGTATATACATTATATATTATAATATATTTAAATATGTATAATTTAAATAAAAATATTAATTAATTTTTAATATTTTTTAATAAACCATTATTTATTACAATTTTCATATTATAATCATAAGATATTAGATATTATATAATATTAATATATTGTAATCAGTGTTTTCTCTATTTTTGGCAAAAACTTGATTTTACAGAGAAAAAATAGCAAAAAAGGAAAAAACCTATCTTCTCCATGTAAATTGATGGTAAAATCCAATGATATTATAATTCATTTTTATAATTGTTTTATTCAAATCAAGAGTAATATTTATGTATTTAAATATAGATAAAATTGTATTGTATATTTATTAATAAATTGCCATATATCATAACATATTTACGATTTAATGTTCTGTAAAGAAAAACAAGTTTATGAGCTTTATTAAGTTCTAGATCAGTGGTTCCCAACCTTTTTTCACTGTGACCCTTTTTTGATAATTCTTAATTAAAAAATATAACTCATTTTATTTTTTTTATTTTGTATCTAGATTTGAATATAGTTAAAACTAAATTGTTGGATACAAAATTAGCTCATACAAAAAACCAAATGACCCAAGTTTGGGTTGACCCATATGTTGGGAACCACTGTTCTAGACGCTTACATATTTTAGAAAATGTAACGCAAATGTACTAAATATGCTATTAATTGCCTATGAATCTGTCATCATTTATATTATTAAATTCTTAAAATCTTCATCTATTCTAATATAATTCTAAAATAATATGTATATCATGAATATAATATTTATTTATTACGGTTAATTTAAAAAAATAAATTCATACATGTATTCATATTTAATATATACAAAAAAACGACCCACCCGAAGTATGATATTAATTAGGTATATTGAGTTGTATTTGGGTATATGTTAAGAGAAAATAATCAATATTAATATTTTATCAGTTAAAATACCTCTCTTCTCTATATATTACACATATAAACTGAACACTCTGCGCGTGACCCCATATACAGAAATATTGTCTAAACAACCTCTCCCTCTCTCTCTGGTCAGGTTCTCACGTGTGTTTTGTGTGCAAGAAGTCTGACAGCAGCACTGAGAAGTGTCAGGTGACCTCTTGCTCTCACTTCTACCACCGGAAGTGCATACTAGAGTTACGCTGCGCTAGCTGCATCGACTTGGACATGAAACCCCGCGAACGTCACCGCAAGAAGTCCACTAAGAAGACGGCGGCCCTCGCTGCCCCACCCGTCATCACCGCAGCTAATGGAGCCGATCACGCCCCTAAAGACATCACTAACGGAGCCGTGGTTAAGAATGAAGTGCAAGATGTAAAGTCTAACAACGTTTCCGAGGATGATAAGTCGAGCACCACCGACATCTTGGCAGATAGAGATTCCACTCGATCCGACGATGTCAAACAGGAACCGTTAACCGATACCAAAGAGATCGTTAAACTAGAACCACAATCACCATTAAACAACGATATTAAGGTAGAGGAAGGCACGGAAGAGGAGTCTAAGAACAGATTGGGATTTATCTGCCCGCAGCACAAGTGTCAGTTATGCGAGGCTGAGACTGTTGACAACCCCGACACAATGGAAAAAGCGATGGCACGTCTGTCCAAGGCTAATAAATGTTAGTGGTCATTAGCCCTTAATGTTCACCCATTACACTAGCACTACCCTCATAGCTTGTTATCATATTGAAATGTCACTTGTTACTGATTCAACCTTAGTATCACTCCATAGATTATCTATTTATATTTACTGCTACATAAAAGCATTTCATAATATTCTATGTAAATAATTAATAAACAAGTATCATTTAAAGTTTATTTTGTAATTTTTACAAAAAAAAATATAACTTAAATGATATATCATAATAAATATTAGTAATAATTATTATTTAGTTTTAAATTAATTTAAAATTTTTTTTGAAATTAATAATTTATTATGTATTCTGAAGTATCTAACTAATTTACTGTATTCACAAGTAATATTATTCAATATACTAAGAATTAATTAAAAACTTATGAAACCATTAATATTCTTTGAATTCAGTTTTCATAATAAATTAATTATTACAAAAAAGAATTAAATTTAAAAATAAATAAATATCAAGCCAGACAAGAACATATAAACACACACACATACATACATACACATATACATACACAGCACAAAAAGACCGTCTATTCCGCTGCATCAGATGTCCTAATGCATTCCATACCGGAGACTTCTGCCTAGCGGCTGGCTCCCTACAAATAGGCAAGTCTTCGTATGTGGTGTGTTCCGATCACTTCATCCCCATGCTAAAGTCACACCCCCATCACTCACACACTAATGTCAGCTGGTGCTTTATCTGCTCTACGGGTTTGTACCAACATACGCATTATTAGGCATTAAGGGCATACGTGTTATATAATATAACCTTATATATATATATATATTTAAATTATTTATTTATTTATTTATATATAGTTTATTGACTACAAAAACACATGGTGGTTATAGGCTTCGTAACAAATTATATAATATAATCTTATATATATATATAAAGTATACACACATAGATGTGTGTATAGTATGCTAACAGTGATAATGTAGCATGATATGTTCACCAGGTGGCTCTCTAATCTGTTGTGAATCTTGTCCGGCTGCTTTCCACGTGAAATGTCTACTGACCCCGCCCAAGGGTGATGGCAGTTTCTTCTGCAACGATTGCGAAGCCGGAAAGAGACCTACCTACGGAATGATCATCTGGGTGAAGATCGGTAGCTACAGGTTTCGTACGCGTTTATACATCTCCCATCAGAATATGCGCTTACCCGTATATTTGTTTGTGTATTTTAAATATCGATGAAATAATAATGTCGAGCTGGCAACAACATACCCCGTTCTAAAGATGACCTCTAATGATGACCTCTAACAGATGGTGGCCGTGTCAGATCATACATACTCGCGACGTTCCCAATAACATACGTGATAAGCCTCACCAAGTCGGAGAGTTTGCTGTTTTCTTCTTCGGAAGCAATGACTTCTTCTGGACCCACAGAGCTAGGTTTGTAGTTTAACCTATAGTACCACATAGCTAGCTCTAGTGTAAGCACCACCATCACCGTCACCATCATCACCATCCATTTGTAGAGTAATCCCATTTGCTGAAGATGACAAGGGCAAAGATAACAACAAGAAGAAGGCACTATCGAAAGTTTATGCGCAAGGTAAGTTCAATGATCTTGCCACGTGACCTTGCCCTAGTTAACTAATCCCATCTTGCCCCCTATTAGCTGTGATACTGGCTCAGCAAGCATTCCGCAAGGTCGTACAACACAAAGAAGAACGTCTCGCTTGCATCAAGGACAAGCAGGATCGTAAACCTCCCTATTACAAACATATCAAGGTCGAGTCTGTTCAACATCTTTCTCTCTCCTATTTATATAATATCTCTCACATCGCTCTATCTCATTCTCTTCTATTTCTATAACCTCTATCTCTATTATAATTCTCAATTACAGACTAACTTTCCCATCGGAAATGTACAAATCTACAAGAACACAGAGGATGCTCCTATATGCGAATGTAGTAAGAATGGTTAGCGATTGCGTAACCCCATTAGCCTCTCTCACCAGCGCTCACGATGACCTTTAACCCTCTCCTCTCTTAGTTGAAAGTCTGGCCGACCGTGGTATGAAACCTTGCGACGATAAGTCTGATTGTATCAATCGTCTGATGTTGTACGAGTGCATCCCGTCTCTATGCCATGCGCAGTGCGCCAATCAAAGGTAGGCTATAACTGCCCCCCCCCACCCCTCTTTAACCCCACCCCCTCGCAGGATGACTAAACGGGAGTACGTGTCCGCCCAACCCTTCAAGACTGAGGGTAGAGGTTGGGGTCTCAAGGCTAACCAAGATATTAAACAGGTAATCATCACACTCTTGTTAACAGCAAGTCAACTAGCTATGCAATGTAATGCAAATATATACTGCGATGTAGCTACCACTCTAAGTCTACATCTATATCTACGTTTTTAAGTCATTAGGGAGCGTAAAAAGCATGTGAAAATAAATATTTAAAAAAATATATTTAAATAATTTTACTTTATTCTAATATGTTATTCAATATCTGTCTAATGTTTATCTATGACATCATTTTAGAAATATCATAAAAAGTAATTTTTATATTTCATATTAAAATTAATAATTTGTATTATAATAATATTTATGTTTTATTAAAACTTTAAATTGATTTTAATATAGGAATAATTATTGTTAGCTAAAAGAAAATGTCTAGAAATATAATTAAAATATGGCTCTTTTATTTATCTAATATTATATATGAAATATACTATATAATCACTTTGTATATATTTTTTTAGAAACCAAAAATAGTTGAATTAATTTAATAGTTTGATCTATAATATATAGACAATAGATAACTTTGAATGTATCTATCATATATAATTAACATGTATTAAATGTATTATGCACTTTTATTAACAACTAAACAGATCATCGATTTAGTTCTTTGGACTTCTAAGTTGATATCACTTATTGAAATAAAATGTCAACATGAAATATAACTTATTTAAATCAAATTTAATATAATTTCTATTGTTAATTTTAATTAATAAATACAATAATGACTCTTCAAATACTCATTAGGTGACTGATCGTGTCACGTAACAGTGTTGTCACTAGTGTAGTCAGTATATCACCGCAATACATGTACTATACGCTGTAACTGTAATAGAAGACTTATGCATGACATGATGCACCTTACCTTAGGGCACCTTCACATTCGAATACGTCGGAGATTTAGTGGATAAAGTGGAGTGCGACAAAAGAATGAAGTCGTCTACTGAGAATTTCAGTAACGACTTTTACATGTTGACTCTGGACGGCATGAGGTAAGTGATGCAGATAACTAATGCAATAGCATGCTGTACACATGCATCTATTCATTATTGTATCATTTGTATCAAATATACACTGTTATAATCTAATTATTAAATATGTTAATATTCTTCAATTTATCAATTAAATTACAAGCTATTTGGAATATAGTTGTAGATGAAATAAACACATGCACTACTTTATTTTTTTATATTTAATTCCAATGTTTCTCCCTACTATGAATTAGTACGCAGATCTTTTAAAGAACCCCCCCCCCCCCGCCCTATTACAGAGTTATAATGCCCCCCTCCTCTGCACCCTTACAGAATTATAGACGCCGGCCCCAGGGGTAACCTCTCTAGATTCATGAACCACAGCTGTGACCCTAACTGTGCCATGCAGAAGTGGCACGTTCATGGTGACGTGCGTATCAACATCTTCGCTCTCCGTGACATATCCTCAGGTATGTTGTATTCCCTACCTCCCTACCTCCCTCTCTCTCTCTCTCTCTACTACTACTACTACACAGGCTCTGAGCTCACCTTCAACTACAACTTTGATAGTCTGGGTAATGATAAACTGAAATGTAGGTGTGGCTCTAGCATATGTAGTGGATACCTAGGCCTACGACCAAAGGTAAGGCTCTCTCATCATTATCTCTCTCTCATCTCATCTCATTGTCTCTCTCTCATCTCATTGTCTCAGGAAAACAATGGCACGGAAGCCAAAAAGCCACGAAAGAAGAAGAAGAAGATTACTAAGAACTTTGGTGCAAAGAAGGATGACACTTGTTACAGGTAACACACCCCCCCCCCACTACTACTACCCCCCTACTTCTACTACTTGCACTACCTATAGCATACATATCATGGGCAGACGCTCTGATTATGTTTAGTTTTATTTTTATAAAAAAAGATTTTATTACTTTTCCCAAGTATATTAATTTTAATGTGTGAAATATTTCCAATTTTGTTAGTAGTTTTTGTTAGTAGTTCGATCCTTAAAGGATGATTGACAGGCTCAACCCAAATAATAATTATTATTTGAAATCTATTTACATTTTTTTTTTGTAAATACATTTCATTTTAGAAGTTAATTAACTAGTGATTACGAATTATCATATTAGAAAACTAGTGATTACGATTATTTATATTCATATTTTTTATTATCTTCATATATTATTATTATTATTATTATTAATATTTTCATCTTATATTTGATGTACTATTGTTATTATTATTTCCTTGTTATATTCCTTTATACACTTTCCATCATATTTTATCAACTTTTCAGTGATTATTTTTAGAAAACTTTGATTTTGATTTTCTCAAATTTTTAATTTTCACACTCAGGGTCTCTCTTGTCTCTAGTCCTTCAATTTGTATTATTTTAGTTTAATTTTGTTAATATATATTAGTAATATATATTAGTAATATATATTATAATCTATAATCAGTTATTTCATGATCGCAATCGATAATCATGAAAATAATTTGTAAATATTTATATCAAGAAATAACAAAATAGTGGATATAATATTAATTTTAATTATAAAAATGTTGAAATATGATATAATTAAATACTATTAATATAATGCATTTGCTTTCAATAGAACTAACAATTCAAAGTTAGTATCGTTTAGTTTGTTACGTTTTGGTTTATTTACATTAGTAGCAATACTAAACATTCTTTTTACAGGCGCAGATGATGGGAGTATAGAATTGTATTTTAAGAATAACGTTTTTATAATAGCATAATTATTAAGCATATCTAAATTAGTATCTTTACTATTTATATAATTGAGTATTTCTATTTCTACAGTTGATTTAGAAGTGGATTATCATCAATAACATAGAATTCATCTGAATTAGCCCCTCTTTGTTCTGATGTAGTTATGTAAACATCTGGGATATGTCTATTAAGTTAATTATATTAACATATTGCTTAAATGTAGATAACAACATATTTTTCTTCTGTATAATTACTTAATAAATTAAACTTAAATTGTGGGTTAGATATTGTTGCTATAATGGCACTATTGATGGAATAATCAAATTAAAAAGTAATCGTTAAACCTACGTTTTAATCCTTTCTTTAATACATCTAACAATGGTTGATAATAAACTAATCTAGTATCCATTTTTAATAAGCAGGATTTTATTTTAAATAGTGTTGGGAACAAATCTCCATAATAATTAATATTCCATTTGTAATCTATCTAAACCTATTGCTAATGGTGAGGTAACCTTCGAATATGTTATTACAAATTCGTAATCTAGTATGCTATGTTCAATATTAATTAACTTACTTATGGAAAAACTCTTGCAACAAGTTGTACATGGTAACGTTAATTCACACACAAAGTATACTATGACTAATTGTTGCATTCTTAGGACGACCATCTCTATTCCATAAACAACTTAGCCTTTAAGAATAATCATTTTGTTTTATAATCATCATTACGTTTTGTGTTTAGTTGCCTTGTGTTAAAATATTACGATTTCACGAGTAAAAAAGATACATTGGTATATATATATTTATAATATATATAAATATATATATATAACGGCATGAACGAATGAGTGGTTCATTAGTGGTTCGTGTAGCAGCCCGCAAAAGCTCAAACAATAATACGATCGAGATCGACGATCAAAATAATAAAACAATCGTTAAAAAATGATAGAGTAAAATATCGTTAGAAAATAATCGACGATCGTGAAAAATCATGATCATGCCCATCACTGACTATAATAATACTAGTATAGAATTTAACTATTTTATGTATTTATTAAATAAAATATTACATTAAAAAACAACAATTTTGTTCTCAATTATTACAATATATATGTTTATTTTTACATGACTTTAAAAATTTAAAAATAATATCTAGTATTTCAATAGCACTATCATCTATTAAATAAAAACAAAATTATTGAAATATCTATATCGGTTGTTTAGCCTATGTGTTTTAAGATAGCACTATAAAGTAGCTGTAGAGCGTAGCCCCACAGTGGTTGCCCTTGATACAAGTTAGCCATGGTGTAACGTTGATTCTCTGTGTTATTACAGATGCAATCGAGGAGGGGAACTGATGATGTGTGACAGGAAGGTGTGTCCTAAATCATACCACCTCGCCTGTCTCAAGATGACCAAAGTACCTACTTGTTAGTACCGCTGACCCCTTTCTTTAACAACGCTTTTAGAATATATTGTCGGTGAATTCAATATTTACCCAATATAATGTCACAACTTTAGAATTTCATTCCGGCGTTCGAGATGTTGTTTATTTTAATATTTAAAACGAAGGTATCCTATTTTAGATACAACTATAGTATCTCAGATACCACTATAGTATCTCAGATACCACTATAGTATCTCAGATACCACTATAGTATCTTAGATACAACTATAGTATCTCAGATACCACTATAGTATCTTAGATACAACTATAGTATCTCAGATAGGCGATACAAGTTTTAAATGTATGGTCGTCGTCGTCGTTGTGGTTTTCAGTGCTAAGATAATCTGTTGTGAGTAACGCGTTGTGCTTGATACGTCGTACCCTCCTGTGCTTGACACTACGATCCACCCTGCCCACCCACCCACCCCGTTCACACTCGCTCCTCGACAACAACAACAACTAGATAACGAACGTCCTTACGACTTAGTTAAATGGATATGTCCGTGGCATCACTGCGACGAGTGCGGACGAGCTGCTTCGCATCGCTGCGTCAAGTGCCCCAACTCTTTCTGCGTCGACCACGCCACCACCTCCATCTTCAACTCGGAGTACGGTCTCGTCTGCATGGAGCACGACCTCACCGGTATCGATACTAATAGCACCGCTCCTCCTCCACCTTCTCTGGTTAGTCACACCCCCCCACCCCTTATCACGACCTTCTCTAATTGACCTTCACCTCGCAGCCTCTCGCTACGATATATTCACGCTCCTCCTCGACCAGTAATTCTCCCTACTCTTCGGCTGTCTCTCTAAACGGAGATGATGACAACGATGACAGAACTTCGGCATCCACCAAGGTCAGTCCAACCCCCCGACCCCTGACCCCCAACCCCTATCCTCATATCACCACCACCACCGCAGTCAACGATGGAGCCGATTAAAGAAGATGCAATGTTTGAAGACAGTGACAATGACTTCAAAGACCTCGTCATCGACATCCCCATGTAAGCCTCCTCCGTCAAGTGATGCAGCCTAGCTGAATTATTAGTTATTAGCCAATAGAATACCAGCAACAGTTACTGTTCTTTACGTGCATATGCATAATTCAATTTTCTTATTCAATTATTTTTATACTGACGTATATATATATATATAAATGTGCACAGATTGTCGGTAATGTTGACCCCGACCTTATCCCATCATTTATAAGAGGATATCTTCTACCCTATCTTTATTTCCAATATATGTCCGCAGTTTAGGATCACACGATTTATATAATTATATAGAATTCATCTCTAGTGTTAGTTATATATATCCATGTATATATACTTTTAATATAATATTTTTATAATAAAATAAATAATTGCAATTAAAGATAATTTTATTATATTTATATGTATAAAAATTAAATCAATAACATATATTTTAATTTAGTATACTCATAAATATTTTTGATATCCATTTTAAAAATAAAAACATTGATAATGAATATTTGATAACATTTATATTTGTAATGTCATAATAATGATATGGCATTATAATACTTGATTAGATGTAATGTATAAGGTTGTTATTCACTCGTTCAATTTCACTACTGATAACTGACTACTGTAATTATCTCCAATGAGATAATGTATATAATTATTAATAATTAATAAATTCTAATACTTCATAATTATTGAAATCAGTAATATCACATTTATAAGTTTGTGTTATATAATAAGAATAAATTAACATATTTATTAATGAAAATAACAGATGATACAATTTATAATCAAGAAATTTCATTATCATAATTCTGCATAAAATATACTCACTAATTATGATTAAATAGATATTATAGATTAACCTTAAAAGTAAAATGAAATGATAAATTAAAATGATAATAATACAGCTTATAAATCATGTATAAAACGAGCTTACATCCCTCACTAAAACTTTAATATTTATTTAACAATAAATTGTGTTATAAACCATGTTACTCTTCAATGTTGTTAATCTAATGTAATATACACTAGTGCAGATTTAGTTCTATTACCGTTTAACAGTACTACTTGTCAGAACTACAAGTAGTATACTAAGTTGTAATCAACTATTAATCTTAAAATGTCAAAATACTTCTATTTTCACAAACTCCCGCTATATATTCGTATACTACATCTATAAAATCATAGTTTTATTTTTGTCTCCTATCCTTATATCTCAAATTAGTGCAAATTCTTCTCTATCTTCATTATCCATCAATATTAACATATTGTTCTCTATGATATAATTAGTATATGTTCTACATATGATGTAGATTATTAGCTATTGGATATTCTTCTATAAGGATGGTTAGTTTATCTTGATAATTTAATTGTAAGTATACTTTGTACTAGATGTTGTATTAGTTATCTATCGTACACAATATCATATCTTTAGTTTGTTAGAAATAGATGTTTCTACATAATAGGGATCTAGTGTGTGTTCTGCTTTCTAAAATCTGGATAAGGAAAAGTAAACATTAATAATTGTATTCACAATAATGAAGGATGCTATCTTAAATGACACTAGGTCTATGATATCTTAACTGCTTTTTTTAACATTTTAATTTGATTTCTGATGACGGCTTCGAAGGGACATTAGAGCCATATAGTTATATGTGAAAACTTCATCTAAGTTCCTGGATGGGACGAAAGGACTCCACCAAAAGTAACACTATAAATGATTATAAAGCAAGAACACTGCTATAGTTGAAACACAGCGCCAGACAACTAATCGAATAATATTCAAATAAAATGAGAGGAAAGAAGAAATATAACGCCGCACAGGAAGTTAACGACATCCGGTAGACGATTCCTATACGACTATTTACGTGCCCTGTTTAGTATAGAAACATATAAGAGTAGCACTATTATTACCTACCATAAGATGTATATACATTATGGGGAATATAGTTGACATACAAGTAGACAATACACAGGAAATATTGATAGTTAATCAGGGCAGTTATCTGCGAGGATATATGCCACATTAATATTGCTACATATGCAATAGGTTCTGAGGGAAATATGTTTATGTGCTAGATAACTTGAGATAGATGGTCATGTAAGATTTGATGTGTGTTGTGTTATCATGATGAGATTGAGAGTAGTAGTGGTAGGTCCATTCGGATTAGAGGATAGCGAAAACAAGTGGTAGGTTGGATGGATAGAAATAATAGAATCTGTTGGTGAGTATGTTTATAAATAAGAGTAAGAGAGGGAGAGGCAGCTGAGTGGTGGGAAACGTTAAATGTATGCAGACTTACAATAAAAAGAATGAATTTCAGAGGAAAATAAAGTTAAACTAATGTATTTATACTTTACTAAGTGCATGAGATTCGTAGACAAATGGATATTACGTTTAATAGTAATACATTATTATCAGATATTTAACAGCTTGTATTGCAGTTATATATATCATGCGATCGGTATACAATAATGTTGGTGGCCAGAAGTATGAGAGTAACGTAGTGAATGTATCTATAGTAAAGGATCCAGTAAGGCTTTTATAGGATGAATGAGGACAATTTAGAGTGGACATAGTTGTATCATACAACTATGTACAACTTGTATGTGATCCCGATAATAGTTTCAGGAAATCTTAAGTTAAGGACAAGAAAATCTAATCCGGTATAAATGGTCTATAGTATAGTATATATTATAATCATTTTAACTTTACTTTTCCATTGTTGCAATCTAGTCTATAATAATATGTCTATATGTCTATAATCTATACAGAAAATATCCTAATATAAATGATATTTTTAATGAGAATTTATATGAGGACGAACCTGATGTATTAGAAATAGAAGTGAAAGAAGAAATCCGACATATATCTAATATAAAAGCTCCAGGCTGCGACGGAATACCTATAGAATTCCTAAAAGCAGGAGGTGATGAGGCTATAATAGTCATGACGAGTCTGTGCAATAGCATATGGAAAACAAATATATGGCCAAATGACTGTAAGAAATCAATATATATTCCTATTTACAAATTGGGTGATAAAAAAGAATGTGGAAACTACAGAACAATCGCCTTAATATCACATGCAAGTAAGATACTTCTGAGAATATTGCAGAAAAGACTTGAGAACTTTCTCATCCCTGAACTATCAATAGAATAAGCCGGGTTTCGAAGAGGTATAGGAACTAGATACCACATTGCTAACTTGAGATGGATGATGGAAATAGCTAGAGATTATCAAAGAGAACTCTTCATGTGCTTCATTGACTACAAAAAGGCATTCGACTGTGTAGATCATCAAATACTATGGTGAACTCTCAAGGATATGGGAGTACCCGAGCATCTGATAGTAGTGCTGAGAAATCTATATATAAATCAATAATCGACTGTAAGGACAGAGTATGGTGAAACAAGCAACATCCCGATTGGTAAAGAAGTACGGCAAGGATGCATTCTATCTCCATTGCTATTCAATACTTATACAGAAATAATAATGCGCTATGTCCTGGAAAACTGGGATAAAGGCATTAGTATAGGTGGAAGGAAATTTACAAACCTTAGATATACTGATTAAACTATATTGATAGCAGGAACAAAAGATGATCTCACAGAGCTAATTACAATAGTAAAAAGAGCAAGCGAAGAAGCCGGATTATATTTAAATGTCAAGAAAACAAAGGCGATGACTACAGGTAAATTGGACTATATAATAGTAGATGATAACAATATCTAAATCGTTGATAGATTTATCTTCCTGGGAGTCCTAATTACAAATGATGGAGTTACCGATAAGGAGCTACGAATAAAGCTGGTAATGGGAAAATGTACTATAGGAAGTCTGAAACGTATATTCCAAGATAGAGGCATTAGACTAACGACAAAAATAATGATTGTTCAAACATCCTTTATGGAGCAGAAACCTGGACTATCAAAAAGGCAGATAGGAAAACAATTGATGCTTTTGAACTATGGTGCTGGAGGAAACTGCTCGGAGTTACCTACTTAGGATAGGAAGAGAAATACTGAGATAATTGACATAATACAACCTAAAAGAACGCTCGAATCCAGAATTGTCAAGGCTGACCTATCTTTTTTCGGACACGTTGTTAGATCAGATATGATGGAATTGCAAATGATGCTGGGAAGAATGGAAGGTCGGCGAGGAAAAGGCAGACCACATTGCACCTGGCTAGTCAATATACAAAAATATCTCTCTAAAGATATCTTTAGAATATATAATATAAATATAATATAATATATATTATGAATATCCGACTAAATGTTAGAGACAGAGCGGGATGGATAATAGCTACAATGGATGTCGCCATGGGTCGGTTTCGATTCGACGGCACACATTAACAAGGTAAATATATATATATATATATATCTTAACAATACATATTCTATTATCGTATATATATATATAGTTAATAAAACTATTAATAACATACGTAATTGCAATCATGATATGCTACTTTTTTAATTGCATATCTATAGGAATTTATTGGTTTATTAAGTCACATGGGTGTCGGTATTTGCAATTCTTAGTATGTTTATTTAATGCCTATAAAACCTAAACTAAACATTACATTTTAATATTTTGTTAGTATCCAATTAGAATCAAATTTTTCTATTAAGTACATTAAAAGTATCAATAAGTACAATGCAATTAATTGTTTTTTTTTTCTGTTAATTTTTATATTTTTTATAGAAAAATATAAAAAAGTACAAATATATTTTATTTGATCAATTTTTCCAAACTAAAAAATATATATTATTTATAAGATTTAAATTATTTTTAATACTTACTTACTTTACTTTTTTGGTTTTAGGACTACGCTGTGCGTGAGCAATCGACCGTCCGTGGGAGAGATTAGTATGTTGGGGGAAAGAATGGGAGAAAAAGTATGTCTTTAGATGACGTTTGAAGGAGGAGGTTGATGTCATTGTTCGAAGGTGGTAGGGTAGGGAGTTCCAATGATACGGGGCAGATAGGGCAACTAAGCGTATATAGGAGGAGTGGAGGTTATAACCATACATCACATAACCATACATCACAACTCTCCCGACTACCTTGCATCCCTTCTCCATCTATAGATGTATACACACATCCACTACCCCAATCCTCCAACACCTATATCCTTACCACACATCACCTACATATATGTAGGTGATGTGTGGTAAGGATACAGGTGTTGGAGGATTGGGGTAGTGGATGTGTGTGTATACATCTATAGATGGAGAAGGGATGCAAGGTAGTCGGGAGAGTTGTGATGTATGGCTTTGTAGATTGTCAGGAAAAGTTTGTATTAATATGGTAGGAGACTGGGAGCCAGTGTAGTTGTTTGAGGAGAGGGGTAATGGAATCAAAGGAACGACAGGGAAGTATACATCTATAGATGGACGAAACTTACTACAACATTTTGAAGACGTTGCAGTTTAATAAGTTTGTAGGCGGGGTGATTGAATAGTAGGATGTTGCAATATTCGAATATGGGGAGTATATAGGAGGAGGCGATGGTAACAGCAATGGGGAGGGAAATGGAACATCGAATTAGACGGAAGCAGTGTAGGTGGTAGTGGATGGATTTATGCATGTGGGCAATGTGAGTATCAAGGGAAAGAGTGGAGTCGATGTGTATACACATATAGGCCAAGGTTACGGAAATGTTTAGAATAGGGGAGGGTACTCATGGTTAGTAAGATGGGGGTGGTTCAAGGAGGGTGGAGGAACGTAGGCCTACGTCGTAGGGGTAAGTTAATATATATATATATATATAGGTATATAACTTTTTCCTCTAAAATGTATAGTTACTGAGATACGATAGGGTGTCGATATTCGTCTCCTGTTGGTATTTGATCACTTTCCCCTACTAATAAATCAGATAATACTTACATATATAATATATAAAATATATATATTATATATATATATATATATTATATAATATACATCTGTAAATGTATGTGTTTTTGCAATACATTACGCATTATTATTAATATTTCATAAAAATATATATTAATATAAATATGTATATTATAAATTATTATTAGTATAAATAATTATATTCTATTGTTCATCATTATAGTAATTTTATCCTATAATTTTATATTACAAATATTTAATATCAATTAAATATTCTCAATTTTTCCCACATTCATATATTGCACGTGACAGCAACGATATACAATTATGTTTATAAAATAAATATGTATTTTATATTTTTTATATGGTCAATATATTTATTAATAATTAATAATTAATGGTTATGTGCATTATAGATTTTCTATCTATTATATTTGATATATGTAGGTTATAAATTAATATTTTTATTATAAATTGTAATATTGTATAGATCATATGCACAGGTTTTTAAACACATTTTATAAAATTAATTTAAAGTTTTTAATTAACTAATTAGTTTTGAGTTGAATCATATTGGATCGCTATTATTACTAATGGTTTTATTCCTACATATCATTATATAATACGTAATGATTGATATGATAAAATAAACACAATATAATATATATATATATATATATATATATATATATAATGACTAGTAATTAAACCCACAGGCCCTATGATTATAATAAGGATAGGCCTAATAATTGATAGGGTGTTGTTGATACTAATATGATAGAAACTATGATAATTAACACATTTGTTTAATAAGTTAGTTATTATCATAATACTTATGATCATTATTAAGTTATACTTACAAATTAAATTAGTTATTAATTATTAGGTGATTATTATACTTTGTTACAACGTTAGTAATCTGATATAATAATCATTATGATACTAAGTAACATAGTAACTATGCAAGTAAACGATACATAATCTAAGTAGAAAGTTAATTATTATCTTAATATAATATTAAAATAACTATATTAAATATGTAATTTAACATATAATTTTGACTATAGTAAATAAACTGCATAGTAAACAATATATCATAATAAATATGGCTTTAATATTAAATATAAAATAATGATGATATATTATAGCCATATTTAATATGATATATATATATATATATATATATAGATAGATATTATTGAGTACTATTTAGATATGTGTTATTATAGAGTGAATTAATAGCAATAATTAAGTTTTTTAATACGAATGTTAATATGGTAATATTTAAAAAAAATTCATATTCTAGTATTCTATATTATTATCCCAATTAATAAAGAAATATCACTTATTCAGTGAGTGAGTGATATTTATAATACATTTTATTATAAAATATTTTTTTATATTGTGTAATGATTTATAAAAATACATATATGTAATAGTATATTATTTATTAAATAGTTAGTAATGCTATATAATATTATGATTACTGTTCATATATTTATATACTCACTACAAAACATACGTAATTTATTAATATAAAATATACATTTTAAATAGACCATTTATGTATATCATGTGTAACATGAGAACTAATGATTCATTATAATCATGCTCCTCATCTATCATAAGATGATTATCATTATCCTATTTATTATAATAAGTAACTATAGCCTATATTTTTATCATGATTATATATATATATATTTATAAATATCGGCGACAATTATTAAATATATATTTATCGTATTACAATATATATCATTAATGTTGTTTGCACTCAGTTATATATGAACGTCTATCTTCATCCAAATAGTATATATCCCATACTTTGATATAGTAATATTCAATGGGATATATTAATACATATATATTTATAAATATATCTATTCTATTAAATTGTCAATAAATACCACATTATTTTTTTGTTATTATCAAGATTCAATTTTTATTATTTATTATCAAAATGAATGTATATAAATTATTTTTGATAAATCGCATAGAAATTAGTTTACATGTATTTCTTAAATTTATATTAAAATAAATCTTATTTAATAAAGAAAATTAATTATATATTATAAATAAAATCCTGTCTTATTTTATGTAATATAATATTATATATATATATATATATATATAATATTAGCGCTGTCATTCGGACCCGGACTTCGGACTTTAGGTCATTGATACCGGACTGATACAGTATAATTTATGATATATCGGAATCGGACCGGACTCGGACCGGACTTTAATATTTAACACGGACTATTTCGGACTTTAAATATTAGATTCGGACTATTTCGGACTTTAAATATTAGATTCGTATTATTTCGGATTTTTATTATTGGATATCTAAAATACATTCCAATGTTTACCTTTTGGATTATATTTATTCGCGCCATTTTCAACCAACATAGCGGTTCTGTGTATGTATCCGCGACACTATTACTCAGCTTAGCGTCCCTTTGTGTGAATAGGATTCACTGTCGATCAAACTACTCCCCCCCCTTTGTATGTATCCGCGACACTGTTACTAAATATAGCGTCCCTTTGTGTGAATAGGCGCCAATGTCAATCAAACTACCCTGCCCTTCGTATGTATCCGCGACAATTTTAATCCACATTGCATCATTTTAAAATTATTCGTGCAACCATCAACATCATTATTTTTAATTTTTGTATTCATTTTAAATATTGTATACAAATTTAAGAGATAATTCATATCGAAGAAGAAACTACACCGAAGAAGAAACTACGACTTCTGTCAAACGATACTGATACTGATACTGAGACTTCTGTCAAACGATACTGATACTGATACAGCTGTCAAACGATACTGATACAGCTGTCGAATGATACTGATACGATACTGATACAGTTTCGAACGATACTGATACAATACTGATACAGCTGTTGAATGATACTGATACGATACTGAGACTTACTTTTTATAAAATTTGACAACACTAATATATATATATATATATATCATATATGTAAACACATGCTTTATATATAAAAATAGATATATAATAATTATTATAAATCACTTTATTTAGTACTTTAGTTTATAAGAAATTAATTTAAATTATATTTTATATATATATTTGTATAAGTAATTCAATATTTGTATTATTAATAAATAATTAATTATAAATTTAAGTTATCAGCAATAACTTTTAAAATTAGTTTGTGTGGATATAATTAATAATCGAATTTGAAAAATAAATTTATAATTTTATATAATTTATAAATATAATTTTAATTTAATATAATTTTTAATATTTAATATAATTTTTATTAAATAAAATTATTATAAATATAACTATTTTTAATTAATTTCTAATTTAATATCTTTCATTATAATATTAATTATATTATAATTAACTATAATATTGCTATATAATTTGATTTCTTAATTTAAATATATATACATATTAGATAATTAATAAATACAGATATTTATAAATATATATATATATATAATTTAATTTATAGAATATGAATAGTCAGAAAAATATTGTATATGTATATTTATATAATATTGACGTCATGATAAGTTATGAAGATACAACTTGAGTCTCTAACCCATTCATAGATAGGAAGATGAGAACATATTGTTGAGATGGAAATTCGAATCGGGGCCATTTTATTTACCTCGAAATTTGATTCCGGAAATCTTGCGAGAGTCGAGAAAGTCTTTCAGACAGATGACCTGGATACGAATACATCACATGGTTTGTCACTCGATACACGCACAAGTATACTACATTTATATATCTAAATATAACACGATATTCCATTTTTGATATCTCTCGCATAATTTTATAGTTTTTGAATAAACTAATCGACGAATAATTGAACCTCCTTACTTTCTTTGTGCGCAATAACCTCGTTACTTTAAGTAACGTTAAGAACGCCGATAGCGATGTGACTATTGATCAGCTAACCTCAATGTAGCCAATGAGATATGCTCACACTTCTCTGTCATTCACGATTGTGAGGATAATCTAACTTCACTATCTAGATGAGATTGTATTGCTTATATTCTCAGCACCGTGATATATTATACTAAGCGAAACAATTAATACGAGCGTTTAAATTAATGATTTATTTACTTTTATTTACTTTCTGAAATTTTCAAACCAAACTCCATCACCTAAGTTTCGCTCCGTTCCACTACTATCATTAGCTTCTTCCAGCGCTTCTTCCAGCGCATATAAGTATCATTTCACTTTCGTCCGCCCATCATCAGGCAGCACCGAATTGAAGAACGATTTAGAGTTCAATGTGTGGACAAAAACTGACTGCGAGAATACTTGCTACGAAAATGCAAATAGGTTAACTCCCGCGTGTTCACCAGTGCTTCTGGTTTATGTACGTATGCGTGTATGTATGTATTGGTTTTGCTTTGTATGTGTATATATATATTAATTATAACTAAATATAACAGATTATATGTATATATTATTGTAAGTAATTATATTAGAATAGTAACTAGAAATAAACTACATTTATCACAGAGCGTAGATTACTTATTATGAATGATATTTTGAAATATAAACAGGCTACGTAACTATCGTTGTTGCGTACGGAAGATATCACAATCTAGTGTTATCTTCTGACCACTTTAGGTTAAACATCTTATACATCTATGAACAAATCTTCCTATTCCATTGTGTATATATAATATGATATATAAATATAATTAAAATGTATACGGATCAAGTTAATGTGCAAGCATGATTTAGCACTATATAATGCCGTACTTAATGAAACAATACGATAAGAGCATTGTGCTATACTGAATGTATAGATAATATAGAGACACTATTATTCAATTAATTCTATAATTATATTATAACTATACTATAATGATACTATAGTTATAACATAGTACATATTATTGTATACATGCTAAGTATGACTCATTGTACAATACATTTTTTTTATTTAAATAGCATTAAAAAATATGCACATAAATTAATGTTTTTTGTACAACTTTTCAAAGATGGAGGAATTAGAATTTTAACATTGAGGAGATGTTTTTTTTCATTGATCTAATCAAATTGAATTAATTCTAATTATGATTTATCAATAATCTATGATAACTTTAAATAGAATAGGATGATTAAAAGAATTTCGATGCCACTTACAAAATAATGTATTTTATTTCTATTTTCGATTATTTTTATGCTATCTTTTATTACTATTTTGATCATTTTTCGTTTTACTATATGATTTATTTCTACTTTCGATTGTTTTTCATTTATTTTTACGGTAACTGTAAAACGTTTTAATTTCTTTAATTTTTTAATTTCGTATTATTCTTTGTTTATTTCTATAACGTATGTTATCGTTAGCAAATATTTATACTTTATACTTTCGATTATATTTTCGGCTATGTATTTGCTTAAATAAATTATCAGTCAATCAATCAATAGGAACAATAATAATTATTATAGTAATATAATGATTATTTTGAAAATATTTGTTTAAGTAAATTTAAATTATTATTTTGTTAATAATTATTTTATGAAATTTGAATAACAAAATTTACAAAATGTACATCTAATATAAATATTAGTATGATTAAAACAAAATATTCATGATTTCAAAAAAATAAATATTGTATAAGCAATTTTAATTTAATAACAGATTTAAAATGTGAACAATTTTATGTATTGAAAAATATTGCTAATTCTGAAACTGAATATAATACTGTTTTTGAATGCACTATAATTCATCTAGTAGTGGATATATGAAATTTTATTTAACTTTGTCACTAATTATCTTATTTCATAGAATTGTATAATATCACATGTATACTCATTTCAAATAACATTTACCATAATTATTAACAAATTAAATCAATTATATAATAAAATATACTAATGTATAAGGGTATAAGTTAACATAAACATAATATAATTAATTATTTCATATTATAAAAATTAAAAAATAACAATTTAATTATATAATTATATTTAATAAGTTAGTAAATGAATATGTTGTATTTGAAATGGAGGAAATACTCTACAAATAATTATTTAGTTTATTTATACATTAAAATATATGATAATTTTAATTTATAATTACAAATGAGTAAACAAAATATGCATATGCTGTATGCACCTATCACAGTTACAAATACTATTACAATTAATTATTTTCAATGAATTTAATTAATCTTATTTTATGTAACGTTACACATCATCCCGAAGTCATGAGATTTTAATTAAATAGAATATCCACAATCGTAATAGTTACACTGCCGTATAGCTCCTCTCTATATTAGTGAAGGACTAAGTTACGGAACCCTCCGGATGATGCGGCGGTGACTATCACTGATGTATGTAGTAATCGTAGTGTATGACTCATCCATACGCGGCTTGTGCTGTACGTGTGTGTGTACGCAGTCTGTGTGTGTGTGTGTGAACTGTGTATGCGTGCTATCGATGATAATAGTAGTACAGTTATCGAGTTTAAATGTGAATATATCTCTCAATGGATGTCGAAACAACATATTACTGTCTAATAAATGAGTTGGCACCTACAGTATAAGTATACACCACATGTGTGCCCTATGCGTACAATGTACACTATGTGTGTGCCCTAAGTGTACACTGTATGTGCCCATATTGTACAATGTTCTCTGTATGTGCCCTATGTATACACCGTACACTACATCTCAACGCAGGTCGTGGTTTCACTTTGGGGTGCGAGGGGGAGCACCCGGTCGCTGTATTCGTATCAACATCATGAACCTCAATCGACAGGGCAAACTCTACAGTCAAGGTCATTCACCGATGTACAAGGTCGTACCCGGTAGACCGCGATGGGATCGCATAAGAGAACGTCCTACCTACAAGGTTAGCCTACCGAACACTCGTCTGTTGGTCACCTATAGGTATTCAAACTAGCAAGGACAGTGATACAACATGTAATTTGTGAAATACATATATTATTTATTAAAAATAATATTATATTAAAATCAGTGAATTGAATTCATTCTCTTATAAATTATATATGGTTTGATGTATAAAAGTAACTCTCTTAACTCTCTTAACTCTACATAATATCTGTTAACCATTTAGTTAATTATGTAATATTGTGAAGAACTTCAATATTCAACATGTATAGCTTTAGTAACAGGAACGTGGTCATGGAACGTGGGACTACAACGTTATCATGTAAACACTGGTGTACTATTTAGTTTACATAGAAATAAACTAATATTAATACGATATTAATTATTGAATTAAATAATGTATTGAGTATATTAGCTAAATTATTATCTTCAATAGATTTAAGTATTTAAATTAATACTGTAATTGATATTGAAATTATAATTGTTCTTAAATTAATGTTAAATCTGTTACTTGATGGTATTTCATGAACTTTTCTTGCAATCAGAATACATTAATTATTTTAAATATTATAATATTTTTGTTGTCAAGGTATTTAACAATAATTTGTAATTTGATACTATTTAATTGATATCTATTCCAAGATTTTTATATAACTTTTATATTGTTGTTTTTGCAGACCGTTGATTCAAATTTTGTGTTAAGTTTCTCGTTTCGTTTCCTGGAACACCGAGGTTCCACGACCTACTTTGCTTTCTGTTATCCTTGGAGTTACTCGGAATGTCAGGACAAGCTGACCGCTATCGATGTTCAATTCTCAGAGAAAATGCGGCCGATTGTCGACACGTTAGTTACGAAGTGGGGTTTCTTAGGGTTTCTTAGGGGCTTTATGGAGCTCTTAGGAGCTATGTGGATCTCTTAGGGGCTCTGTAAAGCTCTTTAAAGCTCTGATTGGCTCTATGGAGCTCGTAGGGGCTCTTAGGGTATCTATTAAGCTCCTAGGTGTGGGCTGTTAGGGGATATTAGGCTATCTATGGAACTCTTAGGGGCTCTGTAAAGCTCTTAGAGGTTCTTAGAGGTTCTTAAGCATTCTTAAGTTCACCTTCCCAATTCATATAATAATAAATAGTATCACGGAAAGGAACATTATTTTTATAATTATAAATATATTAATTAATATTCAAACATTATTAATATTTATATAAATGGGTTAAAAGAATAATATATAATTATTGGTTATGAAATTCATTTGAAAAATGTTTAGGTAAAATAAGAATACCTTATATTTATTTTTTATCTAAATATCAACAAATAATTTTATAATATCATGTTTTATTCAATATATATTAGTATTTACAAATCCATACAATATAATTAGAAGTATTTATATATTAGCGATATATATAAAATAATTTCACATGTTAAATTTCAAATGATCTATTAAGTTCCATTTTTGAATATATTGACCTAAAATAGTGCATAAATAATAATGTAATTCATTTTATATATAACGTTATAACTAATATTCTAGACTAGTGAGAAACTTAGGTATTAGACTAGCGAGTAAGCAGGTACTAGACTAGCTAGTAACGTCCGTACTAGACTAGTGAGTAACGTATAAGTAAAGTATAAATACATATTTTCTTATATATTAATAAAAAATAATTTGTTATCTATTAAGTTATGTTTATAGTATATAAAAATATTGTATTAGTAAAAAGATATAGGTATTCTAAAGTACCATATTCAAATGGGTATAGTGGACGAACTGAGAAGGATATAGTGGATGAAAATAAACCAATCAAAATCGAGTAATATAGGTCTAATTTTGTTCATTAATTTTTGTTCACAATTTTTAAAATCTAAATCTTAAATAAAATGCATGCGTCGGCATGAATATTACAAAATATATTATTAAAATAATAAAAACTGAAAAAATGAATCGAGTATATAGCGAGACACCTATTTATTTATGTTGGTACTAAAATCCACTACTCCCTTCTTGCGCTATTTTTTCGTTATTTTTTGAGTGTAATTAAACTGATATTAATACTAGAAATATATGAGTTCAAGTAAAAATTAAAATAGCTATAATATATAACGATACATATTCTATTACATTTGAAAATATGAAATTATAACATCAACTATTCATTGATATATTACAATTCTACAAAGTCATACAAAATATCCTCCACTACTCCCTTCTATCCCCTATATATGGTCGCTATGGACTAATGGCATTTTTATTTACATATTTATATATATTAAATAAATAATATTTCAATATATATATATATATATATATATATTCACTAAATAATATCCATCTATATTTATATTTTAATATTTACTAAATACTATATTAAATATATGTTAATATATATATATATATATATATATATATATATATATATATATATATATATATATATATTTATATAAATAAATACAAGAATATAATCTATAAGTTAATTATATTAACAAAGCGTAAAGTTACAATAAAGCGTAAAGTTAAAACAAAGCGTAGTTATCACAAAGCATAAAGCGTAAAGTTATAACAAAGCGTAAAGTTTTAACTAATTCTACTTTTGTAGAACAGCAGCCATAGATAGATATTATTCATTGGATATATATATATATATATAGATTATATGATTGTTATAATAGTATATACAATAAGCATTAGAAAATATCTAAATATTATTTATTTAATATATTTATTTAACATGTTAAAATAAAATTGCCATTAGTCCATTGCAACCATATAGAGTATATGTTCTTTTATCTATAATTAATATATTTGTTTAATATAGTTATAGTTATATAGCTATAATTATAGGTTAACCTTCCATTATAATTATATATTAGCCAGTAACTAAATGAAATATATTTTATTATTAATATAATGCATTCACTGCAGTATATAACCATGGTTATATATGTAATATTTCTTAACATTATTAACTAACAGTATATATGAAATTCATTATTTACATTATAATAAGAAGTATTTAATTTTATATTATAAGTATATTTCAGATTTGTGATTAATTTAAAAACTATATCAATAATATAACATATGCACATAATAATATATAGAAACTGCAAAGATCTATAATTAAAGTACATTACTATAGGAAAATAGAAATGATCTTGACCCGTTGATAGAATTTATTTATTAAATAAACACTATGCAATAAGATAACTCGCGCTTCTTTCACCCGCTGTGTATAACATATAAATCTGTATACTAATACATATATATATATATATATATATATATATATATATATATATATATATATATATATATATGAATATATATTTATGAATATATATTTTTGTCAATTTATTTTAGAAAATATATTAAAGACATATTAAATGTACTTATTAATATTCAAATATATATATAACTTATACTAAAATCGTATTAAATATTTAAAATGTCATAGATAACAATTTGATAATAATATTCGATTACATATTTGTAAATATGATTGATTTAAAAAATTAATACAATAGAGAATTATGTATTTTATATTAATTTCATATTGCTTCTGAAAACTTCTGATACTTGTACTTAAATTAATTTACAAAGATAATAGAATATCTAAGGGGTATTTTTTAAATAGGGGTACTAGACTAGCGAATAACGCCGGTACTAGACTAGCGAGTAACGCCCGTACTACGATCGCAGGCCCGTGGAGAACATCTACTACCACCGTGAGCTGATCTGCAGATCTTTGGCTGGTCTTCGCGTCGACCTCATCACGATATCGTCGTACCACGGCATCAGAGAACAGCGCGAGTCTTGCTTCGATGATCGCCTCTTTCCCGACATTGAACCTAACCGCTGTCACGAATTCCAAGGAAAACGGGTAATTTCTAATAGCTCTCTTATCATCTCACCATATTTCTATCGTTCGATGTAGTCTTCTTTAAGGATAATAACGCTCACTATTGCTGCATAGGTCACTTTGTATATCAATTGTGTCGCATTACCTTGTCTGCTTAATCCTCACTCTCATACTCGTCTTTCATTCTACCTATTTCTCATTAATTTTAAACTTGAAGTTCCAATTAAATGAGAATTAACGCTACACGTAATGAGTGTCTGTCAATCGAAAGATTTAGAATGAGACAGAGGGATGTATCAAGGAAAACGTAGTTAGACGACAATGGTAAAGGAATGAATGATATATACATATGGGATAGTGAAGCATATTGACTCTATACTATAGAGGAAGGCGAAAAATATATATGTACTAATAAATCTGCTATCAAATGCGGGTAGAATTTATTTCTTTATTTCCCGTTAAATTTATAAGTTTTTGGTAATAAATATTTATATATATATATATGCATATAAGTATACATGTATCTAAGCTTAACTTATTAAAATGCATACACACACGTATATATATATATA
This sequence comes from Osedax fenrisi, assembly GCA_964019155.1. Lineage (NCBI taxonomy): Eukaryota > Metazoa > Annelida > Polychaeta > Sabellida > Siboglinidae > Osedax > Osedax fenrisi. The sequence goes on from OZ025239.1 coordinate 81,015,225, forward strand.
TATATATATATATATTAAACTGTAACTTCTCGATGTAGTTTGGTTATGAATCATCACCCGTGCTTGATTGACAGGTATTCATGTTGACTAGTCGCGTTCATCCCGGAGAGACGCCCGCGAGCTTCGTGTTCAACGGGTTCCTGAACTTCATCCTACGAGTGGACGACCCTCGTGCTCAGATGCTGCGGCGAACGTTCGTCTTCAAGATGATCCCCATGCTGAACCCTGACGGCGTCTACAACGGTTAGGACAAGAGAGCGAGAGAGGTGTGTGAGTGTAGTGTGTGTGTATGTGTGTTTGTGTGTGTGTGAGCAATAGAAGAGTGAGAGAAGTGTGTGCAATTTTGATTTCACACTCATTTATGAGACAATTATATTGTGTATAATAATTATTTGTTGCGATATCCATCGTGTATATATATATAAAAATTAATTATTAATTTAAGTTAATATTTTATCATTATATATATATATATATATATTAATATTATTTTTAATAATACTATAAAATGTACTATGTAACTGAATAAATAAATTATCAATATATTAATGATATTATAATATAATAATAATAATTATTATTAATAAAGTTAATATCATGTGTACATTAAAATTTAAACTCAATTAATATATTATTATTATTATTATTATAAGTTCAATAGATAAAGAATAGATAAGTTCAATAGATAAGAGATTTCCTCCGAAATGTCATTTCCCAAATACAAATATTTTAAATACAAGCGTAATTCTAACCATCTGACATAAGTTCTACCCGCTGCATTACCCCAGGTCACTACAGAACGGACACGCGCGGAGTGAACCTCAACCGCGTGTACCTAGACCCCAGCTTCGAGTTGCACCCGTCCATCTACGCCTCGAAGAGCATCCTCACCTATCACCACGTGAAGAATCGCTGCGCCTCGAAGAAAACCCCCGCCACAGGTGTCACCACCGTAGCCGCTGATCTCGTCGTCGCCAACAAGTGTAAACTGTTTGTACACGCCCCCTTACCTTTCTCCACTGTTTGTACACGCCCCCTTACCTTACTCCACTGTTTGTACACGCCCCCTTATCCTACTCCACTGTTTGTACACGCCCCCTTACCTTACTCCACTGTTTGTACACGCCCCCTTACCTTACTCCACTGTTTGTACACGCCCCCTTACCTTACTCCACTATTTGTACACGCCCCCTTACCTTACTCCACTGTTTGTACACGCCCCCTTACCTTACTCCACTGTTTGTACACGCCCCCTTACCCTACTCCACTGTTTGTACACACCCCCTTACCTTACTCCACTGTTTGTACACACCCCCTTACCTTACTCCACTGTTTGTACACGCCCCCTTACCTTACTCCACTGTTTGTACACGCCCCCTTACCTTACTCCACTGTTTGTACACACCCCCTTACCTTACTCCACTGTTTGTACACGCCCCCTTACCTTACTCCACTGTTTGTACACGCCCTCTTACCTTACTCCACTGTTTGTACACGCCCCCTTACCCTACTCCACTGTTTGTACACACCCCTTATCCTACTCCACTGTTTGTACACGCCCCCTTACCTTACTCCACTGTTTGTACACGCCCTCTTACCTTACTCCACTGTTTGTACACGCCCTCTTACCTTACTCCACTGTTTGTACACGCCCCCTTACCCTACTCCACTGTTTGTACACGCCCCCTTATCCTACTCCACTGTTTGTACACGCCCCCTTACCTTACTCCACTGTTTGTACACGCCCTCTTACCTTACTCCACTGTTTGTACACGCCCCCCTTACCTTACTCCACTGTTTGTACACGCCCCCTTACCTTACTCCACTGTTTGTACACGCCCCCTTACCTTACTCCACTGTTTGTACACACCCCCTTACCTTACTCCACTGTTAGTACACACCCCCTTACCTTACTCCACTGTTTGTACACACCCCCTTACCCTACTCCACTGTTTGTACACGCCCCCTTACCTTACTACACTGTTTGTACACGCCCCCTTACCTTACTCCACTGTTTGTACACGCCCCCTTACCTTACTACACTGTTTGTACACGCCCCCTTACCCTACTCCACTGTTTGTACACGCCCCCTTATCCTACTCCACTGTTTGTACACGCCCCCTTACCCTACTCCACTGTTTGTACACGCCCCCTTATCCTACTCCACTGTTTGTACACGCCCCCTTACCTTACTCCACTGTTTGTACACGCCCCCTTACCCTACTCCACTGTTTGTACACGCCCCCTTATCCTACTCCACTGTTTGTACACGCCCCCTTACCTTACTCCACTGTTTGTACACGCCCCCTTACCTTACTCCACTGTTTGTACACGCCCCCTTACCTTACTACACTGTTTGTACACGCCCCCTTACCTTACTCCACTGTTTGTACACACCCCCTTACCCTACTACACTGTTTGTACACGCCCCCTTACCTTACTCCACTGTTTGTACACGCCCCCTTACCTTACTCCACTGTTTGTACACACCCCCTTACCCTACTACACTGTTTGTACACACCCCCTTACCTTACTCCACTGTTTGTACACGCCCCCTTACCTTACTCCACTGTTTGTACACACCCCCTTACATTACTCCACTGTTTGTACACGCCCCCTTACCTTACTCCACTATTTATTAACTAGTCATTTATTTACAATTGCTATTTACGATATTTGTTTTATATTTTTTAAATTAAATATATATATATATTCTATGATAACTATATAATAAAACTATACTAATATACATTTAATAAGTAAATTCACTAATAATTAAATAATATTAAATAATATTAAATAAACATGCATCATAAATTATGATGCATAATAGAATATAGCTTATATGATATAACTATTATGATTTATAACTTTAGTTAATATCAATATGTATAGTATTAATGATTTAAATGAATTGAATTTTGATAAAATGAAATAGTAACTATTTATTATTATGAAAACATTCTCTAATTTTAATCACCCCATCGAAATAAATGAAATATCGATGAAATACAATAATTAGAATTAAATATATAATAAAATTTATCCATATTTTTCCATAGCATAATTACTTTTGTTGTTTAATTATATGATATTCAGTCAATAATATTGACATATCTATGGTATACGTAATATGACAGATATATAATTAAACAACAATATCTTCACATTTAATCCCTGATTATCACCGCAGAAATGTAAATAGTAGGAAGAATTCGTTGACGCACAAAGATAATGATGTGAAAAATACGCAAAGTTAGTGCTCTACGCCATGGTTGGTTTTCTTAGTTGATTATGTGTTTTTATCGGATATTAATTAATGTGGATTGTAATCAATTTGTGAATATCATTATACGAGTAGAAATAAAAGTAGATATCAAAATTTTTAAATTAATCGACAAAAGTTGCCTATTATCACTCGGTTTCATTGCGAAGGCGTGTGCACACGCTCTAGCCATTCTGATAATACACACGTAGCTAGCTGTACCCGTACTGCGTAACCTTGACTACCTCGCTGTACCCGTACCGTGTAACCTTGACTACCTCGCATACAGAAGCTCACAGTGACATCACCACTAAGAATTCACCTTATAAACCAACTGCCACCGGAGCGCCGAGTTCGAAAGTGAACAATAGAAAGATTGTGGACACGAGCGTCGTATTTCGTCAGCTTCCCGTCACTAATGCAGGTCAACACTGGTCAACCTTATGGTCAACCTAATGGTCAACCTTATGTGTGTTACCTTCAACACCACCGTCGTCGTAATACACTCGTACATAATTAAATAATAATTTATTTAAATGATTTATAAAAAATATATATTAAATTTATAACGATAGAAGTATATAGTTTCTATAGTTACTACGTTACTGTTACTATTTACGCTTAATCATGACTACAGATATTTTATATTGAATTCAATTATATATATATATATATATATGGATGCATTAAAAAACACCATTTAATTTATATGTTAACTTGCGATATAAAATGTATACAAGCACCAACCACTAAATACGACCTCGTTAACTATGACCTCGTTAAGCTGCATCATTAACACGCCTTTCCTTACGAATAGCGACTTCTAGCGTAGTCTTTGATAAGGCGGAGCTGTGTTCGGATGATGAGTGCACGTCAGTAGGTAAGTGGGGGCGTGTCTTGTTGGTAAGTGGGGGCGTGTCTTATCGATGTGGTTTCAGTATGTCAAGTTTTCTATGAAAAGTTGTGTAAACTTTAGATGCTCGTGTCCATCTCACTAATCTTTACTACTTGATTCGGTGTTTCAGCTGCACGCCCGCACACTAACGCATAACATCTCTTATCGTCATCGTGATAACCTAGGTAAATGCATTCAGTCGAAGCATTAAATGCATCGCTATTGTACCGCGATGGATTTCTATTATCGTATAAAGATTGAACATTTTCTCGTGATTTCGTCTGTTTTTCAGCGACGTTCATTAATGCAACGACTAACCCCCGTACGCGCCCCACCCCCCTTAACACCACAACAGGAAATGAGGGCTCTGACGAGGATTACGTGTACAACTTTGACCTAGCGCTGACGGCGTCGGGTTCGCCTCACCTGTCTGACCCCAAGCTCAAGGACATTCCGCCCGACGAAAGCGGCATCGCGTTCTACGTCGACCTTCACGGCCACGCCTCCAAGCGGGGCTGCTTCATATACGGCAACTACTTCGAGTCGGAGGAAACGCAGGTTTGTTGACCTCTACGCAGGTTTATTGGTTAATTGTTGCGGTGGCATTGTTGTTATTTATCTGTAGCCGTGTAATGTTTTTTTGAAAAACAAAATAATTTAATTTTTCTTATATAATTTATTTTTTTATATACGTTCATTTTAATTTTATATATATATATAATATAATAATATTGACTATGATATATATTTTATATTTATATTTAAAATAAATATCCTAGAAATAATAATATTTTCTAGAATTATGATTTTATTTTAGTTTTATAATTTATTCTATTACATAATATGGTACACTAAAAAAATGTTTCGTTCTTTTATTAAATAAAAACGTGTATTAATTATTTTCATATCTACTCCATGTTAATTGTCCTATCATTTCCATGTTTAATGTTAATATATTAATGTATATTAATATATTAATGTTATATATACACTCGGATCCTCAATTTTGGTAAAAATTATAAATATTTTATAACAATAAAACATATTTAGCTCATTATTTTATGGAAGAATGTTTGGGAAGTCATTAATTTGTTAACATTATATATTCCAGAAGCTATTTCACCATAATCTGTGATTATTACGTAATATCACATCATGCAATGTCACATTTATTAAGCAATATATTAATTGTAATCTTATTGTAAATCTATGCTATTACATTATATTTTAGTATTACAAAGGACAGGACATATGTTAAAAGCTTGAATAATGTTATCACATTGCCGCATACGAGGACAAATTTAAATTTGATAATCAATAAAAACTTGTTTTTAAATTAATGATTTCAATATGATTATATTAAAATGTAATTTTTATGCATTTTAATGTAATGTTTATTTGTAATACAATGTAATATTAATTATATTATCTGGAAATCGACGCGAATAATATAGAAAAATATCGTTGAATTCAAACTGAATTTATAAGTAATTTTAATAAAATATTGCTATAGAATTCAATTTTAAAAGATGAATGCATTTTTATTCTATAATTAAATAGATTTTCCGTTGTCTGACAAATATAATTGCAAGTACAGTTATAACTACATTCGTGATACGCGATGTAATACAGGCAGGCGTAATAACAGCCTCATACCCGTCGCTTGATACACAGGTGCAGAACATGATGTACCCGAGGCTGATAGCGCTGAACACGGCTCACTTTGACTTCGGGGGCTGCAACTTCACGGAACGCAACATGACCTCTAAAGATCGTAGGGACGGAGTCTCAAAAGAAGGCGCCGGTAGGGTTGCTATTCACAAGGCGATCGGTATCATTCATAGGTTCTTACTATAGGTTGTATTGTATCTATGTTCCATTGTAACATGTAGTTAAACTAAATGAATAATAGCTCTCATAAAGTTAACACAGTATTATTTTACACATATTTTTAATAATTAATCAATATTCAATTTAGTATTCAATAATATCATGATTTGTTAAGGTTTTATCATCAGATTAGTTGTTATAATATTAATATTTATTATCTGTTAAATATATTTTATAAATTATATATATTTATATATAAATATATATAAATTATATGTATTTATTATTAATAATTATAAATGTTATTTTAATTGAAATTTTATTTTCTTGTTACATTTAACTATATACAAATATATGCCATTATAAATTTAATATTTAATCATATTGAAAACTCATTAAACTATATGCATATTCTTGATACTTATATTTATAATTATTTATAATCTTGACATATATAAAACAAATTGTTAATTTATATAAAACTGAATTTTATGAATATTTTAGTAATAACTAATCTAAAATTGTACCTCAACACACGAATGCAGCTACACTCTGGAATGTAACTACAACATGGGACGTCTGTTGAACTGTGTTCCGGTAGCGTGTGCAGATAGTGGCAGGGCTACTCCACCCCCTTTGGCTACTTTCCCTCCGAAATATACGATTGCACATTACGAAGAGGTTACCATGGCAGTAGTAACATCAATATGTGTATGTATGTGTGTATGTGTGTGTGTTTGTATTTGTGTGGAATATATCGCTTGAATAATAAAGTCGTATACTTATACATACTATATATTTCGTATTTGAAGATATTATATTTTATAAATGTAGTTTACTGTAAGTTATATTATATATCAAATGAATTTTTACGTATACAATTTATAATTATACTTTATTAGTACCTAGCGTAAACAAATGCTATATTCGCGACGCTTATTTCTAATATCTTTGAATTTCATTATAAATCAAACACACGCGCGAAAACATCGTGTGACTAATGCGTGATGACACTCAATATATTGAAGAGCGCTCGTTATACGAAACGCTCGGTTGCTTCACACACACAGGTGGGTAAATGTCTCGCTATCGCCGCCCTAGACATGTTTGACATTAACCCTTGGAGTCGAGTGACCTTGTCGGAACATTCTTGTCTGTCTGGAGTGAAGGAGTGGGTGAGAAGGTTTACTACTACTATTACTACTACTACTACTACTACTACTACTACTACTACTACTACTACTACTACTACTACTACTACTACTACTACTACTACTACTACTACTACTACTACTACTACTACTACTACTACTACTACTACTACTACTACTACTACTACTACTACTACTACTACTACTACTACTACTACTACTACTACTACTACTACTACTACTACTACTACTACTACTACTACTACTACTACTACTACTACTACTACTACTACTACTACTACTACTACTACTACTACTACTACTACTACTACTACTACTACTACTACTACTACTACTACTACTACTACTACTACTACTACTACTACTACTACTACTACTACTACTACTACTACTACTACTACTACTACTACTACTACTACTACTACTACTACTACTACTACTACTACTACTACTACTACTACTACTACTACTACTACTACTACTACTACTACTACTACTACTACTACTACTACTACTACTACTACTACTACTACTACTACTACTACTACTACTACTACTACTACTACTACTACTACTACTACTACTACTACTACTACTACTACTACTACTACTACTACTACTACTACTACTACTACTACTACTACTACTACTACTACTACTACTACTACTACTACTACTACTACTACTACTACTACTACTACTACTACTACTACTACTACTACTACTACTACTACTACTACTACTACTACTACTACTACTACTACTACTACTACTACTACTACTACTACTACTACTACTACTACTACTACTACTACTACTACTACTACTACTACTACTACTACTACTACTACTACTACTACTACTACTACTACTACTACTACTACTACTACTACTACTACTACTACTACTACTACTACTACTACTACTACTATACCTATAATGCCAATATTACAGATATTTGAGAGGACTTAGAGGCCTGCCAAGAGGAATCACAAATAGAGGCCAGAAGTGTAATGGTTCCTCGTAAGTATTCAACTACTGATAGCTAATATAACAGTTATTAATGGTGCATGCATATACCTATATACCTATGACAGGTGATGGGTGAAGCTATTATTTAAACAACATCTATTACTTATATATCTACATATACGTAAAATATTTATTCATAATATTTTATATATATATTATAGTGTATGTTAGTTTTAGTTTACTGTATTTAATTCATGTACTCGCATTTTATAAATAAATGTATTGAAGTATTAAATTCAGTTTAATATATAATAGTATATACTATTATATAGAATACTATTTATTATTATAATCTATTATATTTTGTTATGCCATTTTTTGCTCTGGATATTTAATGTATTATTTAGGTGTAAAAAGTGTATAGTAAGTAAGGTATTCAAATTCTTTGTATTATGTGATATATTACAATATGTAGTGTAATAGTTAGATGTAGTGTAACAGTTAGATGTAGTGTAACAGTTAGATGTAGTGTAATAGTTAGATGTAGTGTAACAGTTAGATGTAGTGTAATAGTTAGATGTAGTGTAATAGTTAGATGTAGTGTAATAGTTAGATGTAGTCAGATGAAGTACGTAAGCCGTGTGTCATCACCTGTACTACAGCAGTGAGGCCCCACCCCCACACTATGCTTCTCTGTCTCGCTGTCACTAGTCACTCCGATGCATATCATAAGTAGGGGGCTTCAATACCGGACTAGTTTGTCAGTTGTAGCTGCACTACATTGAGTGTGATCACCAATCCACTATACATCCATAACAAACAATAATATTATCTAGCATTTGTTTGAGATTTGGTGATCAAATATTTCTGGAATCTCAAGAGAAAAAGACAGCAGTTAAAGGATCATTATTAGTCAATATTTCAGAGACATTTATCTTATTATTAAAATAAAATTTAGATCATAAATTACCATAATCAGTTTAAGATAATCAATTTTTATTAAATAAATAAACTATATATCTTACATCTTATTTATAGACTAACTTTCCTAAATTTGTATAAAATAGCAGTCAACTTAATTATGCGTCTATCCTTATAACCTTTATACGCGTCTTAAAGTAATTTATTAATATATATATATATATATATTATAATAGTAATATACATAATTATAATTATTATTAATTTATTATTATTTAATTTATTAGTTATAAATTATCACGTCACTGACTTTAGATCGTCGGGAATGATGACGTCTGGTTCATTCATCCCTCGGGTCGCATTCCTAGCTTCCAATCACCGCGGTTCTAATGCCAGTATCGTGTCGTCTACTTCTAATACGAACAACAACAACAGCAATAGTAGCGGTAACCTTAGTAACGGCATCTCATCGGATCCTAACAAGCCAAAGTTAGTTATGTACTGTGTGCAGCCATAATGATACGTACACACTTAATAGTTGTATAATCACATTTTATAGTGAATGGTGTGTTAAAATGAATTTATTTACTATCAAAAAAAATATTAAAAATTCTATATAATTGATATATAAAAATACTTGAAATTTTAAAACAAGAGTAAACGTTATTATATTAGTATAGGGTGTATTTAAATAGATTATTTGAGGTTAAATAAACTACTCCAAATATAAAATTTATAAAGTTAGTAAAACAAATGTATATTCTTTTAAAATTCAATACAAAAAAGGAGTGAACTTTTTTGTGTTACTTTTCTCATATTATTGTGTAATATTAGTAGATGTGTATATGTTTATTTATAATAGTAGAATATTTAAATTATAATAGTTTTTCTACTCCTCGAAATCAAGGTTTATCATTATTTTAATTTATAAGGTAAATATTGTATAATAATAATTCTTATAAATAAAAATATTCATTTATTAATTTTGTTATTAAAATTAAATTATATCTTTAATAATTTTATTAATAAGTTTGTTCTAGTAATTAATGCCCATTGTATATTAGTAAGCATTGCATAATAGTAAGTGTATATTAGTAAGTATTGTATACTATTAGCAAAGATTTTGCGAAGCAAAGATATAACACTCCCTATGCATGCAACGTAATTTAGTAATATCCCCAACCGCTGCTAGCAGTAGTATCGAAATCACTGAAATAGATTTAGGTTCGGCTCTGTTTGCATACAACAATGTTTTCATTGCTCTATTAAATTACATGCAATATAAATTAACTTTTACTTACTAAATATATACTTATAGCATTTAAAACATAAATATCATATTTGTTTGTTATATATTAGTAATGAACACTTAGTTTTCATCATATAAATATTAATTGAAAGCATATTATTTAACATTTTAAAAGTGTATAGTTAAATACGAATTTACATTATAAACAACGCATAGTTCCTAAAAGTAACCCGCTATAGGTGGCACCAGGGTATTTTGTATACAAATTCGAATTACACGATTTCGCGTAAGTGTTATATCTTTCCTTCGGAAAATCTTTGCTATTAGTAAGTAATGCATAATATTAGTAAGTATTGCATAATAGTAATGGCTGTATTAAGTAATACTCTACCAAATAAGCAATGCATTAAATATTGTCTCTTAAATATAATATTCTATTATATTTGATTAAAATATAAGTTATACATATATAATACATATGAGTCATACTTATACTCGACGTAGTAGTATATATTAGATTGTAAATAATATTACTACTATAGTAGTTAAGTAATATTTAGGTATTATATGAAGTAACTTATTATACATTAAATATCGACTTATCAGATATAAATTAATATGCAATGAATAGGATAGGCGTAAATAAAGCATGTGGACTTATTTTTAAAATGGAAAAGATACAAATCTATCCACATATAAATCACGCCGTACTATTATTCATAATGATCTACAGTGGTATGAAGTCAAAGCATTTGTCAACTTCGCGTATTTCATCTACGAATAAGAATCAACCGAAGGAGTTGAGTCCAATCAAAATGAACGAAAGATCAACGCGAAGGAGAAGTATTGCGTCGTCATCGGTTATTAGAGGCGGCACTCTTAGGCTGAGCTTATACAAAATATACACTAAATACTAGTGTATGCTATGTTATCGAGTAAAGTGAAGTTGACATGATCAGAGACTAAGGGTGCGGTTAAACACACGTAGGCTTAGGTTTCGAGGCTGTCGTCGCCTATACTTTACATTACAAAGTTGTGCTACTCGGTTAATATTTATAATGTAAAAGATAAGCGACGACCTAATTCTACTTTTGTGGAACCCAGTCCTTATAAGACTATAGTCTCTGATCATGAGGACTTTCACTTTACTCGATAACGTAGAATAAAATAGAATATAATGTTTGTATTCGGTTTAAAGTTATAATAGATTGCATATATCTCTTGGTTTGTACCATATCTCTTAACAACTCGTATTCACAACTCGAATGTCATCCAATAAGATTCTTTACCTAGTTGTTATCAGATGAATTAATAGTTTGGGAATAAATACTAATTTATTCAGAATCGAATATTCATACTCATGTTAAACAGTTAATAGTGTACACAATAATAATCATTCTATACAAGATTAAATAATGTTTCACTCTAATATTGTAATTTTAATCATTATATGACTGTATATAACTGTATGCAATCATTACATTTAAATAAAATGAACTCGTTACATTTATATAACATCTTCATTATAAGTTTAAAATGAAACTATATAATTAAAACACAAAATCATAATAATATTTACCTAGAAGAATATACAAATCAAACTATCATAGCTATGCTAGCGAGCTAATAGATATTAAATCTGATAACAGATTACTGATCACGCATAATACACGTTTGATAATATTAACACCAGGTGGCGTTACAAAATGGTTCCACTTCGACGTCGACTAACAAGACGAGGATACCTAGCGAAACTCAGAAGAGCTCCAAGTTATCTGGAAGAGTTCACTTGATGCCTCTAAATAACGCATCGGTTGTTATGGAAACAACGAACGCCGTTAGTAGATTGGCCGATCAACGTGATCTTACGCGATCGACTGTAATCGACTAATGGCTAACTCTGACTGAAGAGTATTTCGCACAAATCACGCTAGTCTTCTCGTGTTATAAATAACTGTGAGGGGCCCAGGACAATACACTACAAATAGTAACATATCTTTCTTGGTTTGTTGATATATATAATATATAAACTACTTGATAAATACAAGAGAGAAATAAGAGAGAAACAAGAACTATCTATGATCTAACCATAGTCCTCTCGCACTTTCCATCAAGTGACATATTCCACTAAACCATACACCCCAATCATATATATATATATATATATATGTGTGTGAATGTGTTATATATTAAAAATAAAATCATGACCATCCATGTAAACTTTACCCAACCACACCCACACACTATCGGTCACTCTACACAATCCCCTGTAGACGGTGCCACCTCAACGGGAACTTCCGATAGAGATAAAGTCGTCGATGGGGTTCAGCAACAACACCGCGAGGTCACCGCGCGTCGATGACTCACACCCTCGGCTCAAGCGGCAAGGCAGTCTGCCCAGTAATCTGGCACTAGATCATCTGAACATCTCCGACAGCCAGGTCTGATAGCGGTCCAGTCTCTCTAGAAGCGAGTCGTAGCCTTCAATTATAATTACGATTACGTTATGTAATAGTTTTATACAAAACTTATATTATTATAATCGTAAGAATATATTTAATAATATTTGTTATAATAAGATATATTATTATAATTATAAAGAATATTTAATAATATGTATAATAATAAGTTATATTATTATAATTATAAGAATATATTTAATATTATTTTTTATAATAAGTTGTATCATTATAATTATAATAGCATATTTAGTAACATCCGTTCTTATATATGAGATCATTATCAAATATATTTCATAGCGAATTATTTCTCGTTTGTATATTACGCAATCTAAATATTGCGACGTCGACGCTGTAACACCTCTCTCGCATCCTCAGTCCCCTACAATAACCACCTCTCTCACCCTCAGTCCCCTACAACCACCTCCTCTCACATCCTCAGTCCCCTACAACCACCACCACCTCTCTCACATCCTCAGTCCCCTACAACCACCACCTCTCTCGCCCTTAGTCCCCTACAACCACAACCTCTCTCTCACCCTCAGTCCCCTACAACCACCACCTCTCTCGCCCTCAGTCCCCTACAACCACCACCACTTCTCTCGCCCTCAGTCCCCTACAACCACCTCCTCTCACATCCTCAGTCCCCTACAACCAACCCCTCTCTCTCGCCCTCAGTCCCCTACAACCAACACCTCTCTCACATCCTCAGTCCCCTACAACCACCACCACCTCTCTCACATCCTCAGTCCCCTACAACCACCTCCTCTCACATCCTCAGTCCCCTACAACCACCACCTCTCTCTCGCCCTCAGTCCCCTACAACCACCACCTCTCTCACATCCTCAGTCCCCTACAACCAACCCCTCTCTCACATCCTCAGTCCCCTACAACCACCACCTCTCTCACACCCTCAGTCCCCTACAACCAACACCTCTCACACCCTCAGTCCCCTACAACCACCACCTCTCTCACATCCTCAGTCCCCTACAACCAACCCCTCTCTCACATCCTCAGTCCCCTACAACCAACACCTCTCTCACACCCTCAGTCCCCTACAACTACCACCTCTCTCACATCCTCAGTCCCCTACAACCACCTCCTCTCACATCCTCAGTCCCCTACAACCACCACCTCTCTCTCGCCCTCAGTCCCCTACAACCAACCCCTCTCTCTCGCCCTCAGTCCCCTACAACCAACACCTCTCTCACATCCCCAGTCCCCTACAACCAACACCTCTCTCTCACCCTCAGTCCCCTACAACCAACACCTCTCTCTTGCCCTCAGTTCCCTACAACCAACACCTCCTCTCTCGTCCTCAGTCCCCTACAACCAACACCTCTCTCTTGCCCTCAGTCCCCTACAACCACCACCTCTCTCACCCCCAGTCCCCTACAACCACCTCGGGGGCGGAGAACAAACACATAGAACCGCCCAAGTCAGAACCGATGAAGCGCCGTGTCTACAAGTCGTCGATGTTGATGAAGAAGCGAAGTATCTCCTACAGTCCCAAGAGTAAGGTAATGCACGTTTCCTGACCACGCCTGGTGTTACATTGCCTAGTCCTCTTCAGCGTATCTATACGATTACACTAATAATACTATTTAATACTATTAGATTACTATTGATATTATTTGATACTTTTAGATTACTGTTAATACTATTTATTTCTATTATATTTCTGATAATACTATTTAATACTCTTATATTACTGTTAATACTATTTAATACTATTCTATTACTGTTAATACTATTTAATACTATTATATTACTTTTAATCCTATTATATTACTGTTAATACTATTTAAATTATATTATCTTACATCTAAACGAAACGTAAAATACTAATAGAAACAAAAACCCAAATGGAAAATAAAAAAATAAATGAATATTATACCATTAGATTACTATTATATATCCAAACATTAGTAAATAATTTAATGTGAGGCCACATGTGCAAATATTCGCAAATGGTAAATATGTTTGATCCATAAAACAAAATTATTCACAAATTTGGATAATAATTGCAAATAAATTCTCAAGTGTGACCTTTGTGACTATCACATCGGCTGTCACTCACTATTCTATACATGTAAACATTAGAAAAGAGGTAGTACGTCCACACCAGCTAACACACACACACACTCACCCGCGTAGAGTCTGAAGACTGTGGCCAGCGCTCCGTTGCTGAACAACAACAACTACTGCAACGAGAACATTAAGATGGCGGCGGCCAACACCAGCGAGGGTAGCGGGGAAACCTCTACCACCACGTCCGCCACCACCGGCGCTACCGGCACCGGGGGTGGCGGCGGCGAGAAGAGCAAGGCGTCGAAAGGACGAACTCGTCGCCGCAACACGATGATCTCGCGCATCAAGAATAACTCGACGTGTTAGCAGTGAGCGCCGTGTGCCAGACCTCGTGTGTCTAGACGCGCGGGTAGAGTTGACACACACCAACGCACACATAAACACCGTCGATGAAGAAAGTGCATCAGCGCTGTAGTATACGCTATTGTGCGCCGCAGTCGAATTATAATTTAATCTACTAATATAAATTATTAATTTTACTTATATATAAATTAATAATTATGATTAAGTTTAATGTACTAACTGTACTAACAATAATAATTATATATATATATATATATATATATATATATATATATATATAAAATACAACATATCAATATTTGTCATAATTTTTCAGTTTTTGGTATTTAAACTGTATCTGAATTGAAGATATCACACTATTTTATTGACATATATAATCTAAATCCATAGATTTAGAGAGAAGTAACTTAATTATATATTGATGAATATCTCTTTATATGATGAATACACTCTTTTAATTTACCTATATAATATGATTAATCAAAATCGCCGATCCCATTTTATTAAGGTATTGAGATAATGCCATCAGCGTACATCAACACTGGTTAATGCACTTTGTTTACATCGACGGTCCACCCACACCTGTAGATGTCCTCGTCGTTTCACCCCCACATCTACGTAACCGAGTCCACTAATTACTAACCTTACGTTCCTTAGGTTCGCAAGCCGAATCCTCACCTAGGTTAGATATAACACTTAACACGACTGTCGCTAGTCTGCTGTGGTGTCCGGAGAATCGCCTCTTTCTACGTTCTCTTGCGTGTGTTGTGTGCCACGTGTGCCTTTGTTTCATCGTCTGCTTCTTAACGATCGTCTAATATTAATATATTAATTATCCCTATGGATAAGAATAGAATATGATTTAGGATTTAGGGATTTAGGAACAAAGTAAAATATAATTTATTTCCGATATATTCAAATTATTTGATTTTAAATTATATCTTATTTATTTATAAATTAATAAATACCTAATATACAAATACTTTTGTAATGCTATATTTCTTTTGTACTATTTAAATAAAAATAAGCTTACATAGAACTTTTTTATTTTTTAAATAATAGAAATTTATATTATAGACATTTTAGTTATATGCATTAATGAAATAGTGAATTTCTTAGAAATAATTTTCTAATTTATTTATACAAAGTGTACACAAAGAATCAGTATATTTATCAATTCTTCCTATGTAATTGATTAATATTAGAAAATAGATTTATTATCTGCAATATGTTGTATACATTCTAAATATATTATATAAATTACATACAATATATATATATATATATATATATATTTATATATATAAAAGTAATATAGTTTTAATCAAGATTACAATTTAATTAACCATTAATTTAATATATTAATTTATTCATTCTTAAAAAACTCTTACCAATTAAATCTATTTTATTATATTTTATATATTTATATATAAGATATTAATATATATATATACATAGTTACTTTGTGATTAAACTAATAATCATACCTTCGCTTCAATAAGAATTGTGAGATTATTCATGGTAAGGCATCATCTTATATATTCATCTCGTATTACTTCTTATTATCTTTACTAGTTACGTTTTGTTATTACTTTTATTCATAGATATTGAGTGGGTACCTCACTCTAATGTCTATGCTTTTATTAAATTATTTCACTGATCGTAGCTTTTCAAATAAACATTTAAATTTGTTAACAAATACACATAATAATATAAGTTGCATTGAAACTTAATATTATCATGTATGATATGTAATGATATTGTGTGCATGCTATTCCAGTAAACACTGTTTAATAATTTAATTTAAATTTAAACCACAACCAATAAGCATGAACAACTTATTTTCCCATTACACAATTTTTGCAATGTGGTAAATATATCGCACGAAAACTAAATTTAAAATAGTTGAATTTCTTTATTATAACTAACAAATATATTACACTTTACATTTAATACTTCTTTTAAGATATTTTAAATATAAATATACATCTATTATACTAGGGGTTCATTGCAGTAACATCAATAATACATCGATAATAAGAGATATATCAAAATACCTATATATAAATAAATATTTAAATATATATGTATTTATATTATACATTCTATAGATATTTTTAGAATTGAAAATTTACTACATAACCTAATATTAAATTATAGCAAAATATATGAGTTTTATAAATATTTAAACAATAACTTAAGTTTTGTAACCTATTAAGGATTACATTTATTTATATTTTATTATTGACTATATTTTGAATAATTATTCATATTTATTATTATTTTTATATATAGAAAATGCCTTTTTGTAAAATTAATTTAATGATACAATTATATAATAATTAGAAAGATTTTTTTTCAATAATTACAATATATTTTATTCTTATCAAAAATATAGACTAATTATATAAAATGTACATTCAAATTTGGTGAACTTTAATTTTGTTCTTATTTGTAAATTAATTCTAATTACCGACTTATAATATTTATATTGAATCAAAATTAAATGTGATTATTTAATACTCTGTTTTCTTTGTATTAAATAACGATATATTGTTCTAAATAGATTAATTTATAAATGAATAATCATATATGTTCTACTCTATTCTACTTTCGCTTCGTTTCACTTTCAATTATATTACTTTCATTTATGCTATTATTTATTTATCAGAAATTTAGTATGAAATATACGCGAACAAAGCTTGTAATGAATGTAATGTCATCTCAATATAATGCATTCTCCGCTCTGCAATCAAAGAAGTCACTAATCTGCATGTTGAATCTCATTACTACTATAACCTTGCCCGTTCTATTGCATGTTCTCCATTATGCTCACTAACAAACACTTCATCGCTTAGACTTGCCGCAAACAGAGAGAAACGTACTGGCAGAGAATCGAAGAAATATAGCTTCAAGAAAAATAGTAAAACAAAGTTAAAGGTTTGCGATATACGCCTTGCATATATACCTCGTATAGTGTACACTGTACCATATACGCCATATCATTAGTAGGAGATAGTTTTATTATTTATTTAATAATAGATATAATAATTCTTTTTTATATTAATATATACTAAATAATCTATGATATTCTCAATAAATGAAATAATTAGCTACATATTATGTATTTATTCATATTATAACTTTTTTATAAATATAAAATATTATTTAATTTGTAATGTGTATTCATTATTATTATGTCAAATAAAGTTATATCTATCGAAAGTTTTTTCTATTAAAATTGATAACAATTATATGAGTATATTTATAACTGCCTGTATGGCTCAGTTGGCTAAAGCGTCAGAAACAAAATCAGTAGGACGCGGGTTCAAGCCCCGTCCTGACCATTAAAATAGGTCTTAAATATTATTTAGAAGTGATCTACTATAATAAATTATCTCGTTAAAACTATGAAAAACCTAAACATGAGAGCGGCTTCGAAGGGACATTAGAGCCATATGGTTGTAAGTGAAAACTTAAGTTCCTGGATGGGATAAAAATACTCCACCAAATAAAAAGTAACAATAACAATATATCAATGATTACATTTCAATTGAGTATACCTCGTGAATATTGTTAACTGAGAAATACATTACATACATGTCGTTCAATATATAATTCAATTCTGTAATTGTGATCGATGGATTTAATGTTTTTAATATTAAATCCAGATTAAATATCGTATAAATATAATGATATCAGTTTTCATGTAACTGGTCAATGTTGTAACTTAAGTTAAGAGAATTCTGTTAATGAATTGATTATAATAACATTGATTTATTATAATAAGTTTATAACATCATATGCTACATCATTTTTTATTAATAATTAGATAATATTAATATTATCTATAATTATGGGTGTTATGTATAACAATTCTATTTTATATTATCTAATTCTTTATAAATAAAACTCAATCACCAAATATGATTAATATGATTAATTAGATTATAATCTAATTAATCATATTTGGTGATTGAGTTTTATTTATAAAGAATTAGATAATATAAAATAGAATTGTTATACATAACACCCATAATTATAGATAATATTGATATTATACACAGTTTTGTAATATTAACATAATACACACGCATTATGAAATTAAATTTAAATATTAAATTTTAAAATTTAAACTAGCCGACTTGAAAAGAGTTATGAAATGTCATTATAACGTTGTATACAATAGCGTAACTATCCAGGCGACTCATGCTATACGAGTCACCTACGACTTGTATAGTAAGAGTAATCACACATCCCTTGCTAACAGTACCCCTAATTAGTAATAATGAATAACACATTAAATACATCTAAATTATTATTTTTATTTATTATTTTTTAATTAAAGTATATGAAATTTATTAGTCTATATTTATCCCCTTACTGAGAGGTTCAGTAATGCACCCCCACTATTACCCCCACTATTACCCCACCATTAGCCTCACTATTACCCCCACTATTACCCCACCGTTAGCCCCACTGTTACATCCCAGTGTAGATGGTGTTGTTCATATAACATCAACATTAATTATATAAATCGGTCTTTAAACAAATATCATTATTTATAAATGTTATGCAATTGTATGACTCATTACCTTATTTTATTACGGTATCTGTAAAAAATGTATTATTTCTTAACATTTTTTATTTCGTTATTAACATGTATTATTCCTTATTTCGTTAGCACATATTTAAATTTAATCATGCGACTATGTATTTGCTTTAATAAAAATCAATCAACTTAAGAAATATCATTATAGGATTCACTATGAGTTGAAAGTTAACTACACATAATCTATAGTTATATTGACAAACAAACATAATATAAAGTCTAATCAACGATTATAAATAATATTATCATTAATATATTATTTCTTTATCAGATTTAGGTTTTAATACCAGTGTAATCTTAGTTACAGAGTATATATATATTGTTACAGATAATTTGTATTATTGTAGTTGTCGAATAATTGATACTATTGTATTTAATATTATTAAAAATAATTTTATATTGGTTTTTGAAAGGTATTATACACAGATATTATATTATATAGAATATAAATCGTAATAATCTGGTACTTATAAACATATATATATATATATATATACTTATAAAATAATCTAAACCTATAGCAAATATTATTCTATATATTTTATTATTAAAAAACGTTAATGTGTATAGATAGTAGTGTTGGAAATTTTCAGATTTTTCACTCATTCGAAGGTTTCGAATAGTAAATAAATACACTTCGAAGGTTTCAAATAGTAATATTTTTATTAAATTAAGTATTCGAAGGTTTCGAATAGTAAATAAATACACTTCGAAGGTTTCAAATAGTAATATTTTTATTAAATTAAGTATGTTATGTTATGTTATGTTATGTTTATTTGGTGGAGTCCTTTCATCCCATCCAGGAACTTAGATGAAGTTTTCACTTATAACCATATATGGCTCTAATGTCCCTTCGAAGCCGCTCTCATGTTAAGGCATCCATGGTTTTAACGAGAGCCGATCATTTATTTATACACAATTATATAAGATCACTTCTAAATAATATTTTAAGACCCATTTTATAAAATTAATTAATGGTCCGGACGAGGGTCGAACCGTGTCCTACTGCTTGTGTGTCTGACGCCTTAGCCACTGAGCCACACAGGCAGTTATAGTTAGTATTCGAAGGTTTCGAATAGTAAATAAATACACTTCGAAGGTTTCAAATAGTATTATTTTTATTAAATTAAGTATTCGAAGGTTTCGAATAGTAAATAAATACACTTCGAAGGTTTCAAATAGTAATATTTTTATTAAATTAAGTATTCGAAGGTTTCGTATAGTAAATAAATACGCTTCGAAGGTTTCAAATAGTATTATTTTTATTAAATTAAGTATTCGAAGATTTCAAATAGTAAATAAATACACTGTAGGTTTTAAATAGTATTATTTGTATTAAATTAAGTATTCAGAGTTTTCTAATAGTAAAATTATTCATTTCGAAGGTTTAAAATAGAAAATAAATACACTTTGAAGGTTTTAAATAGTATTATTTGTATTAAATTAAGTATACAAAGTTTTCTAATAGTAAAATTATTCATTTCGAAGGTTTAAAATAGTAAATAAATACACTTTGAAGGTTTCAAATAGTATTATTTGTATTAAATTAAGCATACAAAGTTTTCAAATAGTTAAATTATTCATTTCTAAGGTGTAAAATAGTAAATAAATACACTTCAAAGGTTTAAAATAATATTATTTGTATTAAATTAAGTATACAAAGTTTTCTATTAGTTAAATTATTCATTGTAAAGGTTTCAAATAGTAAATAAATACACTTTGAATGTTTCAAACATAGATATAGAGTACCAGTCCTGGTACTCTAAATCTATGGTTTCAAATAATAAATATATTTAAAAAGGGTTATGAATTTTGATTAATGATTATAATCATTGATAATTATCAATAAGTTTAATTTCTCTAGACATAATTTTGAACTTTTTTTTATTAAAATATTTGAAGCCATATAAAATATTCTTCAGAGTTCGAGAGCAAGGTTAAAAAGGTTAAAACGGAAGTAAATAGCCTAGGGTAAATAGTATTAAATTATGTGTTTATTGTATAATGAAATATATGCATTATATGCCTTTTAACGTTTTTTTCGAATAGTTAAATTAAACATTCGAAATTTTAGAATAATTAGATTTAGGTATTCGATATTTTCGAATAATTAGATTTAGGTATTCGAAATTTTCGAATAATTAGATTTAGGTATTCGACATTTTCGAATATCTGTCAATTTCGAAAATTTATTATTTGAAAGAATCGAATATTCAAATATTCGAATATTCGATTCGATATTCGAAACCGTTTCCAACACTAATAGATAGTGCTATATTTTTAACCCCTTAAATATTATATAAAATTAAACTAAAATAATATTTGTATAAATATTAAAAATGTCAATAAATCACGAAATTCTAATAAGATAAAATAACTGAATGCTATGTAGAACTGAATTCTTGGTAGAGAATAATATGATTTACCTCTAAAAAATATATTAATTGTAAAGGTACAAATTAAATAATTATTACAAATTAAATAAATTTTATTATATTATATTATAAATTAAATGACTTATTTTATATATATATTTGTATGAATAATTAATTTACCATATTTAATATTCCAATAATATAATATTACCAATCAATCAATTTTGTGATTTAAGTACGCATCAAAAATTAATAACTTTAAAGTGTACATTTATTTCTATAATTATTTATACGCGTACATATTTCGCAAAATTGTATTCTATCCTCCTCAACAGAAACGAAAATCAACGAACACGGACTCGTCTACTACGCCCTCTCACAAGCGCGAAACGAGAGCGCCCATCAAGATAACCAGATGTAAGTCTCTACCTCCGTTGACGGGCATCTACCGGTGCCCCTCCCCCTCCTGCCCCTCCCCCTACCCCACCTCCTCCTCCTTCTCCGTCAACAACAACTCCGCCACCGCCGCCGCCTACAACAACTATTCTCAATCGTATCGGTCGTTTCCAGTGGCCCCCTCCTCGTACGACGACGACGCCCTCCTCCTCAACGAGGTCACTCTAGCGATGAGCGTACCTCCGATTCTCATCGAAGCTACCGAATCGTTTTGGGTTCAAATATAAACCTCGACTCCCCCGCGCCGCCGCGACGATGGCGAGATACTCTTGTTTTAGATATATTCAAGTTTACGGTAGGCGAATTTTAATCGGATAGGTAAATTGACAGTATTACTTCTAATGATGTATAGCGATGTGCTGACGTGCATATTATTTAGGTAATTTGTGAAATCATTTCGAAAATAATAGAAATTAATTAAATAAAAAGTGTACACGCACTAAATGATTTTAGGAAATTGTATCGTATACATGCGCCAATCTAATGAAAGTATTATTATGTATTGTGTATTATTATGTAATATTATGTATTTATATAACTGCTATGATTGATCAATTAATTTAATGTATCTATATTAGGTATTGATTTATT
>OZ025239.1:81043415-81248415 GCA_964019155.1 Osedax fenrisi
TCTAGGAACTTATCTAAGAACATATCTAGGTATATATCTAGGAACTTATCTAGGAACTTATATAGGAACTTATATAAGAACATATATTGGTAATTATCTAGGAACATATCTAGGAACTTATCTAGGAACTTATCTAGGAACTTATCTAAGGACATATCTAGGAACTTATCTAGGAACTTATCTAAGGACATATATAGGAACTTATCTAGGAACTTATCTAAGGACATATATAGGAACTTATCTAGGAACTTATCTAGGAACTTTTTCCTTCTGTTATCATTGATTTTATCATAATTGTTCCTTGCACTAATTTTAAAAACCTTGGTTTTATTTTCGATGATAACCTACATTTTCCCATCAGATAGCTAATGTGTGTAAATCAACTAATTATCAATTATATAAAATACGATCAATAAGAAAATTCGTACATTTTAGAATTGTTTTAAATGTTAATACAATCATTAGATCCCTGAAAGAGTTTTTACATCGTGTAATATTATTATACCATGAATCAGTCAATTATCACCTAGTTACTTATACATGGTTACATATTTATCATAGATCTACCCTCACCTAAAATACCACCTATTAATTAATGGTAAACGATATTTCAGTGTAGCTGCAGCCGATCTATTTTTGAATGCGTTACCTGCACCATTAAGAACTACTGTAAATTATTCGTCATTTAAAAATTAATTTTATTATTTTCAAATGATTTGTATTCTTTTTGTATATTTTGTTATTTTTATATTTGTTCACACAATAGAGAACGTTTAACGTTATTTGTGTTTTTAAATAAACATTAATTAATTCATTCATTCATTCATATATATATATAGGATACAATTTTCTCCGTGCCTATGTATTGATAGTAAGTTAATACTATTGACATAAACATTATAATTAGGTTCATCACATTCAACCAATTATAATGTCTGACTCATAGGGTCTGAATATTGGGTAACCTAACCAAGGACATTGTAGGTCATTGACCTACATATATTTACTATTAGTTCGCACTCTGTTAGTAGGGTATGGTATTAATATACTAATAAAGTATCTAATAATTACCTTACATTACCATGTCGAGCTTGCTCGGCAGTATTTGACTATCTTCCTCCAACCATTTTATTTCGTTTACATCACAGAGTGTATCATCCACCAGCTGATCGACGTAGGTCCTGCGGGATCGACCTCTTTTTATTTTACCATGAGTAGGTTGCCAGATTATAACATCCGATGCCAGTTCCAATCTGGATCTCCAACAGTGCCCAGAAAAACGCAATCTTTGCTGTCTTATCTACGTGCAAATTTCCGGTATGTTTCTGTATATCTCTTTATTGCTTGGATGATCTTTCCAAGATCTATTTAGGATGGCACGCAGAATTCGAGTATAGTTTCTATTGAGTATTATTTAAAGCGCTTTTGTTAGAGTCCAGCTAACAGATCCATATATTAACACAGACTAAACAGTTGCTCTGAAAAAGTTTCTTTTCATTTTATCAGGTAGTCTAGATTTCCATATATAGTTCATCTCATTTAAGGCTTCCCAGCTTTTAGCTAATCTGATATTGATATATTTTTCTGTTGACTGGATGTAGCTCCCAATATACTTAACATCAGAAACTTCTTTAATATTTTTACCGTTTAGGCTTTTTATAACTTCATTTATTCCTTGATTTATACTGATGAATTTCGTCTATCCAGTATTTATAGATAGCCCAATTTCTTTTGCAGCATGTTCAATTTTATGTAAAAATAGTATTGCTTCATTGTGTTATCGGTTACTATAACAAGATCATCCGCATAGTCAACATCTGTAATTTGTATTGCTGGATATCTTTTGCTCCTTCTCTCAATGAGGGTAAACCCAATATAATTATTTCGGTCTAATGCTTTCTTCAAAACATAGTCAAGACAAATTATGAAAAGAAAAGGAGCAAGTGTAACACCTTCCAAACTCCACCCGAGATGTATATAAATTCAATTTCACCATAGCCAGTTCTAACAATAGATTTAGTATTTTTGTATGCTATCATGATAGCACTTATTATCTCATCTGGTATACCGTACGCATTGAGTATCTCTGCCATCTTTCCTCGATGTATGGAATCGAACGTGTTGGAGAAATTGATGAAAAGGATAGTAGCTGTCAGATTTTTTGCATTTGCGCCTTCGATAATTATTCTAACCGTAAGTATTTGCCCAGAGGTAGATCTATTAGTTCTAAAACCATTCTGATTTGTTCGTAATATAATATCTACCGCAGGCCTTATTCTATTTAGTAACATTATATTGTATATATTTGCAGCTATGCATGTTAAAGTAATGCCACGATAGTTGTTTGTAGAGCTCAGATCTCCCATCTTTGGTAAAGTTATTATACAACTATTATTCCATATATCGATTAGATCTTATTAATATACGTTATTGCAGCAGATTAATAAAAAGTATTGAAATTAATTTATTTTTCAGATTTCTATAGGTATTTCGTCCAGTCGCATGCCTTTATATTTTTGATAGTGTTTATTGCTTTTAATAGTTCATACTTTGTAAAAATGACAGTTTCTATGTATACACGATTTGTAATTTTTGGTATAGCTGAAACATTTGTTTCAGGTGGATTTCAAAGAAGATATTTGAAGTGAGTATGCCACACAATTATTCTTTCTTCTCCACTTCTTCCGGTATTATTTTTTTTGTAATTTCTCTGCATGATGTTTAGAAATGTTCATATATGATATTGGTTGATATGTTGGCTGTTTTGCCTGTAAATCAAACTTGTTTCTGACTTCATTCATAAATATATTTTGGATATCAGGTTTGTTAAGACTTGTCCAATCAGGTTTTGCTGCCTTATGTATCTTCCTTTTATTTGATCTTAGGCTTAATTTAAAATGTGCAGTCACTATGCGATGGTCTGATCAAAGCTTTCAAAAGAGCAAAAAGCTCTGCAGTTTTTGCTACTATTTTTCCATTTTTTATTTATCATTATTTAATCAAGCTGAATTTTATTTCTGTTTGGTAACTTGTGTATCCATAGTTGACCCTTTCTTTTTTGAGGTAATAATACTTAAATGTAATTATATAAGTGTGGTCAATATGATATATAACTTTACGATATTGATAACTATATTTTATAATAGATACAATTTAAATAGTACACTTGTGTTCTAATATAAATTGTATTATACAATAAAAAGTGAAGCAAAGTGAATCATATATTCCTAATTAGGAATATTAATATGCTTAATACAGATAGTATTAAATATGTAGGTATACCTATTATAGGTAACCTATATATATAGGTATATAGGTATACCTATATATAATTATAATATATAAAATATATTATAATATATAAAATTCAATACAAAATTCATTAAATTATTTATAATCAATTTCATATAAATTCAATAACAATTTAAATGTATATAAAATTATAATACATTTTATTCAACACAGAATAATCATTAAATATACAGTGAAATATGATTAGTTTTTTTTACTAAATATCTATTAACTATATATCCTATATACTCGTTTAACTATATAAATCTGATAAAAGGGTATATAGTATATACTATATACTATATAAATCGGATATAAATGTGATCAGTATAATTTTATATAATTGCTTTATTGATTTTATCGTTTTATACTGGGTTTTAAAAAAATTAATATTAGTATTAAGATCTTTGCAATTTAGGATTTCATTCTCAATATATTACTTTCTCTACAAACGATATATATTTATAATATAATATTTTAATTAAAGTTAAAATTGCTACTTGAGTTACTTCTTCTTATATACATTGTAAACATATTTTATAACTTTATAGATTATATAACCTGCATAGTAAGTATATTTAAGTAAGTAGTATTATATATATATCAAGGAATTGTTATACATATACATATATGAATACACCTATATAATAATGTAATAGTATATATATATATATATATATATATATATATATATATATATATATATATATATATATATATATTACCTGCATATATATTATATATTATACAGATACATATCCTATGTAATCAATAGAATACATTATATACACTATATCATATAGTATATGTCATATAATTAAGGATGTGTCCTGTAGTAATATTTAATATTACTACAGGACACGTCCTTAATTATATGACATAACCTATATATGCCATATGGTAGTATATAATATGGTAGCCCTACATTATAATGAAAATATATTACTGCAGTTACACTGCATGTATACAATACATAGGTTATAATTATAAGTTACTAATATTTTATGTATGTTTATTTATAAATAGTATACCCAAAGATTTTCCAAAGGAAAATCTTTGGTATACCTATTATATATATATATATAGTATATAATGGTATATATTATATACCTATATGTATATAATATATAAGGTTTAGGTACACTATATGAGCGATATATATATATATATATATATATAGGCACGACACATATAAACAAATGAGTATTTATATACCTATAGGTATAATGCCTATATCCTATATCATATAGTATATGCGTTTTCTTTTATAGTCTACAATTTATCTACACACACACACACACACACACACACACACACACACACACACACACACACACACACACACACACACACACACACACACACACACACACACACACACACACACACACACACACATATATATGTATATATATATATTATTTAGCATATGTTATTCTTTATATTATTCTTTTAACGATCATACATTATATATAAAATAATGATACTTATATATGATATTAGTTAAATATTATTTTAATATATATATGTATATAGTTTGCAATTTATGCTATATATATGTATATATATTACATATATATATTAACACTGGTGGTTACAACGTTTGTCAATACTTTTGTTATGATATATATCTGTTGTAGGTAGTAGATACTTACTAGATATATCTTACTGGTATACTTACTAGTATACTACATAATTATTACATGAATTATACATAATAATTAGGTTTATATAAAATTGTATACGTCAATACCAATTTATACATGTATAGATATACCTATATATATATATATATATATAGGTGTACTACAAATAATAAATAAATAAATTATATAAATATGAATTTGACGAAATTTCAACGACATGGATATTTTACTGAATCGTTAATTTGATTGGATCAATATATATATATATATATATTATTATATATTGGTATATTATTATATATTGGTAAATTCCTTTAATCCCATCCATTAGATGAAGATTCACATATAACTATATTTCTCTAATGTCCCTTACATGTCCTTAAATGTCCCTTAAAAATTAAAAAAATATATATATAACCTAAGTATACTTAAAGCCTTAGGTTACACACAGGTTGTATATATATATATATATATATATATATATATATATATAGATATATATATATATATATATATATATAGATCTATAGATATAGATAACGAAGTGACTTCATTATCTACGTCTATATATATATATATATATATATATATATATATATATATATATATATATATATATATATATATATATGTATATATGTATATATATTTATTAATACCAATACATTATTATATATATACACGCATGACTATTTTATATCATAGAAACGTTATGGAGGATATAAGCGACTTGAAAAACCTGTACAACTTCCGAGAAGAATATCTATACAACGAGAGTCAGACGCAAGACACGTCGGCCGTAGTTAACGAGGCCAGTTCTCAGTTGACCGCCGGTCAAGACGTGCCGGGTGACGACTTCCACCAGTTACAGAGCTTCTCAGCAGACACTTCTAAACAGTACGCCACTCTGACCAACTACTCACAATTCGCACCGGATACCAGCGCTAACCACTCCGGCTGCGGTGCGGCTTACGACGAGAGCGCTCCGGCTGATATCTCGCACCGGCACCAACAGCAGGAGGACATCGCGTTCTCTGATTACGATGCCGAAACGTCCACATTTAACGCCCCATATCAGAAGTCAACGCCGCAGAGGTCAAATTCCCCGATAGAGGTCGCTCCGGTAGATCCAACCACCAGACCTAAGCTATTTAAAGGCTACGGTATATGTACGGTGAGTGGGGGCGGTTACCCGGGGAGAACTATCGGTGATGACGCGTTCTCTTTCAATGAGAGCGTGACCTCTAATGATTCCCTAGCGAGTGACGACTACAACAGCGATGTTAACGCCGCCTATCATAAGAAAGTGAAGACTGACTACAGACGGGGAGATAAGATTAACGCCACTATAAAGAGTTGTAAGAATTGGCCGGCCAGGGTTAGCTGCATATATGCATCGGCGTTATATAAGAGAGCATGTAGATATATATATAGGTATCACTAAAGTGCTTCATATTCCTATAGGAATAAGTATGTATATATACATATAGTATACTTACTTAAAACCCAAATGTTGACCATTTCCTTGTTACATTAATTCGCATACATATATATAGTCATTACTTAGACTTATAACAATAGTA
The DNA here is from genome assembly GCA_964019155.1 of Osedax fenrisi. Classification (NCBI taxonomy): domain Eukaryota; kingdom Metazoa; phylum Annelida; class Polychaeta; order Sabellida; family Siboglinidae; genus Osedax; species Osedax fenrisi. The sequence continues at coordinate 81,049,936 of OZ025239.1, forward strand.
GGAGAGATCTAAAATTATGATAACATACAATGTCATTAATTTAATTTAATAACATCTATTATAAATTTATATATGTATATATATATATATATATATATATTAAATAGTAATTACATATATTATATATTGTAATTACAAATATATTAAATTAATACTATTAATGTAAATTAATATATGAAATAGGCATTATAATAAGTAGGTATTAATACTAATTATTATTTTTATTTTACATGTAATATGTGATCCCATAATTTAATTTAGTTATTGTGTAAATGTATATATATACCATATAGGGTATACATATATATATATATATATATATATATATATATATATATATATATATATATATATAACATGGATGATATAATATTACAGTTAGTATTTTATAAAAAATATTACAGGTTGTAAAAGTTGTACTAGAGGATGAATTATATAAAGTATTTTATTATGGATTACACACAATGTTATTATTGAATATATATATATATATATATATATATATATATATATTTATCATTTATCAACATATTAAATATACTTACTTACTTACTTATGTCGAACTCCCGTTCGACCCTTCTTTACAATTTTCTTCCAATCATCACGAATCATCATAACATTACGTATTTCATTCACATCATCTAGTCCAGTATCCTTTTTTAAATTATCAATGTACGTCACAGCTTTTCTTCCTCTGTTGCTTTTTCCAGACGTTGGTTGCCATAAAATCAGATCATGAGCTACTTCATCGTCGTGACGGATGCAGTGACCTGCTATTCGCAGACGACGAGTAGTTATAACATCGGTAATTTTTGGTAGTTCTTTATAGAGTTCAACATTTGTTATATGGTCTCTCCATGATACATTCAGAATCATTCTTAATAACCTTGTATAGCATCCATTTATTCTCCGTTCAAGTGATTTGTCGATCGTCCAAGTCTCACTGCCATATAGTAGGATACTTTCAATAGTGGCTTGAAAAGTCCTAATCTTTAGTTTTCTTTTTAACTTGGAATTCCAGAGTTTTTTCAACTTGTGACATGCCTGCCAAGCTAGTGCCTTTCGGATCTCAAAGTCTTTTGATGAGCTACTCATCCATGCACCCAAGTATTTAAAGTTATTTACTACTTTAATATCTTCATTTAGTAATGAGTGGATATTTATTGGTTCACTTTGAGAAAAAGCCATTATTTCAGTTTTTCTTGAGTTTATTTTTAAACCTAATTTTAAAGCTTGGGTTTCTACATTTGATAGTAATTCTTGAGCCTGCTCAATATCTTGTGATATTAAAGCAATATCATCTGCATAGCTTAGATCTGTAATCACTTTTGCTGGTACCCTACGACTCTGTTTCCTAGTTAGTTCAAAACCAAGATCTAACTGTTTTCCTTTCACATCCATTCGCATTGCATAGTCAAGCACTATTATAAACAGAAAGGGGGCCAACGTATCGCCTTGTAGAACTCCAGTAGTTATATTAAACGATTTGGTTTCTCCATCAGGTGTTAGTACTTTCGCTTTGGTTCCTTTGTATAATGTTTCTATTGCTTCTACGATAATAGTGGGAATTCCGTAAGCCAAGAGTATTTTGAACATATTATTTCTATTTATAGTATCGAAAGCTTTCTTAAAGTCAACAAAAGTAATGATTGCTTTTAGATTCTTTTCTTTGATACCTTCTATTAATCTTCGCAGAGCTAGTATATGGGTAGTAGTTGATCTTCTGGGACGGAAACCATTTTGGTTATGCCGGAGAAGGGGATCTATAATTGGCTGAATTCTATTAAGTATCATCTTATTAGTTATTTTTAGAGCAATAACAGATATAGCAATTCCTCTATAATTGTCGACTTTATTAAGATTACCTGATTTTGGTATTGGCATTATTTGACAAGTAGACCATTGAATAGGTTTTTGCTTTTCAAGTAAAATTTTATTTGCATATTCTAGAAGGATATCGTCAAATTTACAGTATTTAAAAGCTTCAGCTCCATATTAAATATAATATATAGTATAACACTATATATTGGGCATTATAATGCCCTATCTATATCATTACGGATATCCATAAATATTATAATACTTTCTATATTTTCTAACAAAAGTTAACTAATATTATATATTTCATAAGTCATATATCTCATAAACTAGATATATATATATATTTATAAAATAATATATTACAAATAATTCTTTAGTAAATACAAAGATTAACCCCTAAGGGTTAGGTTTATGCAAATGTGATGCTTCAATGCTGATGCAATAGTTATATATAGGCTACCTAACATAGAATTGTGATATACCAAAGATCGTCCGAAGGACTTTGTATTATCTTTGGATATACTTACACAGTAGAGTAAAGTAACCTAATACGGACACTTTAACAATAAATCGTGTTAACATTTTATGACTCATTATTTGTATTCAAAAATTACAATATATTAATATATGATTATAGATATTAGTGTGATTTTAAAATTTTATTTAATCTTTTAATTCCATAGATAACGGATGTGTCCGTATTCGGTACCCATGTCCGAATATGTACACCCTGTGTTATAATACTGAAAACCTATAAACAAGCAGACAAATTACAATTACATTATTTATAATTAATTTTATGAATAATTTATTCTAATTTAATTAGTTAATAATTTATTTATTTTTATTATTTGTTTAATTAATAATACAATTTAAGTATCTAAATAATAATAATTTTAGATTTAGCTTTATTGGTGGTATTAATATTTTAATGCACGCGGTTTTTATGAATATCAGAATAGTTTTTACGCTGCGCGCTGATTGGTTATAGGGTGTCAGTATTAACTTAATACTATTAAGATATCTAGATTGTCCGTATTAGGTACTTATATAACCTCTAGATATATGCTTATAACTTAATAAATATTTGATAAAAATATAGAAATTATATATTTAATTTTTAGAATGCTTTATTTTTTAATAATATAATGTTATATTTTATCGATACATTTGTATGTTCTTGAAAAGGTTTTAAGTTTAAATTTTTTTTCATAAATTTAAAAACGTAATAAAAAAATAATTTTATTGGATATATCAGCAATATTTTGAATAATTCAAAAATAAAAATACTTTTTTTGGACTATTTATATAATTCTGAGTATTTTATTAATTAAACATTTTTTTGTAGGATTTATGGTTTCTGAGATACCGAGAGTGTCCGTATTTGGTTACTTTCCCCTATATATGAATGCAATTGAATCTGCCACCCCCCCGTGTATACAGAATATTATTAAAATAATTAAATAATTAATATTAAAATAATTTAGGTATATGACAAATTAGATATTTGAAATATTTCAATTATAGGTTTATAGATACCTACAACTACGCGAAATTAATTAATAATAAAATATAATTCACTGTCATGAACCTAATTTCTATAAAAAGTACATATGTATAACATACTATTAGTATTACTTAAATATATATATATATATATACAGTCAACTCTCGGTAAGTCGGACTACGGATAAGTTGGACTTATCGATAAGTCAGATACATTTAGCTGGTCAGATACATTTATCTATGTAGGTATCTATTCTATCTTTGTATCCTAGTTCCATGTTAAATTTATCGGATAAGTCGGATAAGTTTGATTGGATAAGTCGTATTTCTCTATAAGTTGGACACATATTATTGTCATTTTTATGATTTTTATACTGGATAAGTCCGAATATTTTTAAATTGTCAGAAATGTTTACTTTACACCATGTTATGTTATTGATTGTTGCATACTTCCACATTTCGGTAACCCTTTAACTCACACTGCGCATATCATATTGTATTTGCATGATATTCTGAATCTCGGATAAGTCGGACATCTCGCTAAGTCGGACACTTTTCCCGGTCTCTTACGTGTTGAACTTATCGGGAGTAGACTGTATATATATATATATATATGTATATATATACGTGCAATGCTAAGCTACAATACAAGCACCTACTCACCGTGCCGCACAGGGACACTATAAGCGTAGAACAAATAAAGCAGTTTGACAAGAAGACATGTCTTAGCACCAGCAAGAGAATCAAACATCACAAGTATCAGCTGTCTCTGTGGGAGATCCTCTACAATCACAACATCAGCGCCAACTCTAAGAAAAGGGTGAGTCACCGCCACATTAACCTTTAACCCTAGCGTACGTTTATTATAGATAAACACCCGGTAAACAGTGTTTACTAAACACTGAACACGCCCACCTAACAGTAATAGCAGCATAATAGCATATGTTATAGCCTCAAATGTTTACATTGTGCTATTATGCTGCCATTATGCTGCCATTAAATGTATATTATGCTGCTATTATGCTGCCATTATGCTAATATTATGCTGCTATTAATTTTAAAAGTATATTATGCTGCTATTATTAGAATAGCAGCATAATGGCAGCATAATAGCACAATGTACACATTTAAATGTCTCAATTGAGGCTATAACATATGCTGTTATGCTGCTCTTACTGTTAGCTGGGCGTCCTCAGACCACATCATTAGTGCATACACGATTCATCATGCGATATGCACACATGATGATTTGATGATGAACTTCCCAGCTAACTGTAATAGCTTCATAATAGCAACATAGTAGCATAACTAATAGCTTCACATGTTTACATTATGCTATTATGTTGCTATTATGAGGCTATTACTCTTAGCTGGGTTCAATTAAAAATGAAACATTTATGATGATGTTCAGAGGTTATCAGTGTTTGCTGAGAATAATAATAATAATAACAGTCTAAATATAATGTAATCGCACACTACTTGTTGTTAATATTCACATAGAAATTCAAGGTGTATCGAGGTAAAAAGAAGATACATCCGCGCATGGTTAGTTTGGTTTAGTACCTAATTGTTCTATAGTAACTGTATATTTCACAGAAAAGCGAAAAGAAATTAAAAATAGAACAAATAAATAACCAAAGGGTAAATACAAATCCTATATATATATTTTCGAACTTAATTCAGTATATAGAAATATATATATATATAATAATGATTAATGTTTTGTATATTAGCAATAACTTTATATTATTGTGTATGTGTATTCAGTCAAGATATGCATATCTTGACTGAATATGTTAGGATTTTTAATATTCATTTAACTGTTTTAATATGCTATGTAATAATAATTATAATATTAATAAATGATAAAAACAGTTTGATATAAGAGGGATAATTATTATAGGGGATGAGTGAAATCTAACTAATTAAATAAGAATATTTCTAAATTTATTAAAATAAAAGACATTAATCACAATTTATTTTAAATATTTTAAATTTTAAATCAATGGTATACAATATACATTGTATACCTTTATATTGTACACTCAACTAATAGTAAGTTAAGGTCGATATAAATTATTATTTTGCAATAAAATATAATCTAATATCTGTAACATATGTTTAATATAAATATTTGAATTTTAAATTATTTAAAAATAATAATTCTTTATTTAGAATATAAAGGTCTACCTTTGTTAAAATCTCATATAAACTTTCACAATTAGCAGTATTAATTATATATGATTGTACATTTATTTTACGATATTTGAAATATGAAATTTGATTAATTAAAAATAATGAAAATAATAATTAAAAGATTTAATTTTATAAAATATTCTCAGTTAAAAATATTGATATACTATTATCACTTGTAACTAACTTTCATGTGATCATGACCCGTTACTCTACTTCTAAAGAGGAGATACTGTACCTCCGAGTGGATGATTGACAATAAGGAAGATGTTAAACTGATCAATAAAGCAGTGTATTCCGTGAATGAGAGGATCATCAATGAAAAGGAGGCTAATCAAATAAGTAAGTTAACCTTTGCTTGTCTGAGCCAAACACAGAGCTATAGAGAAAGAGCTCTGTAGAGACAAAGAACCTACTATATCACTGTGTAATAACTATAGCCCAATATACCTGCACTCCACAACGAGAACTAACACCGTACATGGTACAATGTGAACTTTCAACATTTCTATAGTGCGCTGTATCATGATAGGCCCTCTAATTCACCACACCATGCTATACATGTAGAACATCTACTCTAGGTCATTGACAAGCTATAGCTTAAATATAGTTTAAATAAATATTTGTAGATTATAATGTGTATTGATAATATATATGTTGATCATAGCGTAATATGAACAGATAGATATAATAGTAATACATCAACAATGTACCCTAACATAATGACAGACCACTGATATAGGTGATATTAGTATAATAACAGTAGGTCTAATACTTTTATATATAATATCCTATACATATATACCTTAAAGAAAGTGGATAAACAATCAACTGCAGAGCCTCTAACACAAAGTGCCTACACTACATTCAATTGCTTATCCATTTTAATTAATTATTTTTATAAAGTTTAAGTTTTAGACAGTAATAGCCTCATAATAGCATAACTAATAACCCCAAATGTTTACATTGTTGCCATTAAAAGTCTATTATGTTGCTATTAATTTTTAATGTTATTATAATTCTATTATGTTGCCATTAAAAGTTTATTATGCTGCTATGCTATGCTTCTATTCATGTTTAATGCTATTATGCTGATATTATGTTGCTATTATAATAATAGCAACATAATAACAGCATAATATACTTTTAATGGCAACATAATAGCAGCATAATAGCATTGTAAATTAATAGCAGCATAATATACTTTTTATGGCAACGTAATAGCACAATGTAAACAATTGAGGCTATTAGTTATGCTATTATTATACTATTATGAGGCTATTACTATTAGCTGGGAATATTCAAAGAAATATCTTAATAATAAAAATGTATTTATATATACACACATGTGTGTGTTAATTATCTAGACTTGCAAAGTATACATTTTATTATTAAACAATTTTTGGTGAACTTATATTATCTGATAAGTTATCAGTTGAGGAGTGAAGTCTATTATTGTGGGGTTTCACTACTATTGTATTCCTAATGCATAACTAGTCTATATATAATCTACGCCAATACTAATGGATGACATGTACATTCATAGTATGTTATCAAGGTAGAATCTTCCATTACATTTAAGTTGAAACCTTCATTCATTCGATGTAACAATATATATATATATATAACTCATGTATGAATTATGAAAATGAACCTATAACTTTACATTGTTGACATGTCTGAAGGTACATCTAAGAAGACAAAGAAGCAACAGATTAGCGATATGATCAAAGAGATGAAGAACAAAACAATAGAAAAGGTAATCATTATCTACAAATATATGTTCTTATATCTGGCGCCAGTTGCTATAAGATAGTAAATTATCCTAAGACAATCCTTAGCTATCTCCGTAATGTTGAATATTATCATAGGTTAATCCTAGGAGAGTTATTCTTTCTTACAACTGACTCCTAATTAATTGTTATTTTCTGGCATCCTATTTAAACAATAACATAAAACTTAGCTTAGTGACCTAGATATTCTAGGAAATATACAAGACTATTTACACTTAATTTACAAACAACTTTCAGCCGCAGTCTAAGAAAGCTGAGTCATCGCAACACGCACCGCAGTCAAAAACCCCGACACCCGCTAGCACCGCCAGTTCCAGTGACAAACCCAAACCTAAACCCCGGACCCGAAAACCCCGACCTAGTAGGAAACGAACTCCGCAGAACAAAGATACTCAGGTTGAGGGCGTGGTTAAGAAAGTGAGTCCTGCGAGTGCTAGTTGTCAAGTCGATAATGTCTGCAACGATGATAAGAGTAAGAATAGCGGGGATGGAAATGAAGTGGTTAAGGTATTTTACATAACTGTTTAATGTATATATATACACATATATATATATATGGCTTCGAAGGGACATTAATGTCATATGGTTATAAGTACAAAACTTCATCAAAACTTCATACATATACATAGTTACTATATGTATGTAGGATAGCGTAGAAGAGCCTAATAAACCTTTGGTGCCACATTTCGGTAAGAGAACGAGACTGGTAACGAAACAAGTGAAGAAGACAGTGAGGAGACGTAAAGTTGAACAAGTCGTACCCGAGATGGTTAGATAACTAATGCTAAGGCACAGTACATAGATAGTTGATGTGATCGTTTAGTATCTATTAAAGATCATAATAGTGAATTCATTTGTGGTATATTTTACATACACATATATATATATATGTATAATCGTAGAGAGTAACGAGAAGCAAGTATAAAGCTCCGTTCAAAAGTAACTTTGATGCCCTGGGCGATATGAATTGAGCTCGGTCAACTGAGAAAAGTCTAGCAAAGAAGAAGTGTAATAAAATATAATGTTTATTGTAATAAATATATAACAATATATTGTGTACGTTGGTGTGTATGTATATGTGTGTGTGTATGTGTGTATGTGTGTGTTTGTGTGCGATGAAGCGTGACTCCCATCAAAGAGATTGCCAGAGTTCGTCGATACTATTGAAACGCATTGATTTCAATCCTGGCAGGGAGCTTACATTCGTGACGTAGAATCTGATGTCGGTTAGAACTAAACTGTGGGAGGGGTGGAGGTAAGGGGGGAGTAGCGGGGGTAAGGGGGGAGTAGTGGAAGTCAGAGGGAGTAACGGATAGTAGGGGTGTAATGAAGGTGTTATTAATATTGTATCACTAGACACAGTACAACAGTGATGATATAGTTAGTATTAGTGCTTATGTCGTAGTGCTAGATGAACATCGTGAATCATATGGAGAATGTTTAGATTAGATTTTAAATAATAACTATTATATTATATTTTATTGCAAATATTATAACTAATTCATTTTAATTGAATTGACACATTTAAATGACAATTATATGTAATTATAAATATAAGAATATTGATTGTGTACTTATCGCCATGACAACGAGGGGGGACATACCTGTGCTGTGGTCCTCCATCATTCTTTATCCCTAGTTTTCTCAACTGAACTAATAAATTTGTTGAAAAACACTCGTTGGCATATTTGAATAATTCCTGAAATTATTACTAGATTATCTATACAGAAGTATTATTATAAAATATATATATTGAAATCATAGATCATATATTAATTAATTTTAAAAAATAAAGTAAATTAGCAAATTCTGGTTGATCAAAATTAAATACACATATTCATATAACTAAATATATAACTAAAATGAAGACTACATATTATATTCTTAAATAAATTAACATAAATGATCTATTATCATTACTACTACTAATGTATAGTTGAAGTACTATATATTACTATTCATACAATTCCATTACATTATTTCAACTATAAAACATAATTTCATTTATTAGGATATTTGTTATAAATATCATGTTGATTCAAAAAATACTCTTATAGCTTAGATTTGAAATATATTATCAATTATACAAAACAAAATATATATATATATATATATATAATTATCATAAATTAATTAGTCAATTCTACAAATATATTATTATAAATCATTAGTTGAAAAGATAAATCGAGTGACAAACTTGAATTAGGTTAACGGGCCAAAGTTTAAATATGTCATTATGTAATCTACTGAGTTGTCGCACTATTTCTCTGAAAGAATCCGAAGGAACTGGGGCTTTAGCTTCCCACTAAGGTAAAATGATCATTAACATCATTATAGACAGTAATGCAAGAATTATAATCAGTGGGTATAATGACATAGAGAACTTAGATATAAGTTGTAGTTATATAATTCATATATAATGTAAATGATAATATAAATATCCTATATTCTATAGGGGTTACTAAAATACACTTAAATAATAGATTTATTTCATATAAACTAGATATATTAAAGGCATATATTGAATAAGGCAGTATATATGGTTAACCAATTTTTAGTCCAACACATAGATATTATTATATATAGATTATTTGCACACATTCTATAAGTATATAATAAATGCAGAAATAAAAAAGTAACAATAGTACTTTTTGAGAATAAATACATTATTTGTCATGGAAATAATAATATTGATATCAATAACTTAAATTATTCGTTGGTAAAATTGAAATAAAGGTAAACAATATTTACTAAACATTAATTAGTAAATCAGATTTAGAAAATAAAGAAACCTACCAAAGTGTTTATCGGTGGTAATGGATAGGAATGTGCACGTAATCGGCTGTAGTATTGTACACGGTGAACTAGGGGGGCGTGTCTAGACTGATAACCTTGACGAGGTGATTGGCTAGCATGGTGTTCAGTAAGGCGTGGAACTTGAGCGTAAGTTTAACGATGTGTTCGTCGTATTCGGAGGTAACGCGCTGTAGCTCACGCCGCAGTCGTCCAGTGGAGGGGCGGTCAACGGAGAAGTGTCGCCGCACCCGGGGTAGATAGGCGGTGGTCAGTTGTAGGCAGCGTAGGGTGATGGCTGAGGGGGGTAGGGGGTGGTCAGTTGTAGGCAGAGTAGGGTGATGGCTGAGGGGGGTGAGCGGAGGGAGGGTGCAGATACATATTAGTAAAGGAGAGGGGTGAGGAAAGAACAGGGTAGATACTCATTAGACAGTGGGATTGGGGGCATTAGTCGAGGTAATACATTATGGATGCCAGAGAGAAGTTAGTTAGACGGTCACATAAACATACCTAGGTTCTTCACAGATATTACTTTCAACACCTTCGAGTTCAGAGCCCCAGCCCCTAAGATCAGCTGACAGGTCCTAGAGTTGAACAACTGTAATGGGGGTGGGGGTGTTAATAGCGGTGCTCGCGGTGGTAATCATTACGTAATCTTAATAAGATAGAATTCAGTTAATATCAGAGATATAAAGTGGCAATATCAATATTGTATTCTGAATTATTTGTTGTATTAAGCCGAGAGTACACTAAATCTCTGATTTTATCTCAATAATCAAATATATCTATGATTTGTTCTATTTATGATAGATTATTATTGAAAATCAGACTTATATCTCTTATCTTATCTTAGTTTACAATCATATCTGACATACATTCTTTATATTTATTTTTATTTATTAGTTTTATTTAATAATGTGAACAATTTATTTGACAAATATATTTAAAACTGAAAATAGTTAATATATAATATTGGAGGTTATTTATATTATTTATAAATTATATTCTATTCTGTAATTATAATAATTTATATATCAATATTATATTTATACTGAATTTTGAACATTTATAAATTATAATTATACTAAATATTATATATTGAATATATACACATGTTTATGTTATTCATAGTGTATTTGATATTATTTATATATATAAATAAATTATTTATTATTTAAATTATTTAAAATAATATATGTGTTTTAATAATAACAACAATAAGTATATGCAATCAAGTGTACAAGTCATAGAGCTTTATGGTACATGTCAAATATCTCTATTTTAAATGGCATTGACTGTAGGATATGGTTGCAGTTAGCTTGTATGTGCTCACTCCATTAAGCAATCCAACCCAACTTTATCGAAAATAATAATTATTATAATTAAAATTCATATTATATTATTTATATATTTATACCTATGTACCTATATATAAATAATATCAAAAAAACTATATATAAATTATTCATTGACATAAATACATAAATAAATATAATGTACACATAGTTAATGTACACATTTGAAAGATTTGAGCTTTTACTATATTAATAGAAATATTCCAATTGGAATTTATTTTCTTTAGAATATATTATATTTTACATTTAATTATTTTTGTTAATATTTATTCATCAATATCTATTTATTTATATGAATTTAATATAACTTATATAGTCCCAGCAAACAGTAATAGCAGCATAATAGCACAATGTAAACATTTGAGGTTATTACATATGCTGTTATGCTGCTATTATGCTACTATTACTGTTTTCTGGGGTGATAATAGTGACATATTGAATTTTATTTATGTGTATATATGTAGGTATGTGTGTATATGTATATGTGTGTATATGTATGTATGTTTATATGTGTGTATATATATATTGGTATGAAATGATTGTTGTTTTGTTGAATTACTCATTCTTTTATTATAATAATATTTTTTAATATGGTTGAATCTTTTTAGTTATTTTTATAAAAGGTTATCAAATTGCCTATTATTTGTTATCATATATATTTGTATCATTATTTTCCATTCTCGAATAATTAACCGGGTAGAACTAGATAAGCTTTGCTTTGTTTCTACCCAATAGTTTGTTTCACCTTCTGAGTTATTAATATATATATATATGTAACTAGTTACATGTTATGTTATTGTTATTATTATTGAAAGTATAAATGGATGTTATGTAATATTATGTAATAGTGTGATTGAGAAATGATTTGTATTTAATAGTGTGATGATATATATTTAATAGTGTGATTGTGAAATGATGTGTATCTGAGCGTGACGGTGAATAGTATAAATGCGTGTGCACATGGGTAATGAAAACAATGCCAATATAATCATAAAATAAATAAGATCTAAGAAACAACACGATTGATAACATAGTAAGTAAATTATATTTACTTCTTGGATCGCGAACCCAGCCGGCAAGGCTACATTTGGTGACAGCGGCGGGATCCAAGAAATCAATCGCTCAGGAGTAATACGAGAAACCCGGAAGTACACACGGTACCCGGTAACACAGAAGAGCCAGTCATAGGATCATAGGGACCACAGGTTTATTTGTTCTATGATTATATTGTGCAGTGGACATTACCCATTGTGAAATATTGTGTGATATAAATCGTGTATGATAAATTGTGGATTATCATAAGAAGATATAGTATTAAATACTGATTTATTATATTGATTATATTTATTATTATATATTATAATTGTGAAATATTGTGTGATATAAATCGTGTATGATAAATTGTGGATTATCATAATAAGATATAGTATTAAATACTGATTTATTATATTGATTATATTTATTATTATATATTATAATTGATTATATTTATATTTTATATTATTATTTATTATATTTAATCTTTATTTATATAATAGTTTATGAAGTTAAGGTCGGGCACTATGACCGATACTAAAGATATAAAATTAGGAGTAGATGATACTTCGTATAATAAATTAAGCATGTATGATGGTAGCAGTAGCGTTAAGATATGGTTAGACAGTGCCGATAGCTGTATAGCCATAAAAGGGTTGAAAGAGGATGCGGCGGCATCATATATATTATATCACTTAGCAGGGCTGGCTAGAATAGAGGTATTAATGTTAGGGGAGGACTTAACTAAGGTAGATCAAATTAGGAAGGCATTATTAGATAGATTCGAATTCGAAAATAGTATAAACGAAATAATATATAGAATTATGGCTAGGAAACAGAGTAGTGAGGAAGGAGTTATGGAATATTTAGATGCGATGTTAGGACTAGGGCTAGAATTGAAACAACAGGAGGAAAAATGGGAGGGAGTAGTTGTAGAAAGTATAAGGAAGAACTTAATATCTAATGAGTTGAGGAGGAGCCTTATTAATAAGAATGCTTTATCATTCAAGGAAATAAGAGATCATATTCGGAAATGGAATATTGTGGGGGATGATAGTAATGATGTAAATTGTTATAGAATAAATAGTGATATGTATAGAGGAAATAGTGATATGTATAGAGGAAATAGTGATATGTATAGAGGAAATAGTGATATGAGTAGAGGAAATAGTGATATGTATAGAGGAAATAGTGATATGTATAGAGGAAATAGTGATATGTATAGAGGAAATAGTGATATGAGTAGAGGAAATAGTGATATGTATAGAGGAAATGGTGACATGAGTAGAGGAAATAGTGATATGAGTAGAGGAAATGGTGGTATATATAGAGGAAATAGTGATATGAGTACAGGAAATGGTGAAATGTATAGGGGAAATAGTGATATGAGTAGAGGAAATGGTGGTATGAGTAGAGGGAACGGTGGTATGTATAGAGGAAATGGTGTTATGTATAGAGGAAATAATGAGAGAGGTACATATAGAGAAAATAGTGCTATAAGTAGAGGGGGTTATATGGGATATAGAGGTAGACCAATACAATGCTATAGATATGGCATGCATGGCCATTTAGCAAATGTCTGTAGAAATTTTTACAATTTTCCCAATTAAGTGCGCATTGGGAAAATTGTAAACAGCGCGTTGGTTTAATAGGTAGTTGTGAAACAGTGAATATTAACATAGGACAACATACTTTAAATTGTACGTTAGACACCGGAAGTCAAGTATCAATTGTTCCATTGTGGTTTTTTGAAAAATTATATGGAGTAAAACTACAGACTAAACCTGATTGGCTAATAGTTAAATCAGCAAGTGGAGATACTATGAAATATATAGGATATTTTATGACGGATATTAGAATTTCGGGTATAATAATTAGGAATAAGGGATTTTTAGTTACGAATAATGATACATTAAAAATAATAGGTATGAATATATTAAGGGAACTAAGGTTTATAGGTAAACAGACAACGTTAGGAACAGGGGATAAAACGGTTAAGGTAAATGCATTAGAAATTCATAAGAGATTAATAAATGAGGATATACATATAGATAGTAATACGAGAAAGTTATTAGAAAATTTATTAAATAAATATGAGGATATATTTGCAGTAAGTGGTATTAATTCTCCTTCATCTGCTGGTAGTCATCGTATAAGGACGATAAATGACATACCAGTATGTCAACCTTACAGAAGGATTCCTCCAACTGAAGTGAAAGCAGTCAAAGATCATATAAATAATCTAATAAGGGAAGGAGTTATAGAAGAATCATCAAGTATGTATTCCAGTCCTATTGTGTTAGTTAAAAAGAAATCTGGAGAACTAAGAATGTGCGTGGATTATCGTAAACTAAATGCGAAAGTGGTAAGAGATCAATATCCATTACCTAGAGTTGACGATTCGTTGGACGCTGTAGCAGGGTCAATATGGTTTACCACACTTGATCTAAAGTCAGCATATAGTCAGATACCTGTAATACCAGAGGACCAAAACAAAACCGCATTTTCGACACCGTTTGGTCTTTATAATTTTAAAAGGATGCCATTTGGTCTTGCAAATGCACCAGCAACTTTCCAAAGAATAATGGCCAATTTATTTAGGAGAGAGTTAATGCAGGGAGTAATATGTTATTTAGATGATATCCTTATATATTCACATACAATTGAAGAACATCTCAAACTAATAGAAATTGTACTAGAAAGACTCCAATCTGTAAATCTTCGATTAAACAGTGAAAAATGCTCGTGGTTCCATAAATCAGTTAGTTTTCTAGGACATATAATTTCAAAAGATGGGATAGCGACAGATGACGATAAACTAAAAGTAGTTAGAGATTGGGAGAAACCACAAACGATTAAACAATTACGTTCATTTATAGGTTTTGCCTCTTATTATGGTAAATTTATACCTAAATTTACTAGTCTATGTAGACCACTACATGAATTGATTATAGAGAAGAATAATGAGAGAGGTACAGTAATAGGGAGGAGATCAAGTACTAAGATTGAATTAGTGTGGAGTATAGAAGCATTAGAAGCTTTTGAGAATCTGAAAATCAAATTGTGTTCAACACCAATACTGGGATACCCAGATTATCATAGGAAATTCAGATTAGATATAGATGCTTCAGACTATGGATTAGGAGCGGTTTTGAGCCAGGAATGTAAAGGAAAAATGAAGGTTATATCATATGCTAGTAAAACGGTACCAAAAAGTTGGAGGAAGCCTGATTATTCTTCGAAACGGTTAGAGTTTAACGCCCTGGTATGGGCAGTAACAAAGAAATTTAATCATTATTTGATTGGAACCGAATGTGATGTATATACCGATAATATTGCACTATCATATATAAATTCAACACATAAATTAAGTGCTTATGAACAGAGAGGAGTTTCGAAATTAGCCCCTTTCAAACTAAATTATATATATAGAAAGGGAAGGGAGAACGTAAACGCGGATGCATTATCCAGATTAAATAATGTAGAAGTTAATTCGAAGGGTTTGGTAGTAATAGACAAAGTAAGTAATACTGACCTAGGTACAGACTTAATACCAATGTTCAGTAGAGAGGAGATCATTAGTAAACAGAAAGAGGATGATGAACTATGTGCGATACGAGAAAAAGTAGAAAAAGGTAATACAAAATTTGAAATAATAGATGGTGTTTTATTTGCGAATAGATGGGGAAATGAAGCATGTAGGAGGATTATGATTCCAAGATCCTTAATATTTCAGATATTAGAAGGAATACACGATGGCTGTGGACACCAAGGTATAGAAAGGGTAATTCATAGAGTTAATTTAGAAATGAATTGGAAAGGGAAATATAAAGATATCCGTGATTACATTAGAGGATGTACAGTATGCAACAAAAGTAAGGGAGTAGGAGATGGGCCCGTAAAAATGGGAAGGTTATCAGCGAGTAGACCACTAGAGATGATATCAATAGATTTCATAACTGTTGACAAATCATCAGACGGTAGAGATTCAATTTTAGTAATCACAGATATCTTTACTAAATTTACAAAGGCTGTTGCCACTAGAAATCAATCTGCTTTAACAGTGGCAAAAGTTATTTTAAATGAGTGGATATATAATTTCGGAATACCCGAAAGAATACATTCAGATCAAGGAAGGAATTTTGTTTCATCTTTAATAAAGGAACTATGTATGTTATTATGTATTAATCAAAGCAAAACAACATCTTACCACCCAGCCGGTAATGGTCAAACTGAAAGAATGAATAGAACCCTGTTATCATTACTAAGATCGTTATCTGAAGAAAAAAAATCTAAATGGCCACTATACCTGAATGAGTTAATTCATGCATATAATATACTAGAACATTCATCCACTGGTTACTCACCATTCTTCTTAATGTTCGGGAGAGAAGAGAGAATACCGATACAACAGAAAATATTAGGTAATATAAACAGATGTAAGGATGACTGGATAATAGGAATGGGTAAGAGGATCATTGAAACTAAGTACAAAGTAAAGATAGCTTTAGAAAAAGCATGGAAGAAGAGGAGTGATGGAATAAATGGTAAAGTAGTAGATACACTATTATATTATGGAGATAAGGTAAGAATTAAGAGAAGAGAACTAGGGAGGAAGAAACTGATGAACATATGGTCCGACAATATCTGGAGTGTGGTAAGAAGAATGGGAACGAATGAAACTTATGAAATAGAAACGGGAGATGGAAAATCGAAGGTATTACACCGCAGTAATATGAAGAAAATGGAAGTTAATATAGAAAGAATGTAATAGTAGTGTGAATTTATTTTGTTTGGGGGTGAATGAGCTTATCTTTATTATTTTTATTTTTATGAGTGAGTTTATTTTTATTATTTTTTGTTTATTTTGTTTCGGGGTGAGTGTAATCGTTTGTATTGTTAATTTGAGTGAGTGAGTTTATTTTTTATTTTATTTTTGTTTATTTTTGTTTGGGGGTGAGTGTAACCGTGTAACTAGTTACATGTTATGTTATTGTTATTATTATTGAAAGTATAAATGGATGTTATGTAATATTATGTAATAGTGTGATTGAGAAATGATTTGTATTTAATAGTGTGATGATATATATTTAATAGTGTGATTGTGAAATGATGTGTATCTGAGCGTGACGGTGAATAG
This sequence comes from Osedax fenrisi, assembly GCA_964019155.1. Lineage (NCBI taxonomy): Eukaryota > Metazoa > Annelida > Polychaeta > Sabellida > Siboglinidae > Osedax > Osedax fenrisi. The sequence goes on from OZ025239.1 coordinate 81,067,572, forward strand.
TATAAATGCGTGTGCACATGGGTAATGAAAACAATGCCAATATAATCATAAAATAAATAAGATCTAAGAAACAACACGATTGATAACATAGTAAGTAAATTATATTTACTTCTTGGATCGCGAACCCAGCCGGCAAGGCTACATATATATATATGATATTTAGTATAACTATCAATTTTAAATGTTCAACATTCAATATAAATATAATATTGGTATATATATACTGCATAGAATATTAAATAATATAAATAACCTCCAATATATAATCAATTTTTTTATTATTTAAAGCGCTTCACATGCATAAGCAATCTATTCCAGCAATTTCAAAATCCCCTAGCAGTATAAGTTTTTAGGGTGTTCACATGAGAAATCTATTCTTGCAATTTAAACAGTAGAATAATTAAAAATACATATTATGAACTTAAGTTAATTATATAATCATAAAGTGGTAATATACATATATTCATAATTTAATAATTGATAAGGAATTATATATTATAATTATAATTTTCATTAATTATTATTAATTATTAATTCATTATTAATTAAATGATCGTAAACGCTTAAATAACTTAATCTTAAACACTTACAATCGTAAACGATTATACATAGATTGACACCTAGAAAGATAAATGCGTATGCATTAATACTCGTCAGTATATATATTGTGCGTGTGTTTATTTATCAATTTCATAAATTATCACAAAAACTAAAATAAATTCGGATTAGAATATTAACAAGCAATAATTGCAAAAAAAAATATACTTTTACAATTTGGCAATTCTCAAGTATTCTAATGCGAAATTGCTGGAATAGATTGCTCATGTGAAAAGCTGTTAAAAGTATTCATTCTTAATTTTAGATATATTAACTCTTTTCGGAATTATTAAATATATATTTGAATAAATATTTTCAAATTTATTATAACTATTATATTAATAAGTAAGTAATACAATATGTATTAAATAAATGTGATTAAATTTAATTATTTATTTAGTAATTATTATTAATTATATATAATTGTTTATGTGAAAAATGTACATTATAGTATAGATAAAATTATTAATATTCATAATATTTATATATATATAAAATAACACTATAAACTAAAAGCAAAGATTTTGCGAAGCAAAGATATAACACTCCCTATGCATGCAACGTAATTTAGTAATATCCCCAGCCGCTGCTAGCAGTAGTATCGAAATCACTGAAATAGATTTAGGTTCGGCTCTCTTTGCATACAACAATGTTTTCATTGCTCTATTAAATTACATGCAATATAAATTAACTTTTACTTACTAAATATATACTTATAGCATTTAAAACATAAATATCATATTTGTTTGTTATATATTAGTAATGAACACTTAGTTTTCATCATATAAATATTAATTTAAAGCATATTATTTAACATTTTAAAAGTGTATAGTTAAATACGAATTTACATTATAAACAACGCATAGTTCCTAAAAGTAACCCGCTATAGGTGGCACCAGGGTATTTTGTATACAAATTCGAATTACACGATTTCGCGTAAGTGTTATATCTTTCCTTCGGAAAATCTTTGCTATAAGTTTATTTTATCGAGGTCAATCCATACTTAATGTAGATTACTTATGTATGACTCAAGTGTATGAATAATTTCATAATAAACTGATCACAAGATATTATATATATATATATATATAATAAGGTATTATAGAGTAACCATAGTAATGAACATGACTGTGTTTATCAGGTATATTATCAGATATATATATATGTTGTATAATTCATTGAATTTTAATTCATTTTAATTCAATAATATATAGCTCATGTCACATATGTGTATATTTCTTTGACTTTTAATTTATATTAATTTAATAATATACAGATTATGCTCATGCCACATATTGCATATATATCACAAGATATTATCACATAATCACATGCTTATCATGTAGATGAATCTATAACTAGTATATTTCATTGAATTTAAATTTATTTCAGAATATGCAAATCTATGATAACAATTTTATATAAGGTGTACATACATTTTTATAATTTCAATTATTAGCTAAGATTTTCATAAATAAAAATCAGAGATATAGGAATCAGAGATAAACTCCAGTGTATATGCCCCTTTTTATGATACTTTATTATGTGATTTAAGAATAATTCAAAGTAAGGACTTTTACGGCTTATACTATTACTTATTTACATATCTAAAGTTCACTTCACAATACAACATATGATCGGATATTCATTTAAAACACCAGTCGCATATTCCGATTGGATGTTTCGATAACATTATTATTTAGTGATAGTTATCGGATCTTCTAACAGGAAAACAGATATTAAAGAACATGTTCTAAAACATGCGATGACTGATCGGAAGTTGTGATGACATATTCCGCTAGTATGTTAGACGCCTTCACTCTAGTCATTGCATGTTCTAAATATGGCAGTCTCGGAACATTCCATCATATTTTGTAATGTGAAGTGCGATTTGGAATAGATACATTATACGCACAATGTTACTATTGTTGTTTTAATGTTGATGACTACACATTCTTGTTATTCTTATTATGCAATAGCATTCTATCATAATTATATTAATTAATTTTTTGAAATTCTGAGGTCTCCTACATCAATCAATGATTAATATTAATATTGTTTATTGGAATTTTATTTAAATAACTAATTATAGTAATAGTAAAGCCCTAGATACAAGGTCGCTTATTAAGCCTATGTACATTATAATATGTCACTTCACCTAACGAATAGGAAACATGGGTATTTAATTATATCATAGATATTAATAATATGTTAATATCTTTGGTAAATATAAAAAAAGATTACAATTAATTTTGAAATATATTATTATTGTATGAATTTATTACAATAGAAATATCAATGTATGCATATATTTATTAATAATATTAATAATATTTAGAAATAGGTGCATTATTAATTTAGTAAACATTTAATAGGAATATTTCTTATTATAATAAATTCTATTTTTCATAATAATTATAATTCATAACAACATAATTTAAGCAATCACATTTGTACTAAATTTTTGATAATAAATTTTGTTTAAATAAAAATAAAATATAACTATATATAACTTATATTATATAATTTAATAATCTTTGCAAAGATGTTAATTTTATTACAATAACATCAATATAAAAAATCTCATTCTAATAACTATTAGTTGATCATAATAAAAAAATGTTACAATCTAATATTTCACAAATTATTTACTCTATTTATACTTATATACATACTTGTATATATATATATTTATACAAAAATATACATACAATTTATATAAATTATGTTGTATTCGAATGTTTAATTTGAAAATAATTTTAAATTAATATTAAATTATTTATAATATAATACATTATTTTAAGTATTTTACATTGTACGAATCTAAAAATAAATATTTTATCTAATAATGATTATAAATATTATGTTGACTGTATATCTCGGGCTTTGGGTAAGTCTAATAATGTACAATAATTTAAAAAATAAAACTAAAATATTTAGTTTTGAAAAAAGAGAATATACATAATATAAGTTATCATTACTATGCATACTATTTATACTATGTATATTTAATGTTAACATTTGACAAATCATTATAATTATATTAATTATATAAAAATATAAGCACAGGTAAATTGTAAAGAAAAACGCATTTAGATAATGTTTTTATAATGGAAAATTACATTTGTGATATATTTATATAACTATTTTAAGTTAAAATGTTGTTAAAATATTATTCAAGAACCCCAATATATATATTGCCATCAAACTATAAAAGTACATCAAGTAGAGGTGACGCGATCGATGAGTTCGATGTACGAGGGACATATGTTATGATGTGACAAGGACGTAACCTTGAGCAAGTTAATCAACTTTGTGAGAATACTGTTAGAGGCGCAAGGGAAGTCGTTCATACATTGGCAGTATTCGGTGACAATCTCCAGTAGGATTAGCGACGTCCTGTATTATTGTTATATCTGAATTAAATATCTTTCATAACTATGTATATATATATATATATATATATATATATATATATATTAATAAATGTATGCCTACTGTATATATATTTAATAATTATATGAATTATGATGTTTTATGAAATAATTAAAATATTGAAGGATAACAAATGCCTGCTCTATATAATATGTGAATGAGATATCGTAATGCAATCACTAAGAATGTAACCCACTGACAGCAAACTTTTCATCAAAGAAAGTCAGATATTCATATTTCTCATCTGTTCAAAAGTAAAACATTTTTATAATCGATTTATTCAATTTTTTAATATATTATAAATTTAATTTAAAATATGCAGGAATAATAAATATATTAAATTATTATAAATTAGTATAGTTGTAATATATTATAATGGTTTAAATAGTTATAAATACTACCTTTTTCTGAAATAGTTTTTGAAAGCACAATATTATCTGTGAAGTATTATTGAAATATTTAGTTATTATAATAAAATAATAATAGAAAGGTTTATTGACTCAGAAAACGATGGACGTTTATGTGCGTCAAGTTATTATAAGTTTTAGTTTAATTTACTAAAAGTTTTAAAGAGTTACTATTTATCTATAAGAAATTCTTATTAAGAATGTTATTTAATAAATCAAAACAAATAAGTGTACATTTCAAGAAATAAATAATTGCAGTCATACGTAACAATTGAACGACCTTGACATCTATAAACTAGGCGATTGTGTACCTGGCATTTGTAGTGTATTCGCAATCTCCTGTAGTCTGTGAGGAATGTCTGCCATCTTCCATCTCTCATTATTCAATATAAGTCTATATAATGAGAGATGTGTTCATAATATCATGTGTGGGTGGGTATGTGAGTGTGTGTGGGAGTATGGGTGTAGGTTGGTGTGTGGGTATGTGTGTGGATGTGTGTTTGTGTATGTGTGTGTGGATGCGATGCTAATAATCACATAGGTGCAGGGGCCGGTTGCTGCGACATTTGATAATTTTAGCGTACGCAACGCGCTAGCAAAATTGGCCTGCGCCATATCCTTAGCCATATGCAAATCGAGTTGTTCCGACAATTAAAATAAATGTCCTAGCCTAGCTAATTCTAGCGCGTATTATCTCGGCGACTGTCCGACTATGCGTATCGTATAGAATAAAAAAGTATTTTTTATGAAACTTTAAATCCAAAATAAATAAAATATGCTTGTTATATTCAAAACAGTGTGAAATAACTTAATACAATAATATATATTAAAATAATTAATTATTAATAATTATATTATTATAATTCAAGTAATAAATATTAACTATTTAAATATACAACATATGCGCACTCACTATTTTTAGTTAATATAAAGTAGCGCCACCTATAAAATTATTTTAATGTGTCACTCAAATCTAAAAATAGAATATAGTTATAATTATAATTGAAATATATAACAATAATACGCGCATATAATGTATATAAATTTCAACTTAAAACATTCTCAATCATATACAAGTGTATAAATAGAAAACATATATATTATTAACTATAGTTTGAAGACTAAACAAGCTTGATTCTTCCTCTACCTATGCATTTATGCCAAACTCTGAAATTATTTTATATATATATATCTGAATATACACCTATATAAATAGGTCATACAAATTATGATATTTTCAAGTTTTAAAATGTATATTAGTTTGATTAATTAATAACATTAAATACATATATTATGTTATTATTATTAATGATATGTTAAGTGAATATTTATATGTACATTATATAATATAGAAACAATATTTATATACGTGGATTCACATTAAATTTATGATATTAAAATGAACAATTTATTTTAACACAGCCTTATTTATTTCGATTAATAGGATCGATTAATCGATTAATATAAGTTTTAAATATAAATTTATATTTATACTTTAATATAAGTACAGTATATATAGTATATTAATTAATTTTATTGAAATTATTGAAGTTTATATTGAATATAATATTCTGAATATATTGTAATTATTTTAAAGATAGATTCTATAGTGTATTGTATATTATATTGGGTTATACTCGATAATATTTGTAATTATATTATTATAATAATTATATATTTATATAATTATTATAATTGTATATCCAATACATACTACAATACAATTAAATTGGGAATAAAATGGAAAATAAGCAAAACATTTTATTTAATATTTAGCTAACGCCAGCTATTAGTTGTCCTTAATAAATGGGTAAAATAAACGCTGCGTGTTTAATTTATATGTCGGAACAACTCGATGACTTTAGCTTAGCATTTTGATCATTTTTACGCGCTAGAACATCGGAACAACCGATCGCTAGCAAGCGCTAAGGCGAATTTGTTCGCCTTAATGACGCGCGCCTACGCTATTTATTTTTCATCCGAACAACTCAATATCGTAAAATAAGCGTAGGATAAGCGTAGGCCAATTTTATTTTATCGGAGCAACTGGCCCCAGGGGACATAGTATATATACAGTGATTATATTACTAGTAACAACTATAACATACAGATATCTTTATAATCTATAGCAACTACTCGAATTATGTAATAATTAAATATAGATTTGTAGTACTTCTTTGAATACAATATTCAAATACTATTAACGTAATTAGTACCTCTAGCTATAGTTGATGATGATTTCTATTTTTGAAATTATTATAATTATATAAATTATTATAAGTAATTACTTCGTAATTTAAATTATGATTTTTTGATCTTAAAATAAATATTTTTGAAATTAAAAAAATAAAAATTTTATATTTTATGATAACTAAAATGTCAAATAAAATAATTGTTCATCGAAGATAAAAATAATTGTTGCGAGGAAATAGTAAAAACAATATATTAACGAATGAGATTAAATAAATACCTTCATTATGATTGGTAGATATGTAGTGTTAAACGTGAATTAATATGTTTTTTAGTTATAGATTTGGTCTATACTTATGAACTACTCTATTACCATCAGAATAGGTGTATGTATGTGTGTATGTGTATGTGTGTGTCTGTGCAAAAAGGAATATATAAAATCATATATCATCTATATATATATATATATATATATATATATATTTCATATATATATCAATGAAGAAAAAATTAAATATGTTATAATTGTTTAAATATACTTTAATGAAATATTTTCACAGAATAAAACTTGATATTCCTAATGTCAAATTAAACATCCTCTACATAATGCAACACATCTATGCATTCAATATATATCATGATATTAATGCTATTTCTAGTTGATATAGTAGATAGCATATATACACACACAGTTTATAAGTTACCTACAATATACACAACACAATAAATACTAACGATAATTTATTACGCCGGATTTCGTCAAACTTATTGATGTACTTCTCAACCTAGAGGTGATGTGTTATAGGCATCAACATAGGCATCATCATAGGAATCAACATAGGCATCAACATATGCATCATCATAGGCATCAACATAGGCATCAACATAGGCATCAACATAAGCATCAACATAGACATGAACATAGGCATCAACATAGGCATCAACATAGACATCAACATTGACATCAACATAGGCATCAACATAGACATCAACATTGACATCAACATAGGCATCAACATAGGCATCAACATAGGCATCAACATAAGCATCAACATAGGCATCAACATAGGCATCAACATAGGCATCAACCCAGGACAAGTGTCTCAGTGACAACAGTTAACATAGTAACATAATACGGTAATGTGCTATTGTATTTATATTAATATCATATAATTATCATATTATTACTATTAATATTATAATAATTACATACACACACGTGTGTGTATTTGATGTCTACTAGTACGGTGATGGTGATGGTGATGTTGGCGGCAGTGATGGTGGTGATAATGTGCAGATGATGATAGTGATGACGTAATGATGAAGACAGTGACAGTGAAGACAGTGACAGTGGAGGTGGTGCTAACGTGTAATTGAAGCGTACTCCTCAGGGGACTTCTACTTTTCTTCTGACCGCACAGCTGTGATGACCGGTCTGAGAAATTCTCAATTAATTTGGACAGTTTTATGAAAATAGTAGTATTAGTGCATGTGTCCAATGTCTGTGTGAGGGGTAGAGGTCATGGGTCAATGTTGTAGTTGTTTCGATGTCTAGTTATGAAAACTGCACTACTTCTAATGGGGTTATAACCTTGTATACATGTATACAAAACATATAATGAGGTTGGCAGTACTATTAGTGAGGGGCAGCCATTATATTAGTGGGGGGGGGGTTGTAGCACTACTACTATTTGTGGGGGGGGGCTGTAGCACTACTACTAATAGTGGGGGCTGCAGCATTACTACTATTAGTGGGGGGGTTGTAGCACTAATGGGGCTTACTTTAGACACAATCGGAGAACTCTCCCTGTTTGCCTTATCACAGATGTTCCTCAGCATTTCGGCTAGATCCTCTATTAACTTGTTCTCCCACCTGCAACGAGGGTGTATGATGCAGCGTAATTGTAGCATCGTAATAGGGGGTTAGAGTTCAAAGTGCACCCAAACCCAACCCTATTATACTTCCCCCGTAAACTACATGGAGTAACGCAATAGGAACACCAGCGAAAACTACAAGTATTTCAAGATGGGGTATTTAATTTTGTATGTTTGTAATGGAGGTACAATTATTTCCCAACTAAATATAAATTTTATATTTGCAAATAATTAAATATTTTGATAATAATATTTTCTTATCTTATCTAGATATTGAAAATCTATTTCATATGGTATTTTTAAACAAATTATTGAACATTATTTCCTATAGAACTAAGAATGACAATTTACTCTTTAAATATTAATTAATACTATTTCATATAAATTAATCATGATATATTTATCTATATATTTTTATCACCTTCTTATTTATTGATTATTATTGCTTTTAATAATAGTGTTTTTCCTCAATAATGCATTTATTAATAATAAAAACAAGGATTTAAACAATTTAAATCTTAATATATAATTTTATAATAAATTAAATTAACTTTTATATAAATATAAATCAATATATTGACATTTAGTTATTGATATATTGAGTACTATTAGAGCTGGAATATATAATGGAATATAACTATTAAATAATTGTATTTTATATAATGATATATTTAATACATTATATTATAATTTGTGTTATTAGTATTATATATTATCAAATTAAATATATTATTTAATTTTATTTATTTATTTATTTATTAAACTAATTATAATTTTTTTTCTAAATTAAATAATAATTTAACAATATATTATGACAAAAATGATATATATATACATATATCAGTGACATAAGTGACATATTTAACGATATCAATGGTGAAACATGTGACACTAACTCGACTTTATTGGTATCACTGACATCCTGTTCAATATGCACAGTATCAATATCTGCAATTCTGATGCAGATGTACTGTAGCAGGAAGTGGGAGGAGTTAGTACAGCGGATGGGCGGGGCTTACGCAGTGTAGACGAACCTTAACTCTCTTCAATACAATGATAAGTCTAGAGAAAAGGTTATGTAACAAGGTACCGCATTGTTCACTGTCTAACTCGCTTATCCTGAAATGTTATGTAATAGTAATTGTTAAGCAGTGATATAGATGTATAGTGGTGGTGGAGATAATGATGATGATGATAATGTTGATGATAATGTTGATGATAATGTTGATGATAAAGTTGATGATAATGTTGATGATGTTGATGATAATGTTAATGTAAATGTTGGTGGTAATGTTGATGATAATGTTGATGTTGATGATAATGTTGATGTTGATGATAATGTTGATGTTGATGATAATGTTGGTGGTAATGTTGATGATAATGTTGATGTTGATGATAATGTTGATGAAATTCAACATGTTTAGATTAATGAATATGTATATTTCAATTTAAATCACTTTTTAAATTTTGATAATAGTTTATCTGTATTAAAGGGGTTTCACACCAACTCGAACGCAATTATTAAATCTAATAATTAGGTGTAAATCCCCTTTTAAGGAGATTTAAATAATATAGTTAAACTTTAACCTCTAATAATTAGAGTTAATAATTGCGTTCGAGTTGATTTGAAACCCCTTTTACCGATATAAAGAAAGTGGATAAGCAATTAACGCACACAATGCATGTAAAAAATAAATGGCGAATGGCACTTTTCTTGATAAATTAACAAAATAGCATCAGTACTTTTGATTGGATATTAGTCATATTATATAGGTCAAATATTAAAACAGTATGAATTTTTGTCGAAATAGATAGAAGTGACTTCTATCTATATATATGAATGTAGATTATATATGTCAATAGTATGATATTTTCATTTCAAATACATTTCAATACTAAAATAATGATGAATGTTGATATGTTGTATTATATATATATATATAACTTTAATTTTTAGTACTAGAGTACATTAAATGTTATCATAATTAACAATATAAATATTAATAAATAATAATAATTGGAAATTTAGTAGCAGGATTCGACTGCAGCACCTCTATCGCAAAGTGCCATGTACTACATTCAATTGCTTATCCACTTTGTTTACATGCAAGATCTACAGATGTCACATCTCAACATACATGCCACATGTCACATTATCTAACAACACACATGCCACATGCCACATTACCTATCAACATTAGTCTTGGAATCTTCTTCTTCTTTTTCTTCTTCTTCGGTTAGTTGTGATATCGCATCGAATACAACCTGAGAAAAGGAAGGACAAGGGTGATTGTAGTCAATATAGTTACAGGGTAGTACCCTCAGGGTACGTATATGTAAATATAGTTATCACCCATTTATCTCAAGTAGGGTAACCCACTCCCATCTATAGGGTAGTCAACCCCCCCCCATATAAAGGAGGGTAACCCCCATATTGAGTAGGGTAACCAAAGATTTTGCATTCTATGACTAAACTGTGTATCCTATTTATTGATTATTTGAATATATTACCACTAGGTGGCAATCCATCATATCAAATTATATCGTCTGATAACTAATCAATTTTAATATAAAATTTGATACGTGTTGAAGATATATATATAACCGATACAATGAAACAATACAAATTAATTATATCGTTTTTGTGACATTGTAATACAATCTGTTTTTTTTTATTCTTTTTATACAATATATTGTTCATATTGTTTTTACAATTCTATATTATTATAGATAGATTATAAATGTTAATAATAATCTTTATATTTATTAATCTAATATATAATGTATATAGATAATATCAATAGGTGGAAATACTTATCTTCAAATGATAAATACAACTGTCAGTGTAATATCTTTCCTTAATCTGTGGGGAAACCCATCATATAAAGTAGTACCCACCCCCCCCCCGCCCCATCTCGTGTAGGGTACCCCCCTCCTAGCACCATCAGTACCACTAGCAGCGGAGTCGGTGGGTACTACTAACTTGTTTGAAGATTGCCTTCATGCAGAGATCTACTTCTGTTTCGTAGGACGCGATGAAGTCAGAGTTTCTCTGTCTTATTAAGCCGGTCACGATGGCTATAATCTTCTCCTGAGTGACAGGTGATAGGTGTCAGTGTGAGGTGACAGGTGAAAGGTGTCAGGTGTTGTATTTATATCTAGGCATTGTACCCAGCAGTGTTATAAACAATCTTAATATTAATAATAATAATAATAATAATAATAATAATTTACTATTATTTCAGATTATAGTGATAAGTATTATATTGTTTGTTTCGTAATATTATTGGTTTGTTTTGTTATTAATGTGTTCTATTTGTGTTTAGGTATATTGGTTTATTTTAATTTTAACGTGTTCTGTTTGTATATATATATATATATGTTTCAAATTTATTATACAATTAAAATATAAAATTAATAATGTATTACCTACTATTATTACAGATTTTTGTAAGTTTTACATTATTTGTTGGTTTCATTCTAGTATTGGTTTAATTGATTTATAACATGTTCTGTTTATAATATATTATAAATTTATTAATTAAATTTTAAACTATATAAATAATAATTTATTACTAATACAGGGTACAAAGATAAGAAGAATTCTATAAAGTTAAAGTAGAAATTGAATATTTCGATACTACTTATAAAATAATGTATTTTATTTCTATTTTAGATTATTTTTACGCTATCTTTTATTTCTATTTTGATCATTTTTCGTTTATGATTTATTTCTACTTTTGATTGATTTTACGATAACTGTAAAACGTTTTAATTTCTTTAATTTTTTAATTTCGTATTATTCTTTGTTTATTTCTATAACGTATGTTATCGTTAGCAAATATTTATACTTTATACTTTCGATTCAATTTTCGGCTATCTATTTGCTTAAATAAATTATCAATCAATCAATAAAAATAATAATAATAATAATAATAATAATATAATGCAAACAAGGGGTTAAAACCATCAAACAACGTGTTATTTATACATTATTTCATAGTAATAATAACAGATAGTAAAGTGAATGGTTATATGAATGGTAGAGGTTAGCTGTGATGATATAGATGTGATATGAATCATAGCACATCATAGCCTATGATTCATAGTTATTGTTTACAAGTCAGAAATAATTGTTTCTTACACAATTATAATTTAAATATATATTTATGGCATAAATTTTATGCAGATTGTTAATAAAAGAATAATAAAATTATGATAATATATATATATATATTTATAGAGGGTTATAGGCATTATAAGAAATTGGTGGAATAACACTAAAACGTAAAAGTATTAGAGGTGGCATGTTCACAAAGAGATGATTTCATAACCTAAATCAACTCTGGCAAATACCTCACTTTGTAACCTAAATCAACCCTGGCAAATACCTCACTTAGTGATCTAGATCAACCCTGGGAAATGTCTCACGAAATAACCTAAATCACCCCTAGAAAAAGCCTCCCCAAACACATGAAATCGACGTGATTAGAAACACAAACAACTCTGCGTATTGTTGTTATTATATGTATTGTTAGCATTGTTAGAAATGTGCATGCTGCATTCATGTCAGGGTTACCTTGGAGAGGATATCTTCGTACGAGTTCACCTAGTGTGTGTGTGTGGGTGTGCATGTGTGCATGTGTAGGTGTGTGCGTGTGTGTAGGTGTGGGAGGTTTGTGTATAAGGCTGCCAGAACTTAACATTATTATTGGTAGAGAATAGACATTTGTGTTTCATTGTTTAGGATGATAATATAATATTGATATTAATTTCATATTACATAATTATAATAATAAATAATATATAAGTTAATATATTATATACATATATTTGTTGAATAAACTTCATGGTAAAATAATGTTAAAATCAGAAAAATGAGGATAATATTCGATTTTTTGTAATAGATTTAATTAATTTTTTTTTACTTTTTGCACTAATGAATATTTTAATAATTAATAAGGTTTAATAAAGTAGGGGTCAGAGGGTTCAATCTCCCCCACAATTTAGTAACATAATATTGGGCATAATATCGTCCCCATCATTCTGACAGCCCTATAGGAGTGCATATGAGCTCGAGTGAGTGTGTGTGTGTGAGTGTGTGCATCAACAAGAGTGCGATTGTGCTGATGTTTACAGCCGTGTACAGATTTGTGCACTAGTTAACTGTGGATGATTACCTCAAAGTCATTGCATAACAATGCGGTGGTGTCGTCGTCGTCTTCGTTCAAGGTCGTATCAGAGTTGGAATCCAAGGTCGTCGTCGTCGCATCACTGGAATCGCAGGAGTGACCGTTCAAGGCGGTACTATCATTAGTATCGGAGGTAGTGGCGGGGACGGGGACTGGGGCGGGGGTAGAAGCGGGGGAGGAGGAGGAGGGGGTAGAAGGTTCATCGAGGCACACGGTAGGAAGGCGGTTCAGATCGTCGGCTATACACCTGCAGAAGTCCTGAGACATCATCGACTTGATCATGGTGTGCATCTCTTGCAGCTGGGGACCCAAGTATCTGAGGGAAGGATGAGGAGGAGGAGGATAGGGGGAGGAAGTGATGTAGTAGAACAGTATCGTTAACTATGCGAGCTTTGGTTAGTGTGTGTATTAAACATCAGAGATACGAAACTGCGGAATGTGGGAAGGACGGGATGTATGGTTTAAAACATACACATATTTCATTATTATATTTGCATATATACATATATATATATATATACGTATATTTAAGGGTATCGATTTCAGCGATGTACGGGTAGAGTGTTACACTTAGACGTCACATGACTAGGTTCCTCCAATCAGATTACTAGAATTAAATTAGGTGAACACACTCTACATCAGTAAAACTGCAGCCTTTTGTTAACGATACACATCAGGTTGTGGTGACCTACTTGGCATAGTGGGGACCTACCTGAAACAGTGGGGACCTACCTGAAACAGTGGGGACCTACCTGGCATAGTGGGGACCTACCTGAAACAGTGGGGACCTACCTGAAATAGTGGGGACCTACCTGAAACAGTGGAGACCTACTTGAAACAGTGGGGACCTACTTGAAACAGTGGGGACCTACTTGAAACAGTGGGGACCTACCTGGCATAGTGGGGACCTACCTGAAACAGTGGGGACCTACTTGAAACAGTGGGGACCTACTTGAAACAGTGGGGACCTACTTGAAACAGTGGGGACCTACCTGGCATAGTGGGGACCTACCTGAAACAGTGGGGACCTACTTGAAACAGTGGGGACCTACCTGAAACAGTGGGGACCTACCTGGCATAGCGGGGACCTACCTGAAACAGTGGAGTCCCTTGTAGTTACGCCTCAGTTCAAGTTTAGCGCTGGAGATAAGGTCACACGCTCCTGCGAACTCACTGGTAGCTAGGTGGATCTGTATGGTGGCCTGGGTTTGCTGTAGGGCTGATATCATCTGTAGCTGTGAGGGTAATGGGGGGGGTAACGGTGGGGGTAATGATGGTGACTTGGGTCTGTTGTAGGGCTGATATCATCTGTAGCTGTGAGGGTAATGGTGGGGGTAACGGTGGGGGTAATGATGGTGACTTGGGTCTGCTGTAGGGCTGATATCATCTGTAGCTGTGAGGATAATGGTGGGGGTAACGGTGGTGACTTGGGTCTGCTGTAGGCCTAATATCATCTGTAGCAGTAGGAGTAACAGTGGGAGTAACGGTGGGGGTAATGATAGGGAACTGGGTCTGCTGTAGGGCTGATATCATCTGTAGATGAGGGGGTAACAACTGGGGTGGGGGGGGGGTTAGGCTACAATGGTAAGGAGGAGACAGAGATATTATCTCACTTTTTAATATATAGTAGAAATCAAACACTATCATAGAGGAATGTGGAGTCAAACACTTATTTTAAATAGAACGTCACTAGATTAATCAACGAGACTTGGTTTTACAATTGTATAATTAATAACCACAACCTACAACTATTAAAGGGATATAGCAATAGATAAATTAGTTAATATCGAGAAGACAATTTGTAATATAATTGTAATATTGATTGATGATATGTTATTTAGTAACTGTGAACAAATGATCTATGAAATCAGTTTAGAAATAGCATAGCAATAAAATTTTATAAAATATAATATATTATAAAATAAATTACTTATTTTGAAAATTACATTCCTAACTAATATAAATTGTTATATAATATTGTATATCTAATATATAAATTATAAAAATAACATTTATATAGATTAGAAAATATAAAACTATTACTTTATAATATTGATTTTATATTAGCTGAATGCATAATGTTATTACTTTATTTATTTAATTTTATTGAATTTTATTGAATGTATTTATTATTGACTTTTAAATGCGTTTACTCTGAATAAATGTTGTTGCTATGTTTGCATATAATAAGAGTGTTTAGATAAAAGTACTAAAGTGATCTACCTAATTTCTTTCGCTATATATAAATAACATATGTATGCACAATTCCATAGAGTCCATATTAAAAAATATAATTATTTTGTATAGGATTTTATAAAATTGGTGAAAAAAAAGTATGTCTATATACATGTATTATACATATAAAATATATATTTTTAAATTTTGTTGTCTCTAGAATTATAGATATGAATGTCCTTTTTATATAACAAACAACATTATTTAAATTCAACAAACAGTTTTTCAGAAACACTCAATAAACGGAGGCAATGCGTTCCCTATCTCTATACATGTAACATTCAACAAAATGGTCATCACATGTAGATATATCCTTAAAGTATATTTGAAGTAATTATAAATTAATACTATTTATAGTAGGTATATTTGTTTGTTAATATGATAAAATGATATAATTTCAAAGCTGTAAATAATAATAAAATATCTATAACCATTATAGATATATAATAACAATTAAAGATTATGAAAGTAATGAAATAAGTGACGTATTATAAATATGAGAAATATGATATATAAATAACAATTGAATTTAAAGAATATAAAATCAATAAGTGAAGGTGGCGACTCATTGAAGATATAAAGAGGAGTGTCAGATATCACATGATAATAACCTATGCAGATTAGTAGGTGTACTATAGTGTATTCCAGTGTAGATATTCAACATGTTAATCTTCACTTTATTATGTTTATACATTGTATACTATAAACCTATACAACGTAGATTATCAACGGCTGGTGTAACCACTAACGTCTTTTACATGTGAAACATATGTAACGAATGGGCCCACGAACAATGTTATGTGAAATACTAATGTTGCACACAGTAAAAACAAAATATTTACAATGTATATAACATTTGACACGAGTATAACATATTACAAAAGTCAATAGAATAAGTGTAACACAAATAAAATATAGCATCTTTAACGCTTCATAATATGCGTACAGTTTATTTATATCACAAAGTATAGCTGATAAATATTGGATCACCCTATATTAGGGCATATACTCTGCCCATTTAATACGATTCCTTAAGGGATCAGCTAAAATCGTGATCTAATAGTGCTTCTAAAGTTTTACGAGTAATGTCTGGGTAATAAATAAATTATTTATTAATTAAAATAATATTATCACTGTTGATTATATATTGTATGTAAATGATGTAATTAATTACAAATATAATGTCGGAAAAATCTATTTTCAAACTACTAAAGTAGCTAGCAGATCACACATATCCGTAAGAATGATTTTAGCTGAATTATATAGTATTTTGGTGTGAAGACGAAAAACATCCACTAGATTATCTTCCCGAATTTATTTAGAA
The DNA here is from genome assembly GCA_964019155.1 of Osedax fenrisi. Classification (NCBI taxonomy): domain Eukaryota; kingdom Metazoa; phylum Annelida; class Polychaeta; order Sabellida; family Siboglinidae; genus Osedax; species Osedax fenrisi. Next base: position 81,084,827 of record OZ025239.1, read on the forward strand.
CTTATTCAAAATATCCTGCAGTTTTAGGTATATTTTAAATACCTTCTATTGAATTCACCTAATTATTATTGAATAGAATATAGAACAATAGAATATTATAATAACAAAGCCAATATATATTACTATTTTCTATCACTAGTATATTTACAATATAATTAATCAAATATCTATCATCTGTTCTAAATAAATAAAGTCGTCTAAAATCATTGTGGATATCCATGAAGAAATATCTGTCAGCTAATGCAGCTTAATCCAGCTTAATAATAAAATATGTACATTATAATAAATGTAATAGATGAAAAATAATTAGTAAATGTCATATATAAAATAGATAACAATATTAGCATCAACAATTGTTCATAACAATACTATATCTAGGCTGATGTTTGAAATGTATATATGCGGAACTTATAATTACTTTGGAATCACCAGTATACATCATATTAAGGGGGGTCCCAGTGTAGCGACATTTTGTTTATTTTCATGCCAGTAAATAATACATGTAATAATTATATATAAAATATGATAAAAACATGTTTTAATGTCTATGCAAAGATACTGTTACACATTAAAGAGTAGTTTTATGGAATAATATTATTTTTTTAATTTTTTATGAAAATTTTTCGATTTCTACCCCTTAAAGATAATTAATATTTTAATATAATAAATTGTATGATAATAAATTAAAATGAAGGTTACATTTTTAATATATAAATATATATATATATATATATATATGTGTATGTATACCTAAATGAGATAATATAGATGATGAATTTCACATGCATGTTGGGACAAACTTTCAATAACATTTTCATGAGATTAGCTCTACACTGGCACAGTTTCAGCAGCTTTAGAGGGCTGGTTACCATTGTAGTGTCCAGTTTGTAGATGTCGGCTCTGTGAAGGTCGGTAGAGGTCATGTATCAATGCAGTATGTATCAGATGTATGTATACATATGGAGATATAGAATTGATGCATCACGATTAATTAGGAAATGTCAATGCATGTATTATATATTCATTGCATAATTAGTCTATATAGTGTGTATAAGGGCTGTATAAAGGATGTATAAAGGCTGTATAAGGGCTGTATAAGGGCTGTATGAGGGCTGTATAAGGGCTGTATGAGGGCTGTATAAGGGATGTACAAGGGATGTACAAGGGCTGTATAAGGGATGTATAAGGGATGTATAAGGGCTGTATAAAGGATGTATAAGGGCTGTATAAGGGATGTACAAGGGCTGTATAAAGGCTGTATAAGGGCTGTATAAGGGCTGTATGAGGGCTGTATAAGGGCTGTATGAGGGCTGTATAAGGGATGTATAAGGGCTGTATAAGGGATGTATAAGGGATGTATAAGGGCTGTATAAGGGATGTACAAGGGATGTACAAAGGCTGTATAAAGGCTGTATAAGGGATGTATAACGTCCTAGTAGTCTATACTAAATATATAGTTGTTTAATTGTTATAACAAACAACATAAATATAGTAATTTTATTACGATAATTAATGTACAATTAAGTTTACGCCTAATCACATCACTACAGAAGCATAGTTATAAGTGTGCAATACCTGAGTAGTCGGATGGAGTCGCACGTTTCGGTCATGTTACGTTGGATGATGTCCTGCGAGTGCATCGCTTCGAAGAAAGTCTGCGATCTTTGGCTGATCTGAGACGCTATCCTCACCTCGACGATGTCCAGGAAGTGACCGAGCTGGTCGAGGTTCAGAGGTCAATGTCACATGTTAAGGTACAGCTTTAAGAGGAGTTCCAACAGAGGAGGGTAGGATAACTTTGTTATTGAGTAATTATAATACACATAAAAATATAATAAATGGATAAACAAAATAGTTAACAAAACTGTTGAGGTATTGGACTAAAATAGACTATGTGCCGTATGCATAGTATGGGAAATAAAGTATATAGTCAAATTATAAAATATTGTAAACTATATCATCTCATCGAATAACCGAGGGTACTATGAATAACGAGGTAAATGTAATAGAATAGCGATGTATAGCGGGGATAAGCTCTGTAAGCGGATGATGTCGGCCATTAGCCATGTCAGACTTACCAGCCAGGTAGCGACTGTGTGTGGGAAACCTTATTCTGTAACGTCTTGCGAGTGTTGTTATGTTGTTGGAACACGCCCGGGAACACCTCGTTGAAGGTATCCGCGTTCTCGAGGTCAAACTTAGACTCGAGGAATATCTGCGTAAGGTCGGGGTCGGCGTGACTCGCGGGGTCAACGCGGGGGCGTACGCTATACCTTAGGTATGGAGGTGACGCTGTAGTTGTAGCAGTCCTCGTTGCTCTCTATCGTTGTGTGAGAACCTCGCCGGTGTTTCTTGTATTTCTGGGCGGTGGGTGTGAAGTCAAGCGCGACGTGCGGTGGGTGTGAAGTCAAGCTTGACGCACGGTGGGTGTGAAGTCAAGCGCGACGTGTGGTGGGTGTGAAGTTACGTGTGGTGTATAATTTTATAGAGTGACAAGGTGATGTGCGAAGTGATGTGAAATGGGTGATATAATGGGATCTGATACGATGACGTGTGATACATGATGACATACAGCGATTACATGTGACACAAGTGACACGATGGCATGTGACACCCGTTAGGTAATGAGTTTTAATGAGTGATGATATATGACATAATAGCTTAATATTATGTAATAACGTATGTTATGATGAGACATGATGTAAGAAATGTGCATAACAAAAGAGCTCAGTTCTAATAATATAATATATTCTAAAGAATTTAATATTTATCTCCCGAAGAGAATGTTTAGTCATGTATCTCATAGTCTATATCAACAGTGATTGGTCAGCTGTTATCAGCAGTTTAGTTGTTAATATCATTATAATAATAATGTAAATATCATAGACGTGAGTGTTCTATAGTTTATATGTTATATAGTTATATATAGATATTATCTAATCTAAGTACCAGCTGCTACTAGTGGTATTAGTGGTAGTACATACTACTACTACTACTACTACTACTAGTGGTAGTAATGGCACTAGTAGTGTTACAGACACCACCCCCACCACCCCCCCTACTACCAACATGAATACGATGCAGATAGGTCTTGAAGTCAGCTTTACAGACCTCCGTAGACTTGATGTAAGCAGATGGGTAGATCTTCACTCTCTCGAAACTCTCTCCCCATGTCTGCAGTAGTATATGTATTACTGCGTGTGTGTGTACTATGCACTAGATAGTATCTATATGTGTAACTTCCGCTACGACAGACTGCAGCTAACTTAGAATCTCAGATGTTTACTATGAGTGCTGGTTTGGTTTTGTATCCAATTACATATCAACATTAATAATATTACTGTTGCTATAATAAAAAATTGTCTTAACAATTATCATTTTACAAACACCACTACTGTACAAACACCACTACTGTACAAACACCACTACTGTACAAACACCACTACTGTACAAACACCACTACTGTACAAACACCACTACTGTACAAACACCACTACCGTACAAACACCACTACTGTACATACACCACTACTGTACAAACACCACTACTGTACATACACCACTACTGTACAAACACCACTACTGTACAAACACCACTACTGTACAAACACCACTACTGTACAAACACCACTACCGTACAAACACCACTACTGTACATACACCACTACTGTACAAACACCACTACTGTACATACACCACTACTGTACAAACACCACTACTGTACAAACACCACTACTGTACAAACACCACTACTGTACAAACACCACTACTGTACATACACCACTACTGTACAAACACCACTACTGTACAAACACCACTACTGTACAAACACCACTACTGTACAAACACCACTACTGTACAAACACACCACTACTGTACAAACACCACTACCGTACAAACACACCACAACTGTACAAACACACCACAACTGTACAAACACACCACTACCGTTCGCTACTAACCTTGGAGAAGATATCAAACTGTTTGTCTCGTCGTCCGTACCTGGGGTCATTGAGTATGGCCGGCAGGTTGATGTTACAGTCACGCAGTGTCCAGTGTGGTGTGGCATCTGTTCTGTTGTCCGCTTCAGCTGGTGATGTCATCGGTGGGAATGTTAAGGAGGGGGCGAGGGCGGGGCGGGCGGGGTTGCTGCGATTGTGAACTAGACTGTTTAAATATTAATTCGTGGTCTTCTCGAGGATGATGATGCAATCAATATCTTCACACCCTGGTAACATATTATATAACAGAGAGCGTTATGTAATACATGTGATACACGCATAGCATAGCACAGGATGTAGACGTACAGCATTGATATCTATAAGTCACTGAGCAACGATCGTAGAATTATTTCTACTTGAATAATAAATACGCTAAGCTATAATGATATGCCTATAGATATAGCTATAATTAAGTAGTACAACTATCACAATAGTCATTCATTAGAAGATTGTTCGTTCCAATAATAAAACATAATTTAAATATAATATTCAACTCTTATCTGTTCTGAATAGCCGTACAATATAGTATTAAACTCGTGTATATTCATGTGTATGGTAATGTTAGCTGTACACAATAGTACATTAACTGTCATATATCATTAAATCACTGATTAATTATGTTAAATAGATATTTCTAAGTATGTACGTACATATGCTAATCAGCTATTAGAGTAGCTACCTAGTCATACACACAGATATACATATAGATAGGTGGGTGGGCGCATATCTAGGTAGCCTATGGGTACACAAATACTAGTGAGTGTGTACAGCTACTTAGATTGATATCATTAAAGGTAGTAGTTCGAGAAGTAGAAGGTATTTTCGAGAAGTAGAAATTAGTTTAGTTTTCAAAGAATGTGCAAATAGGTTATTAAGAATGAGTCTGATACGGATAATGTGATCATATGAACATGTGAAGTTAATTCACGTATACCACCAGTAGGAATCCTATAGTTGAATCTCACGATGTTTGAGTTTCTACGAGCACATTATTTTGAACAGATACGTAATGTTACGCTTGTTGACGATACTCTACAACATATCTAAGTATGTTAGTGTGTTGACTTAAGTAAGGGTGACTTAAAATGGGGTGACTTCAGTTTATAGGTAGGTTTAAATTGGAGAGCTTTTAATAATCTATGTTTGATTACTTTAACAAGAATGTAACTGAAGTATTTTTAATAAATTTGGAAAATTGGAATTTTACAACAAAAAGTTTACTAATTAATAATTAGTATTTATATATATATGTACATTTATTATAAAATGAAATACCTGTACTAATATTGTCTAACGTTATTCACCGTAATGTATATGCCAAGTTATTAATCTACATTAATATTTATTTGTTTTCATAGTATAAATAAACAACTATATAACAAAGTGTAACTTGTAAGCTGTGTTTACACACACCCTGTGTAATCTGACAAGGATAACTATTCATCAACTTTATTAACTGTATATATTTCATAAATAAACTAATAATTCTAGTAATATATATTTTTTTAAATTGACTAATTTAAACAAAGTAATTTATATAATTATTATTCTGAAATGATGGTCAAATTTAATATTATATAAGTGATCTATATAATCTAATATTAGTAAAGATAATTGTATATGTTTTATAATTGATATGTATACAAATATTGATATCAATCCTCTTATAAATCATGTATTATCTATTAACTGGTACTACTCATGAGTCATGCATCATGACTCCTGAGTCATGCGTAATGAGTTATATCTAACGACTATATCAATACTATTGATGAATTGTATTTTATTATGAGTAAACAAATAAAATGAAAATAGTTTTAAAATTAATTCGAGGATTATAAAATGTAGATAATTTCTTTCTACATCGAGGACAGGACATGTCCTATAGGGTTGGTGTAAAAGATAGGCAATAAATTAGGTCCATAATAAATGCTATTTTAAAAGACACAAAATATCACAGGATTACAAATTTTGTTTATCATGTGAATAGAATTTATATCTAACAATATTTAGAGTATATCTTTATTAGGATGTATAACAATTATACGATATTGAAAAATGAACTTAATAATTGTAATAACAATAACAGTTTTGAGATATAAGCTTCTAAAGTTTTATTTGGACTTTCTATGTAATAAATAATATTATCACTGTTTATTATATATATATAATATGTGCATGGTAAAATATTATTAAACAACAATATTATCTCTAAATTAGAGACTCTATTAATACTAAAATATGTACATTATAATTAAAATGATTATAATGTAAAAGATAAAATATAATATTACATATATTTATATATAATAGATAAAATGTTAGCATACTAATATTACTTTTATAAAAATATTATCTCTAGGCAGAAGAATAAAATGCATATTTGACACTCTTAGAGTTACTTTAATAACTTAAAATATAACTTATAGATTAATTAATTACTTAAATGTAATATTTAAAAACAAGGTTTAACATATATTCATATAACAATATTGAATATAGCAATATAAGTAATTAATTAATATATAGTTTATATTTTTCGAATTGAATATTACTATTTAAATTTCAATATACATTTTTTAAATATTATACTTTATTATGGATTCTATTAGTGATTGTCAATGTAATAATAATACATATAAAGACATACAATGATAAGGAATCAAGTCGAAATATCAAACTTGAAACGCCTGCCAATATACAATATGTATACATATTCATTTAAAATAAGTAGGAGCATGTATTCGATATAATATGTTAGTTTAGGTTATAGTGTGATGGGTAGTGTGATATGTTCTATCTTTGTAATGAGCTGACTGCCTCAACGAACTGCTAAAACAAGCAATATTTGTATTTACAGTTACTATATCAACTCCTGCAACATTTGTGTTATTCTTATTATATGAATGTTGCCGGTATTCTTTTATATTAATAATCTGTTATGATTCTATAAATAATACGTAAGCAGTAAACGAATTATTTTATATAATTATTATGATATGTTATTTATAGCATATATATTAGGGGTTTGAAATATATGCGAGTTATTTATATAATAAGAATGCCTCTATGTAGTGGAAATCAATCCCTTAACTTTATAACAGTTACCTAATGTTTTAAATGATAACCGTACACGACTATTTATGATTCTTACTGAAAACAGCCGTATTTTCAGTATTACCTAAAACATGCTTATATAATACACTAATATTAATGAATTGCGCATGTATTCAGCGGTAGTGCTAGGGGTCATCATGATGTGTGCCGTGGTGAGAGATGCTTGTTGCTCCCTCTAACAAATGACAGAATGCAATAATATTTGCAATTAAATAATATGAGTGTATAATCATTATGCTTTACTTTTAATGCCGTGACGCATGCATAGTAGAGGGGGGAATCATCTCGCTTGCAACAATAACAAATCTTCTCCAGCCATATCTATCCTTTACCTTCCTCAGCAGTTAATCTATCGTCTTAGCAGTCTACTGTGTGATATTAGTCATCCAGTCTTTCTTTAGTTTCCTATATCTCTTATACCTTTGACTTTATCTTGTATAATTGTTTAACTCAAACTATTATGTCGGCATACATGTCCATAGTATGCCAGTTTTCTTCTTTTGATAGTAGCTAGCAGTGGTTCATATTCACCTACCAATTGTATTAGGGTTTCTTTGTCATGAGCATTTGTTTTCCTCTGATGGTAGTTTATTTCTAGTAGTCTATGGGCTTGATTTTCAAATCTGACATATTCTCTTTCCTTATTTTACATTAGTTTTCAAGTTTCGCACCCGTAAAGTAATATGGATAGAACTAGGGAACTATAGTGGTTGAATTTGAGCTTGAAGCTGATATTTTTGCTAGTCCATATGACATTCAGTCTTATCATTGCAGAAGTAGCAGTTGCTAATCTAATTCGTTATTCGTTAACTGATGATCCACCTGATTTTAAGGAAGCTCATAGATATTTAAAGGTTTTTACATCTTCTAGTATCATTCTGTCCATGTATATTTTTTCATTAGTAGAAGATACTACTACTAATCAGTTTGTTAATTCTTGTAGTTCAGTATTACTTCCTGCTATTAAGTTGATATTGTCAGCAAATCTAAGGTTACTAATATTTCTGACGCCAATCGATAATGTAGAAGTATGTTCATGAAGAGAATTTATCATTTGTTCGAGGAATATTTTGAATAATACCGGCTAAAGTAAATAGCCCTGACTAACTCCAACAGTTGTATTGAAGAAGCTTCTAGTTATGTTGTTGATGAGAACTGCTCAAACTATCATATAATTATTTTATCATCTCGATAATCTCTTGAGATATTCCAAAATTTGCCATGCTTTGCAATAAACCTTTATGCCATACTCGATCGAATACCTTTTTAAAATCAATAAAGTTGTGGTATACATATTTCCAGTTTTCTATGTTCTTTTCATGGGTATTCTGTAATTGAGTATTTACTCAATTGTACTTCGTGATTTTCGAAAACCTCCCTGTTCTTCTGCTAAGATTTTGTCAACTTGCGGGTTTAGTCATTTTAGAATTATATGAGTATTTTGCTTGTATGTGGTGTTAGGCTTAACATGCGGTAATTAGAACATCTTCGTAGGTCACCTTTTTTTCGGGATGGGCATAATTATTGATTTAGTCCATTGGGATGGCCCCTTTATTGTTTTTCCATATTTGCTGACAGATTGTTGTAAATATTTTGAATATGCTTTCTCCTCCATGTTTTAAAAGTTCACTTGGAATATTATCAGGACCCGACGATTTACCATTATTAAGAGTCAAAATTACATTACGGATTTCAGATTCAGTTTTGGAAGTTATTCTTCGTTTCTATTCATTTTATTTGGTTTTAGTAGGTTATTATCTGGTCTAATTTTATAATAGTATAAATATTTATAATATTTAGTGGATGTATTCAATAGTGCTGCGTTTTTTAGTATGCATATTATGATAATATACACTTATATCTAATATATCCAAAATATGTCACAGAAAATATCTATATAGATATACGGCTGTTTTCGATAACATATTTTAAAGGAAATTTCGGTAATTCTGAAAAAAATACGGCTATTTTCGGTAATAACCATTACATATGGAATTTATTTATTTTCATTACAAAGATTATTTATATAAAAGTTGAATATTTAAAATATAATATAAAATATAATATATATTTATATATAAATTATAATCATTACAGAATATATTGTTAAGTTGACATACGTTCGTTGTTAATGTGAACAAGTGATACGTGGTCTGCAAATTCGTGTTCATTTCTTGATACTGTAGAGTTAATGCATTCGTCCCCTTTACCATATTGACAAATATAATTCCCTTTGTGTATATTGCAATGATATGTTCTTAAATGAATAGTAAATCTTGGGAGACTATTGAATGTAGGTTCATCTTTACAGTTTCTACAGTAGTAACTTAGATTATTAGAACAATTAATATCTGATAGCGGCATACTAATGAAACTAATTCATTTTAATTTGTAATATAAATATATATAATATAATTAATAAGTTCGTATGCATACTATAAGTTAATCGACGCATAATATGACATAGATGTATAATAATTTTCAAAATTACATATTTTTTAATATTTATTTTATTTATTTATTTATTTATATTGGTGGCGTATTTCCATTATCATTGAACATAATTTAATTACTTAATTTTCACTATTATGGTATATAAATATTTAAAAAAAGTAATTATTAATTAACTTATTAATGCTGTCTTAAATAATGTATGACATATTCGTTAATTTATCAAATAAATACAGTACATTTTCAAAAAAATAAAAAAATAAATCATGATATACTTGTGTCTTTGGCTAAAAATTCAAATAATAAATAATCATGTCAAATTTAACTTTGAAAAAACTAATAAATTTAAAGCTTTATAACAGTAAATTTACACGTATATCACCATTATTTTTATCATTAGCAAATATACGATCGTATTGTAATGCACCCAAGGAATTAAATGGTGAAGTGATATCTAATGACATATCAAGACTTCCAAAATCATTAAATGATAGGATAAAAAGAAAACCTGTGGTACCAAATCCAGGACCATATTCATTTAAAGAACGTGCCTTAAAAAGTCAACAATTAGCATTTAGATTTAGTGGTCATGCATCTGGCGTTGATGCTGGGAATTGCTGGCCAACTGAGAGTAAATTAGATGAAATAATAAATGATGAACTAATTTATGAATCAACTCTTCCTGAAATGATGGATATATTGGCTATGGATAAACAAGCAAAACAATTAAAGCGAAGTGAAAAGTTTGTATTTTAGATTATAGCGTATTATTTCAGTTAGTCATAATACGTAAGTTAATATAAGTTAATATAAAATGTACTTATATTAACTTACGTATTAAATATATATTAAATAATATTTTAAATATTTAATTATTATTATAATTATTTTAATAATATACTTAGTATAATACTAGTAATTATATATGTATTATTATAATAATTATAACAGTATACTTAATATATATGTTGATTATATATACATTAAATATAATATTGGTTACATTGTTACAATGATTGTATATTAAGTAACTTATTTGTAAAATCATCTAATTGGTAACTGATAAAAATCGACTAATTACATGTTCGATGCTTGCAAAATTTGGATTATAGTCAAAAGATTCACGATTTTAAAAATAAACTAAACATTAATAGCCCGTAACATTCTTTATCTTTAAGATAATATTATTAGTGATTGTATAAATATGTATTTAAATATACATGTTTAATATGGTGCTATGCTGAATATATAATAAATATTATGCAATATGGCCTCCGACTATTTTGATTACTAATGACAGCCTGTCATTGACAGGGTCAAATCTATAATAAGCGTTGCGGGAGTTGACATGCTCGAGAGCACATGAGTGTGTGTGTAAACTTTATATATTTATATAAATTTGTATTTATATCTATTTATATATATTCCAATGTAATGTAGTAATAATTATTATTATAATAGCGTATTTAATAATATACAAGTATCTTTCTAGAATTATTTTATCGTTTACGCTCGAGCATGTCAACTCCCGCAACGCGTATTATAGATTTGACCCTGTCATTAGTAATCAAAATAGTCGGAGGCCATATTATATATAGTTTGGTGCTATTATTATAATAATTTTAAGAATAATTGTATATCCATACCCATTATTATAATTATATTATATAAAATTACAATTTATTTATGACTCATATTCTCGTGAATATAATATCTTAAAAATGTGTGCAATTACACCACATAGTTATAGATTTTATACACAATTATCAAATCACTAATTCGGATCAATAATATTGTTTTTGTTCAAATTTTACCTTATTAAAAAAAATCGTGAAGTTTTATGAAGCTTACTTGTTAATATAAACCACTAGTCTATGATGTATGTGTATCAATAAGTTATCCTATTCATTCATATGTACTTCAAACGTTTGTACATCTGTATATATATATATATATATATATTATGCACTCTTATATTTCTCTTGTAATATAGGGGTAGGCAGTCATTTTATACGAGGTAATTTCGTACGACTTATTAAATTAAATTTATTTAATAATAATACAGTTCTAATAGGATTATATATAAATACTTATTAAATATTGATATAATATATTGTATTATACATATTCGTATAAGAACTTAATAATTATGAAATAAATTTAATTATAATATTAATAAATCTGTAAACTCTCATGTCCTCCCGAGATATAAATGTATTTGGATAGTATTAGAGTTATGATGTGTTTTGGTTACAATTTACAGGCCTTTATCTAGGTAGTTGAATGATGATCCATATCAATGTAATTCCATTGTATTGAACATGCTATACACATTGTATTCAACATGCTATACACATTGTATTCAACATGCTATACACATTGTATTGAACATGCTATACACATTGTATTCAACATGCTATACACATTGTATTCAACATGCTATACACATTTTGTTTTGTTTGATGTTGAGGTGAACTTATCTGTTGACCTAGGTTGAATAAAGTCTCTAGAATAGTAAGACTCCACCAAGGGCACATATAATACTTCTCGATATTTCACACCAATTTTATATGAAACATTATATAGGTGAAAATCTATTTTTAGATAGGTATATAAAGATACTGGAATTAAATATAAAGATTGTAGGTATTTTTGGTTATTTTCAGTCAATAATATGTTGATGGAAAATAATCTACAATATATTATAAATACCTAAAACAAGCTTCTTTTACGTAACTCTATTAAACGCTTTAGAATATTATTTAAAAATATTAACTTATTAACCTTTTATTTTTCATTATTTATTGGTTTAGTACAAGGAATTTTAACATTAAGGACAGTGAATTCTTTCTATTACACTCTATAGAGTATCCTTTATAACATCCAATATGCTTTATACATATATATATAATAGAAAATAAAGCTTTCCTATTGAATATCGTCACTAGATGTTTAGCGTTAATGCAAGTTCTCACACACTAGGGAGAAGAAGGTCATTGAGCAGATGGCAAAGATGCCTAAGATTATCGAGGACTACCGGCGCCGCCTACAGAAGACGGAGAACATCGAGGCCGCCTCGTTAACCAAGCGTACCAGCGAGAAGGCTGAAGCCAGAGAGTACTTCGGCTTCGACATCGACCCCAGAGATCCGCGATACGAACACATGCAGGTAAGGGTGTAGTGGTGCCAGTGTAGGGTTACTAGTGTATGAGTGTGAATGTAGGGTTACTAGTGTAGGGGTGTGAATGTAACGTTACTAGTATAGGGGTGTGAATGTAGGGTTACTAGTGTAGGGGTGTGAATGTAGGGTTACTAGTGTAGTGGTGTGAATGTAGGGTTACTAGTGTAGGGGTGTGAGTGTAGGGTTATTAGTGTAGGTGTGTGAATGTAGGGTTACTAGTGTAGGGGTGTGAATGTAGGGTTACTAGTGTAGGGGTGTGAATGTAGGGTTACTAGTGTAGGGGTGTGAATGTAGGGTTACTAGTGTAGATGGGTGAATGTAGGGTTGCTAGTGTAGGGGTGTGAATGTAGGGTTACTAGTGTAGATGGGTGAATGTAGGGTTGCTAGTGTAGGGGTGTGAATGTAGGGTTACTAGTGTAGGGGTGTGAATGTAGGGTTACTAGTGTAGGGGTGTGAATGTAGGGTTACTAGTGTAGATGGGTGAATGTAGGGTTGCTAGTGTAGGGGTGTGAATGTAGGGTTACTAGTGTAGGGGTGTGAATGTAGGGTTACTAGTGTAGGGGTGTCAATGTAGGGTTACTAGTGTAGGGGTGTGAATGTAGGGTTACTAGTGTAGGGGTGTGAATGTAGGGTTACTAGTGTAGGGGTGTGAATGTAGGGTTACTAGTGTAGATGTGTGAATGTAGGGTTGCTAGTGTAGGGGTGTGAATGTAGGGTTACTAGTGTAGATGGGTGAATGTAGGGTTGCTAGTGTAGGGGTGTGAATGTAGGGTTACTAGTGTAGGGGTGTGAATGTAGGGTTACTAGTGTAGGGGTGTGAATGTAGGGTTACTAGTGTAGATGGGTGAATGTAGGGTTGCTAGTGTAGGGGTGTGAATGTAGGGTTACTAGTGTAGGGGTGTGAATGTAGGGTTACTAGTGTAGGGGTGTCAATGTAGGGTTACTAGTGTAGGGGTGTGAATGTTGGGTTGCTAGTGTAGATGGGTGAATGTAGGGTTACTAGTGTAGGGGTGTGAATGTAGGGTTACTAGTGTAGGGGTGTCAATGTAGGGTTACTAGTGTAGGGGTGTGAATGTAGGGTTACTAGTGTAGGGGTGTCAATGTAGGGTTACTAGTGTAGGGGTGTGAATGTAGGGTTACTAGTGTAGGGGTGTGAATGTAGGGTTACTAGTGTAGGGGTGTGAATGTAGGGTTGCTAGTGTAGATGGGTGAATGTAGGGTTGCTAGTGTAGGGGTGTGAATGTAGGGTTACTAGTGTAGGGGTGTGAATGTAGGGTTACTAGTGTAGGGGTGTCAATGTAGGGTTACTAGTGTAGGGGTGTGAATGTAGGGTTACTAGTGTAGAGGTGTGAATGTAGGGTTACTAGTGTAGGGGTGTGAATGTAGGGTTGCTAGTGTAGATGGGTGAATGTAGGGTTGCTAGTGTAGGGGTGTGAATGTAGGGTTACTAGTGTAGGGGTGTGAATGTAGGGTTACTAGTGTAGTGGTGTGAATGTAGGGTTACTAGTGTAGGGGTGTGAGTGTAGGGTTATTAGTGTAGGTGTGTGAATGTAGGGTTACTAGTGTAGGGGTGTGAATGTAGGGTTACTAGTGTAGGGGTGTGAATGTAGGGTTACTAGTGTAGGGGTGTGAATGTAGGGTTACTAGTGTAGATGGGTGAATGTAGGGTTGCTAGTGTAGGGGTGTGAATGTAGGGTTACTAGTGTAGATGGGTGAATGTAGGGTTGCTAGTGTAGGGGTGTGAATGTAGGGTTACTAGTGTAGGGGTGTGAATGTAGGGTTACTAGTGTAGGGGTGTGAATGTAGGGTTACTAGTGTAGATGGGTGAATGTAGGGTTGCTAGTGTAGGGGTGTGAATGTAGGGTTACTAGTGTAGGGGTGTGAATGTAGGGTTACTAGTGTAGGGGTGTCAATGTAGGGTTACTAGTGTAGGGGTGTGAATGTAGGGTTACTAGTGTAGGGGTGTGAATGTAGGGTTACTAGTGTAGGGGTGTGAATGTAGGGTTACTAGTGTATATGGGTGAATGTAGGGTTGCTAGTGTAGGGGTGTGAATGTAGGGTTACTAGTGTAGATGGGTGAATGTAGGGTTGCTAGTGTAGGGGTGTGAATGTAGGGTTACTAGTGTAGGGGTGTGAATGTAGGGTTACTAGTGTAGGGGTGTGAATGTAGGGTTACTAGTGTAGATGGGTGAATGTAGGGTTGCTAGTGTAGGGGTGTGAATGTAGGGTTACTAGTGTAGGGGTGTGAATGTAGGGTTACTAGTGTAGGGGTGTCAATGTAGGGTTACTAGTGTAGGGGTGTGAATGTTGGGTTGCTAGTGTAGATGGGTGAATGTAGGGTTGCTAGTGTAGGGGTGTGAATGTAGGGTTACTAGTGTAGGGGTGTGAATGTAGGGTTGCTAGTGTAGATGGGTGAATGTAGGGTTGCTAGTGTAGGGGTGTGAATGTAGGGTTACTAGTGTAGGAGTGTGAATGTAGGGTTACTAGTGTTGGGATGTCAATGTAGGGTTACTAGTGTAGGGGTATGAATGTAGGGTTACTAGTGTAGGGGTGTCAATGTAGGGTTACTAGTGTAGGGGTGTGAATGTAGGGTTACTAGTGTAGGGGTGTGAATGTAGGGTTACTAGTGTAGGGGTGTCAATGTAGGGTTACTAGTGTAGGGGTGTGAATGTAGGGTTACTAGTGTAGGGGTGTGAATGTAGGGTTACTAGTGTAGGGGTGTGAATGTAGGGTTACTAGTGTAGGGGTGTGAATGTAGGGTTACTAGTGTAGGGGTGTGAATGTAGGGTTACTAGTGTAGGGGTGTGAATGTAGGGTTACTAGTGTAGATGGGTGAATGTAGGGTTGCTAGTGTAGGGGTGTGAATGTAGGGTTAATAGTGTAGATGGGTGAATGTAGGGTTACTAGTGTAGGGGTGTCAATGTAGGGTTACTAGTGTAGGGGTGTGAATGTAGGGTTACTAGTGTAGGGGTGTGAATGTAGGGTTACTAGTGTAGGGGTGTGAATGTAGGGTTACTAGTGTAGGGGTGTCAATGTAGGGTTACTAGTGTAGGGGTGTGAATGTAGGGTTACTAGTGTAGGGGTGTGAATGTAGGGTTACTAGTGTAGGGGTGTGAATGTAGGGTTACTAGTGTAGGGGTGTCAATGTAGGGTTACTAGTGTAGGGGTGTGAATGTAGGGTTACTAGTGTAGGGGTGTGAATGTAGGGTTACTAGTGTAGGGGTGTCAATGTAGGGTTACTAGTGTAGGGGTGTGAATGTAGGGTTACTAGTGTAGGGGTGTCAATGTAGGGTTACTAGTGTAGGGGTGTGAATGTAGGGTTACTAGTGTAGATGGGTGAATGTAGGGTTACTAGTGTAGGGGTGTGAATGTAGGGTTACTAGTGTAGGGGTGTGAATGTAGGGTTACTAGTGTAGGGGTGTGAATGTAGGGTTACTAGTGTAGATGGGTGAATGTAGGGTTGCTAGTGTAGGGGTGTGAATGTAGGGGTGTGAATGTAGGGTTACTAGTGTAGGGGTGTGAATGTAGGGTTACTAGTGTAGGGGTGTGAATGTAGGGTTACTAGTGTAGGGGTGTGAATGTAGGGTTACTAGTGTAGGGGTGTGAATGTAGGGTTACTAGTGTAGGGGTGTGAATGTAGGGTTACTAGTGTAGGGGTGTGAATGTAGGGTTACTAGTGTAGGGGTGTGAATGTAGGGTTACTAGTGTAGGGGTGTGAATGTAGGGTTACTAGTGTAGATGGGTGAATGTAGGGTTGCTAGTGTAGGGGTGTGAATGTAGGGTTACTAGTGTAGATGGGTGAATGTAGGGTTACTAGTGTAGGGGTGTCAATGTAGGGTTACTAGTGTAGGGGTGTGAATGTAGGGTTACTAGTGTAGGGGTGTGAATGTAGGGTTACTAGTGTAGGGGTGTGAATGTAGGGTTACTAGTGTAGGGGTGTCAATGTAGGGTTACTAGTGTAGGGGTGTGAATGTAGGGTTACTAGTGTATGGGTGTGAATGTAGGGTTACTAGTGTAGGGGTGTGAATGTAGGGTTACTAGTGTAGGGGTGTGAATGTAGGGTTACTAGTGTAGGGGTGTCAATGTAGGGTTACTAGTGTAGGGGTGTGAATGTAGGGTTACTAGTGTAGATGGGTGAATGTAGGGTTACTAGTGTAGGGGTGTGAATGTAGGGTTACTAGTGTAGGGGTGTGAATGTAGGGTTACTAGTGTAGGGGTGTGAATGTAGGGTTACTAGTGTAGATGGGTGAATGTAGGGTTGCTAGTGTAGGGGTGTGAATGTAGGGTTACTAGTGTAGGGGTGTGAATGTAGGGTTACTAGTGTAGGGGTGTGAATGTAGGGTTACTAGTGTAGATGGGTGAATGTAGGGTTGCTAGTGTAGGGGTGTTAATGTAGGGTTACTAGTGTAGATGGGTGAATGTAGGGTTACTAGTGTAGGGGTGTCAATGTAGGGTTACTAGTGTAGGGGTGTGAATGTAGGGTTACTAGTGTAGGGGTGTGAATGTAGGGTTACTAGTGTAGGGGTGTGAATGTAGGGTTACTAGTGTAGATGGGTGAATGTAGGGTTGCTAGTGTAGGGGTGTGAATGTAGGGTTACTAGTGTAGATGGGTGAATGTAGGGTTACTAGTGTAGGGGTGTGAATGTAGGGTTACTAGTGTAGGGGTGTGAATGTAGGGTTACTAGTGTAGGGGTGTGAATATAGGGTTACTAGTGTAGGGGTACTAGTGTAGATATAGATAGATGGCGAATGTGGGTGTGAGTGTAGGCGCACACATTCACTGTGTTTCAGCACGAAACAGCCATATGCATCTATTATAACAAATAACGTTTATAATAACGTTATAGAATGTTGTCAATTAGATTATCTCATCGAACATAAATATAATTAGAGCATTATTAATTCTTTTAATCATTCGTTTAATTTGAAATGAATTCGATATAGTTAATTTAATCGTTAACAATATGTCTATGTTTAAAAACATAACCATTATTAAAATATTATTAAACCATTAAATTATTATTACGTAAACTCATATATTTTCTATACGCACCGTACTGTCAACTAAACATATCCATTACTGATACAATCGTACCCCGTAGGAGGTTAAGGCTGAGCAAATGAAGACTGATAAGAAGTTAAGAAAGAAGGAAGAGAAGCAAGCTCGTCTATTGGCAGCACTGTCGGCTGGATCCAAACAATCTAAGTCTAAATAAATCTATTATAATTTGAAAATATTAAATTTACCTATACTAATATAATTTCAATAAACTATGTATATAAGCATACACATATAACGTCTACTTACTAGTAACTTTTGTATCTCTTATGTTCTGTGTCTTCGACTGTCAATGATATATTTACTTTTGTAATGATTGAGAACAAAGCCATCAGGTAAATCACTAAGTTTTCAACTCCCATCTTCTCATAATGCTACAATGATACCATCACTTATTCGTACAGTAAAACTTTCTACCAATATTTGCAATTAAACTCTGACCTCTTGACCTTGATGTAAACATTACTCGTAATATCTAAATAATGCATTGTGTATATTGTAATAAGTTAATGCTCAGTAACATTGTTAACCTTACAGATTTTATATATTGTTTAGATAGTAACATTCCTATAGATTACATAGAAACTTTAATAGGTTAATATAACCTATTACAGTTTCATCAGAAATCTAAATCGTGTAGATATTTAAATACAATATTTTCTTTAATAAAAAATTATGTTTACGAAAATAAGAATTTGAGCATTATTCATAATAGCATTATTCATTATTCCTCATTAATGTTACCAGGGTTGGGGTCAAATACACTTTATCAAATACAAATACATTTTTCTTAAAAAATCAAATACAAATACAAATATTTATTATATTTTTATACAAATACAAATACATTTTATCAAATACAAATACAACTACAAAATATTAATACATTAAATATTAAATCCTATGATTTAATCATATTTTAAATCATATGATCATATTTATATAAAATAATAATCCTTATCCATATACCAGATTGCATAATAATTAATTGAAATCTATTTAAAATATATTTAATTCCTAAAGAAAATCAATAAAATAAAAAACTGTAAACAATTGACTAGTTTATTGGGATATTATAAGCAAAGATGGTTCACTCCCTATCTAAGCTATGTAATTATTGCAGTGTTCCATAGGTTATTACCGCCTATGGTAATAACCGGTAATAACCTGTCCGGTAAAAACAGGTTTTTACCATGGTAAAAACCTAGTGTTGTCTATATAATTAAATATAATATTATCTATATTATATTAAACCTACTAGTGTCTATATAATTTACAATTATATATTATTTATAGATTTTATATTTAATAGATAATATACAATTACAAAGTTAAATAATACTACATTAAAATCAATATTATAAGATTTTTTATATTAAAAAAAAAAACTTTATTAATGTTGACTCTATGTAAAGAAAACATTTTTAAAATAAATAATATGATATTGAAATAAATGAGTAAATAAGTCAATATATATATATATAAAATATTGAATATAATAATATATTTATTTTTGCATTAGTAAAAGGAAAGCCCATTCACACCAAATAAAGCTAGCGATTTTTCATCGATATGCGCAGTAACGAAATCGTCGAGAAATAGTTAAATATTTAGAGATATCTCGAAATGATGAATAGTGATATTGTCACGATATCGATGATATATTGGTGATATATCGGTAGGGGTGTAGCACAGAGAGAGAGAGAAAAATCCGTAAGATATTGGTGAAAAATCGGCCAACTTTTTCGGTGTGACAGGGACTTAATATTGTAAAAAATAATATATATATTAAACAATAGAACTAATAATATTTTCATTGAGAAATTATTTGAATATATTCATTATTTGATTGTATACCATGATATTTAATTAAATATATCTATATATAGGGGACGTGAGGGGGTTTTGGTCAATGCGAAATATTTGGAAAACGATGATAGTTATACAAATATTTTACATTGATGAAATATAACTCATACAGTTGTTAACTTATTTATATTTATAAATTTCCAAAAAAATTAAATATTAATGACAAATTATCGATTGATAGAAAAATCGCTAATATTACAGGAAAAAAAGTAACATAAAATGTCATAATACAACTTCAATATTGAAATGTCTACTACAATTTTAATATCATTATAATTCCCAATATGTTTTACATATAATAACACTTATATATCAGTAATAACTAATTATTATATATCAGATATTGATTAAATAGTGATGGTACATAAAGTAGGGGGGTTTTGGTCAATGAAGTGCGACTGTTTTGGTCAATGATTGACCAATCAGCGAATAGGAATGTTCATATTCATATTTCTATAAATATATGTATATATGCGTGAGTATCATTGAATATGATATAGGTATATTAGAAATATTATATACCTACTACCATTATATTTATAAATTATATATTTATTATTATCAATGATAAATCTATAAATATATATTAAATATATATTAAGTATTATAAACTTAATAAATATAAATATATATACATATATTTATTTATAAATATATATTTATATATAGATATATATATATATATATATATATATATCCTATATATATATATACTACCATTATATTTATAAATTATGCATTAATTATTATCGATGATAAATTTATACATATATATTAAGTATTGTAAACTTATTAAATATAAATATATATTTATATATATATATATATATATATATAACTTATATATATATATATAATTTATTAAAAATATAATTAGTTAAATATCAATTAATTAATATAAAAATAATATAATATTATTTTGAGTATATTAGTATATTATATATAAATATGTATATTTATATACATATATATTATATATTTATATCATGTATTTAATAATTATCAACATCATCATATGGATATGTAGACAAATTAATATGATATTGATTAGACAATCTTTCATATATAAGTTATATATATGTAATTAATTTTATAAATTATCTAATAGTATATTATATATATATATATATATATATATATATAGTTATGATAAATTATAAAATATTGCAATGCAAAATAATTATACGAGTTACTTCTGGGATATAACTAATTTGTATATATTATATAGTATACGAAATATTGATACTTATATAGAGCACATATGACATATTAGGAATGTGCTTATGTACCATATACAATATCATGTATGTAGTATACATGTAGTACGAATATATGCTTATAAGTATACTGTGTACTATGCAAACGCCTTACCTGTTATGTAATTTATTATTATTATATATAGGTATATATATATATATCTGGTGGGAGTTGTCAAATACTGATATCGAGTAGAAGATCAACAAGATGAAGAAATAGCAACATACATAAAGAATTAATTAATAAAAAGTAATATACTGATTGTAGTCAGTACAACATTTATCAAAACAAGTGTTAAAAACTATTTTAAATAAACCATATGTGATAGAAATATATTTCTAATCTATTATTTTGATTACTACTTTTAATTAAATAAATTTACTAAATATATAACCTATATGTCATATAATATATTTTCAATTATAATTAATTCTTAAAAGCATCTGAAAAGTAAAAGCCTCTTTATAAGAAAACCTCTAAGAAGAAAATTATATAAAAAACGATTTACTTATAGAGGTTTCACTGAATATATAAATAAATTATTATTATATAAATACAATACAAATATCTACATTTAATTTCTAATCTATATATTTTTGTATATCCAATAAAATATGTTACTTTCGTTTTAATAAAAGTCCTATTGTAATCTATATTAAATATTCTAATATCAATCTGATATATATTGAAGATTGTTTTCTAATTAAAATATTATTATTTTGTTGCTAATTATTGTTTATACATTATATATTTAATACACACAATATAATATTAATAATTGTGTATTTAATATTATAAATATTCACATATGAGTGAGTAATTTTTGTATATGTTTAATCCTTAACAATCATAATATATATATATATATATATTTATTTATAAAAAGTATAATACTCAATATCATTTATTTACATAAATCGCATTTCTCGAACGTATTGACATCAATGCATACATTGTGACACCATTGTATACATTGAATAGATTGAGTATATGAATGAGTCATCAATATTCTCTGCACAAATTATACAATTAAAATTTATTTCACAAAATTAAAATTTATTTATAATTTTCTTTTTCTTGTTATTCACCTTCTTTTTAATCACATTTGTCGTCTTATCAGCATTTGCGTTTTCTAAGTATTTTGTATACTGTGACCAGTAGTAATTGCTGTGAATCCACGTCGTTTACCTTATAAAGAATTAAAATACCAATTAAAATAGCATTTAAACTTATAATATATATTTATAGTTACATTAAATAAATATTTTAAATGAAAAAAGTATATAAATAAATAAGATTTAGAACATATTTTATTAAATGTGTTAAGTATAATCATATAACCTATGTTATAACCTATTACTTTACCACTGTATACTTGTATCGATGTATTAGGTCTATTTGTTGTATAACGAATATTATTCGATAAGTCCCGGTAATACTATAGTATTTGTCCTTGGGTATTTGTATTGTACGAATATATTTATCAAAGTGTATAAAAGTTAATTTAATTATTTAATTATTAATTGAACTCAAAAGAGATATATCTACAATGTAATATCTTTATTTGGGTTTATAATATATTACATAATTTAAAATGAATTTAATAATTATTGAATTATTATATTATTCATTAGATTCTATAGAATTATAATTCAAGTATATAAAATAATATTCAATTAAAAATGTAATCATTAATATTTAATATAAACTTTAAAAAAATATAAATTTACGGAATTATAATTAAATATATAAAATGATATTCAATTATAAATTTAGTTATTAATATAAACTTTAAAAAAATAATGATTGAATAATAAATGAATGAATTATTTAAAATATATCCAATTATACAAAAATAACTTTTTATAATATATTATATTATTTATATACACTAATGATTTCAATATATAAGATTTTAACATATACATCAATATATATATATATATATATATATCAACATATCAACATATATATATATATATATATATATATATATATATATATATATATCAATAAATACATTAAATAATGACATACACATGATATCATATTATTAACCTATGATCCCACGTGCGGAGTATTGATTACTGCATGACCCAGTGGACAGCGGAATAGTAGTGGTCGTATCTGTTATATATGTAATATGATTATATTATGATTCAATTTTATCATAAACATTTATTATTCATATATCTAAACTTAAAATATGTAATGTTAATATACTGAATGTAACATATTTAACATATTGTTAAAATGCATTAAATATATTATTATATTATATTATTTATTAATATGATTATATAATTATATAAAACAATATTCAATTATTAATCTAGACTTAATAAAAAATAAAAATAAATTAATAAGAGAAATAAAATATATTAGTGAAATAAATGAATTATTTAGAAATAACTTTTTATATACAATATTTATTTCAATTTCAATATACATCAATATATATATCAATAAATACATTAAATAATGACATACACATGATATCATATTATTAACCTATGCTCCCACGTGCGGAGTATTGATTACTGCATGGCCCAGTGGACAGCGGAATGGATAGTAGTGGTCGTATCTGTTATATAAGTAATATGATTATATCATGATTCAATTTTATCAAACATTTATTATTCATATATCTAAACTTAAAATATGTAATGTTAATATACTGAATGTAACATATTTAACATATTGTTAAAATGCATTCAATAAATTATTATATTATATTATGTATTAATATGATTATATAATTATATAAAACAATATTCAATTATTAATCTAGACTTAATAAAAATAAAAATAAATTAATAAGAGAAATAAAATATATTAGTGAAATAAATGAATTATTTAAAAATAACTTTTTATATTTTATATTATTTATATACAATATTTATTTCAATTAACATATACATCAATATATATATCAATAAATACATTAAATAATGACATACACATGATATCATATTATTAACCTATGCTCTCACGTACGTGCGGAGTATTGGTTACTGCATGGCCCAGTGGACAGCGGACTGGATAGTAGTGGTCGTATCTGTAGTGGTCGTATATATATATATATCACTATTAATACACTTATACGTTTTTTATTTACTTTACAATCTTAAATAATGTAATCCACTTACAACTATTAGTAAAATTATCATAAATTAATAGATTATTATTAAGACTTAGTTTCTCTTATTTTTAATATAGATTAGCTTCATTTTAGATTTTTTAACAAAAAGAATAATTTAGAGCTATATGTTGTGAAGCTATATGACCAGTAACTTTTTTAAAAGACCACCTATATCCACCTATCTATTTACGTGTCAAATTTAAATAAACACGAGTCACACATGCAAATAAAATAATTATAACGTAAACTAAATAACATGATAAATATTATATAATATAAGTAGAGATTCAAATTAAATTAAATAAATCTTTAAAAAAACTATCTACAATATTATATAATCGAATTAACAGTTATAGTATTTTTGATATAGCCACGCCTATAGTACCACCAATTGTGAATTCGCCGGCTACAGTGCATATCCCCCATTATAAATGAATTATATAAAATAATATGTAATCATTAATCTAGACTTAATAGAAATAAAAATAAATTAAAAAAATAAGTATAATATTAGTGAAATAAATGAATTATTTAAAATTTATCCAATAATTTAAAAATAACTTTTATAATATTTTATATTATTTATATACAATATTGTTTAAAATTAACATATACATACTCATATTCAATAATTACCTACAAATGATATACAATTATTAACCCATGCTCCCATATGCGGAGTATTGATTACTGTATGGTCCAGTCGAAATGGATGTAGTGGGCATATATGTTATATAAGTAATATGATTATATCATGATTCAATTTCATTTTTTAATTAAATATATTTGAGAAATATATAAGAAATATAACTTTAATGTAATGAATGTACTTTAATGTACTGAAACTTCTTAAAATGTAACCAATAATGTAATGTATAATATATTATATTATAATATATTATTTATTAATAGTATTCTAATTCAATAATATAAAATAATATTTAATTATTAGAAATATAATGTCAATGAAATTAATTAATTAATTCAAATGTATATTTCTATCTGTTAAAAATAATATGATTTTAGCATGATTCAATTTTATAATAAATATTTTGTAATTACATATCTAAACACATCATAAACATTTTTATTAATTAACTTTATTACTTACAATATACATTTTAAAAACTTGAAATTAACTGTATAGTAATAGAATATTTAAAATACATTCAATAATTTAAAAATTATTTTTGAACTTGAAATTAACTGTATTGTAATAGAATATTTAAAATGCATTCAATAATTTAAAAATTATTTTTAATAATGATATATATATATATATATATATATATATATATATATTAGTTATAATATTCATTTTTATTCACACAATATTAATTCAGGTTTACAGATTATATTTTAATTATAAATGTTTATCTAAAAATAAATATCTAAAGTTAATCTATATATATATATATATATATATATATATATATATATATATATAGAAATATATACATATTAAAGGTACATGTCGAAAACATCCGGCATCGAAAACATCCGGCATTATATTCGAGTAGTTTCGTATATTTACGCGTATTTTTAATAGTAGTAATATTATAGATAATTAACTATATAGTAGTAACATATACATATACTGCTATATAACTGGTATTTGTATTTATAACTTATAGGCTATATAATGCTATAAAAACACGCTCCCGCGCAGCTCGGCGAGCGCCGATCGATTTACGTTTTGAAAACATTTCAACAATTTATGACTTGTTACCATCTTATTATATACATTATATAGCCTATAAGTTATAAATACAAACACCAGTTGTATAGCAGTATATGTATATGTTACTACTATATAGTTAATTATCTATAATATTACTTAAATACGCGTAAATATACGACATTAATCGAATATAATGCCGGATGTTTTCGACGTCATCCCATATTAAATTAATAATTAACCATAATTATTTCCTATTAAGATATCTCTGACACTGTTATATGTTATATTAAACAAAGTATATAATCTAGACACTAATATGTAATAATAATTATACTTATATATATATAATGTATTATATTAATATAAAAATGATTTAATTAATTTAAAATTAAACTTATTATAATTTATTAATTAACATTATTATGATTTGTTAATTATTTAATTTATAACCTGTAGATGGACTTCTGTTATATCATATTCTTAGAAATATTTTACAGTATAAAATATGTAATAAAATATAATAAAGTGTGTAATATGTTGAATAATATGAATTTAATAATATTAAAAGTATAATCATCTCTAGTATACTAATCATATTTTGGTTTAGGAAATAATAAATTGTATTAATGGATATTTATTTATATTGCGTGCGGCGCACGCATATATTTATATTCTGGAATACTCATATCTAATAAAGTCGATACAATTTTTATTAAATCGCTATTTATATTGCTCGAGAATTGGTGGCGGTTCCTATTGGTGAATTCGGAACTATTGACCAAAACCCCCGTAAATACGAAAAATCGCTAATTTTTTTACCTAATTGTAAAATCGAAATATATTGAACAGTAGATGATTATATTAAATTCGCAAATATACTTGTTTTAGATTGATATATTTTACTTACACTAATCAAATCTTATCTCACAAAATTTAAAATTCATAAAGTAATTACTGTTTTAGTAGGTGACCAATATTAGTTGACCAAAACCCCCTCGCGTCCCCTATTGTTAATTATATATATATAAATACTGAATAGAATATATGTGAATATATATGAAATTAAATATAGTTTTTACAAATATTTTTTACAATACTGTATAACTATTTAGTAATATTTTCATTGTTTAATTTTATGAATATATAACACAGTATGATTTTATTTCATTTATAAAATATATCCAATTACATCAACTTGTTAATTTTACAATATAAGGGTGGCATACCTCAAAATCCAGTTGGATTTAAAATAATAAATGTACTATAAATGGCATAATAAAGCAGACAAATGTTGACAAATTTTCAAATAAATCTGCTAGATTAATTAGCCATAACATTTATATATAAATAAATCAATATTACTTTAAATTTCAATATAAATTTTTTTTAAAGGTATTATATGTTATGAGTACTAGGTTTTTACCGGTAATTACCGGTTATTACCGGTTTTTACCGTAAATTAACATGGTAGAGATAGGTTTTTACCGGTTATTACCGGTTTTGCCCGGTAAAAACAGGTTTTTACCGAAAATAATGGAACCCTGAATTATTGTAATATAGTTCTTATACCAACCACTATATGGATACACATGTATTATTTTAAGTTAAATTTAATATTATTAATTCATAAGTTAATTAAGCTAAATATCAGACTAATATACTTTTAATATTATAATATATATGTGAATTATATTTTTAAATTACGAAATTTCACGGTATTGAAAGTTTACGTGTAAATAACAATGACTAAATCGATCTACTTTTGAACTATAAAAATTCGGTAACATTTTTATGATTATATTTTTGATATCATCAAATAATATTTTTGGGAACACTTATTTTCGATATATATCAAATTTTTATACATATCTTAATTTAAGATTATATTATGGTATTATTTTTGAATTTACATGTAAACGAATCCAAAAATAGATTTTAGTTCTTTCACCCGTCATTTGCGCCAGTTTCATTTTTATTTCAATATATTCCAAGCGGGTGAACCATCTTTCCTTCGCAAAATCTTTGTTATAAGTTATAATTTATAACACATACATTTTATATATAAAATATAAATTCATAAATTTATTTATATAGTATTCATAACTTTCATTCATAATTATTCATTCTTTGAAAAGTAATGTTCTATTATATAATTTTTATTATTTAATAATATTGTTATTAATTATTAATTAATATTATTTTTTGTTAATTTTTTTTCATTCATAAAGTAATTGTTTACATTCTACATTCTATTAAATAATTAAATTAAAATATTTTTAAAAGTGTATTTGAAACTGTATTTGATCAAATACACCAAATACGACACTCAAATACAAATACAAATACATCACTGAATAATTATTCAAATACAAATACAAATACACAAAATCAGCGTATTTAAATACAAATACAAATAAACGTGTTTGACCCATCGATATAAAGAAAGTGGATAAGCAATTGAATGTAGTGTATGGCACTATCCGCTACGGGCGCTGCAGTCGAAACCCACTATCTGGCCCACTACTTTTTATTTATAATAATATTTATTTATACATATATATATTGATAATTACTACCAATTTTAATGCAGCCTACTATCTATACTAAAAATAAAATTATATATTTAAAATACATAATATCAACATTCCTCGTAATTTTGTGTATTTAAATTGAAGTTATAATACTGTTTTATTGATTTTATTGATATTTATAATTTAAATCCATTGATATAGATAGAAGTTACTTTAATCTATTTTGACGAAAAGACTACTGTTTTAAGATTTGACATATATAATATGACTAATATCCAATCAAAATCACTGATACCATTTTGTTAATTTATCGATAAAAGTGTCATTCACGTATCTATCTTTAACATGCATTGCGTGCGTCAATTGCTTATCCACTTTCTTTATATCGATGATTTGACCCCATCCCTGAATGCTACTGTTCCATGCATGAATCTGCTGCTGTTGCATGTAAGTACTGAAAGATATCCCACAGAGTGATGTTATCGTACACCTTACATTTCTAGGTGGAGCTTATTCGGCACATCAGAACATGTTGTTTCCATACATCTCTATTTTCCATCACGGTTCTTAGTTCGTCAGAGGTGCAGTCAGTATCTTCGATAAGTTGTGTAATGTGTAATGTTTAGTGTTAACCCAGGTTTCCTTTTCCATAGGTTGGTTTCATCGAATTATGATTAATATTGCGTTATTTATTTATATCCTATATCGTAATTGTATCGTATTTTATTAAAACACGACTTCTTCCCAGAGTAGAGCGTCACTGATTAATTCATTTTTGCTACGCCAAGAATGTAAGTAAAATAGCAGTCGTTGTTCTCTTATTGAGGCGCTAGACTTCGATATATTGCCTTACGACTCTTTGTTTGTCAGGTGGTTTCTCCATGTTTTATTCATTGCTGCGCCTAGCATTCTTGTGTATACGCCACCACTCTTTGTTCTAGAGATACCGTTAAAGTCCATGCGAGTGAGCCATATACCAGAACTGATTCAACTACATCTCTAAAGAAGTTTGTCTTCAGTTTGTCTTTGCGATTTGACTTCCGTATCGTATTCATACTATTTAGCGCTATCCATGAGTTATTATTCTAATGTTCACGTCATGTTCAGTTGATCCGCTGTAACTTTTGAAATACACAAAATTCTTGACTAATGTTATATTGCGGCATTTAATCTTTTTATTTCAATGGTATTTTTCTGATTAATTTACATAAATGCGGTTTTATCTGTGTTAACTTGTATTCCTGTATCTTTTTCCACCTTTTCTATTTTGTGAAGCATTGATTTTACATCCTTATTTTTTTTTGATATGATTGCTAGGTCGTCAGAATAAGCAGCAACGCTCATAAACATTTCAGGATATCTACTGCTCTTTCGTTTTCTATGCTTAGTCCAAGGTCCATTATCAAGTGCTTTCCGCAGTACAAAATCCAGACATTATGATGAGGAAAGGGAAATCGTATCTTCTTGATGTAACCTATACCCGTTGTAATATCGACAAGTTGAGTGTCTCCATCTGGTGACCTGACCATGGAACGGGTATTTTGATATAGCATCATAATAGCGTTTACTGTCTTAGTAGGTATTCCATATGCAGTAAGAATCATTTTCATTTTTTCACGATGTATAGAATCAAATGCTTTAGCAAAGTCTATAAATAATAGTATTGCTGGTAGATTTGTTGAATTTATTCATTCTACTATTCGCCGGATAGTTAGTATCTGTCCATTTGTTGACCTGTTTTTACGAAATCCATTTTGTTTTTTTCGTAATAAGTTGTCTATGTCTGGTTTTATCCGATTTAGTAGCATTACGATGTATATATTTACTGCGATAGATTTGAACGTTATCTCTCGATAATTGTTTTCTATGGAGAGGTTTCCATTTTTTGGAAATGGAGTATGCAACCTTCGGTCCATATCTCTATGGTATGTTGATCATATAGGCTGTTACATCAATGTAGTAGTATGCTTTAAAAGGTTGTTAGTTTCCAGACTTCAGCAGAAATAGCGTCTAGTCCACATGCTTTTCCATTGTTTATATGCTTGATTGCTGTTGATAGTTCATCTGATGTGAAAAGACCTTTTGAATATTCAGTTCTTTGTTTATTTGTGAGGTTTCTTTTTCATCTGCAGTTATTGTGACACATCCGAGCAATTTCTGGAAATGTTTTTGCCATAGTGATATTCGCTCTTTTTAGTTTGATGCTTTTAACTTAGCTTTATTTGAGCTTTTCCTACCACTTACTTCATTTACAATTTCCCATGCCATGGCTGACTTTTAGTTTGTTGCTGCGTTTTCGATATGTTTAATTTAATTGTTAACATATTCGACTTGTTCATATTATATATGCAGTGCTTTTTGTGCCTTGATGAAATGCATAATGTTGTAGGTCGATGATTGAGCGTATTTACGTTCAGCGGCTTCATGTAGTAGATTTAGTGTTTACATAGTAGTAACTTAAAAGTTTACCTATATCACCTGTTTCTTACGGTATAGGTTTTTTCATCTTTTGCTTTAGAGTTATTATTTTGTCAGCTGATTCTTTACATGCAGTTTTTAAGTAGGTATGTGCTGTATTAGTAGATATACTATCTGATGAATTTTTTAGTGTTTAAAATCGATTGTTAACTTCCGTGATAACATTATTTCTGCATTATCCTTTAGATGTGTCCAATCATATAGTTTAATTATGCTAGTTTTCATTTTGTTAGCCCGGAGAGTTAAACGAATGCGATCTGTAACAATACGGTGATCTGATGAGACGTTGACAAAGGAATTGAAAGCTCTAAAATGTGTGGCACTGTTTTTCCATTTGTTGTTTATGATGACATATGAGTATATAGTCAAGTTGTAATAAATAATCATTTGATGATTTTTATGTCCATAATTTTGCAGATTTGTTCTGAAATTGAGTATCTAGACTTAGTAAGTTATATTCAGTTATGAAATCTTTTACAATATTACCATTTATATTTGTTTCCTTGTGATAAGAAAATATTAATCTATCAAGTTTTCCCAGGTGTGCAATGAAATCATCACCTATTATTAGTATATTATGCTTCGGTATTTTTCTTACGATAGATGATAAATCATAGTAAAAACTTTCAACTTCTTGTTCTTTGCTAACATTTTTCAGCCTATGCTATATAGCACTAACTTATTGTAGTTAACATAAATGTGGTATTATTATACTTGGTGATATATTTTCAACGTTTAGAAAATATTGATATACCTTAAGACAAATTTGTACTAAAAAATAGCACTCCTATACCGCCGAGTGTAGAGTTTATGCTGTTTTTTTTTCAGGCAGAACTGGTAATAACTTTCCAATTTCCAAACGTTTGTTCCTTTATGAGTATATCTTCATGAAAGAATATCAGTTATTGTATACATATAATATCTTGATTTGTGGCTTATGCGGATGCATAAGTTCTTCCTATTAGTTCTGGAATTAGACCAATTCTTTTTTTGAAGAGTACGAGTATTGAAAGATGAGATGTTAATATTTATTTATCCTTTTAGTAGTTTGTTTTCTTTCTTATATTTACTTATTCGACTACAGCCTGAGATGGTTCTATAGGACGCGATCCTTGTGCCGCTTGACGATCGATGCGGATGAAATTTTGTGTTTGTGTGTTAGTTTTTGTTTTCAATAGCTGGTTGAAACGTTTGGTCGCCACTCCATACACGAGTATACAAGAGTACACTATTTCGGCTGGTAATCACCTAACCACATCCAACACCCTTCTACGAATGTCTTCAAGTAACCCTCGTCTGGTGGATAACAGGTAGATAACTACTATGCATGGGGTTAACTACAATGTTAGTGGAATACCCCCTTACTTTCCGGCAAATTGCCTGAAATATAGTAACTTTAAAGGAAATATTCCATTACAACTTGATATAAAATCGATTTAAAGTTACAATTTTTCCGGCAACTTGCCGGAAATACTTGTAATGGGATACCCCCTTTAGGAAGATAAGATGTAATACGAAGTATACTTCGTAGTTTCAATAGGATATTACCATTTATTAAAATATAAGTTAATTTATAGATAGGGGAAAGTTATATAGTAGCATCCCATACAGGGGAAAGTAACCTAATACGGACACTTTAACAATAAATGTTCTTAACATTTTATGACTCATTGTTTTTATTCAAAAATTACAATATATTAATATTATATGATTATAGATATTATTGTGATTTTATAATTTTATTTAATCTTTTAATTCCATAGATAACATGGGTATCCGTATTCGGTACCAGTGTCCGAATACGGACACCCTGTATTATAATATGGTAACCCTAAATACCACTAGATAAACTATATATTATTTATGAATCAATCAGACAAATTACAATTACATTATTTATAATTAATTTTATGAATAATTTATTCTAATTTAATTAGTTAATAATTTATTTTTATTATTTTTTAATTAATAATACAATTTATGTATTAAAATAATAACATTTTTAGATTTAGCTTTATTGGTGGTATTTATAATATAACACACGAGATTTTTATGAAAATCAGAATAGTTCATACGATGCGCGCTGATTGGTTATAGTGTGTCCGTATTAAGACACATATAGTGTCCGTATTAGGGACTTATATGACCTCTAGATATGCATATATATTGCAATAGAAGATGCTTATAACTTGATGAATATTTTATAACAAATATAGAAATTATATATATAATTTTTAGAATGCTTTAGATTTTAACAATATAGTGTTATATTTTATATCCTACATTTGTATATTCTTGAGAAGATTTTAAGTAAAAAATGTTTTCATAAATTTAAAAATGTAATAAAAAAATCAGTTTATTGGATATATCATCACTATTTTGAATAATTAAAAAATTAAAAATACTTATTTAGATTATTTATATAATTATTAATATGTTATTCATTAAACATTTTTTTGTAGGATTTATGGTTTATGAGATACTGAGAGTGTCCGTATTCGGGCACTGTCCATATTCGGTTACTTTCCCCTACAGTGTAGGGCCTACGTCCCCCCCACATACTTTGAGGGGGGAACCCCCTGTCTGTGGTCCCCCCGTGCCCGGGTATAATAGTAATTAATCGTTAGCAACATATACGTATACATCTATAGATGTGAACAAAGATTTAATTATAGGAAACAATTTATTTATTTATATAACATGCACTTAAATGTAAGTGTTTATAAACATTTAAAATGTCTTCGTTAAATATAGAGAAAACGTAAACGTTAATTAAAGTAAAGTGAATATAACCAAAGCCCTCCGGGCTTTGATATAATTACATTTTTACAAAACACCTCACATTCGCATACATTTTAAGTGTGAAACATTTTCTACTAAAATCAAAATATTTCCCGATAGAGGGAAAATAGCTCTAAAAGGACAGTTTTACGTACTTATGATCGGTGTAGATGTGGAAATAAAAAAATTCATCCGAATAATGATAATACTACTGTCCTAAAGAATTAGTAGCCATTTAAATTTTGTAAATCCTTCCAGCCGTTTTCTTAAACATAGAACGCATACATATAAATAAATAAATGAACTTTAGTAGTGGAGTTAGTAGTGGTGTTAGTAGTTGATATTCGTAGGTTAGTATGGTCAGAAGAATATCTGATATTAGGATGTGAGCGTGAAATTAATACATATAATAAAGGATGTTGGTGTGGCAAAGATAAGAACTTATATATATATATATATATATATGTATCAGTAATCAGATTGAAAGTATTAGCGGACCAAACCTATCCGCCAGTCAATAGAAAGGGTAACGTTATTAGGTTTATTTTAAGTTTACGTAATTCACGTAAATGATGTGATCTCTTATTGAAGACGTTATGTAATGTATATTTACATTTGATTTAAAGGCGTGATGTAATCTTCTTGTAGGTTGAATGTGAACACCATCACTCGCGGGTATGAACTAATAAACAGACAAGAACAATGTGTGAAGCGGATTGTTAAGAGGGTATCTCTAACACATAGGGGTGAGGGTAATGTTGAAGTAGTGTGATCCGAATGAAAGGTATGCGCGATGTTGTTGGGTTCACGATGGTTGAGATTATGTAATAGTGATATTAGGTTATAGTTAATGTTACGTAATATGTTGACTATGTTCGATTATAATTAATGGGAGAAAAGTAATTATTCCGTTGTGAATAGAATGAATGGTTTTATGCATGCAATGCATTGTTTATAATGTTTGAAGATATATGAGTAGAGAGAAGGTTCTCATTTGAAGTAGAAAATGGTTATATGTTATTCGATATAGCGTACTAATATATTCTTTAATAGGTAGGTAGGGTAACTTAACGGACTATTACATATTGATGTGACAATAGAGTTTCGGTATAGTCTACAGCAAATATTAAAATACGGCGAGTTGATTTACAACCAATTTAGATAGAATAGTACTATTCTTAATACGTATTAATAATTCATGCATCAATTTCATTTGAAGATCATACACATTTATTATTAATACATTTGACATAAACATTCAGTGCATTTTATGTTATCGTTTAATTTATCAATAATAGATGATGTACTCCGTACATTGTACGGCTTATATTAATTAAGGCATATCTCAATATTACTTGAATCAGCAGATATTTTGAAAATGAACAATAAAACATGTTAGGTATGTAGGGGACAGTGCCCGAATACGGACACTCTCGGTATCTCAGAAACCATAAATCCTACAAAAAAATTTTTAATTAATAAAATATTCATAATCATATAAATATTCTAAAAAAGTATTTTTTATTTTTTTATTATTTAAAATATTGCTGATATATCCAATAAACTGATTTTTTTATTACGATTTTAAATTTATCAAAAAAAATTTTAACTTAAAACCTTCTCAAGTATATATAAATGTATTAATATAAAATATAATAATATATTATTAAAACTAAAGCATTTTTAAAGTATTTTTAAAGTATTTTTAAAGTATTTTTAATTTATATATTTTTTATCAGATATTCATTAAGTTATAAGCATATATCTAGATGGCATATAAGTTCCTAATACGGACACTCTAAATGTCTTAATACGGACACCCTATAACCAATCAACGCACAGCGTATGAACTATTCTGATTTTCATAAAAATCGCGTGCGTTATAATATTAATACTACCAATAAAGCTAATTCTAAAAAAATTATTATTTAGACACTTAAATTGTATTATTAATTAAAAAATAATAAAAATATTAACTAATTAAATTACAATATATTTTTCATAAAATTAATTATAAATAACGTAATTGTAATTTATCTGATTGATTCATCAATAATATATAGTTTATATAGTGGTATATAGGGTTTCCGTATTATAACACAGGGTGTCCGTATTCGGACATGGGTACCGAATACGGACACCCCAGTTATCTATGGAATTAAAAGATTAAATAAAATTTTAAAATTACAATAATATCTATAATCATATAATATTAATATATTGTAATTTTTGAATAAAAATAATGAGTCATAAAAAGTTAAGACCATTTATTGTTAAAGTGTCCGTATTAGGTTACTTTCCCCTACAATACTTCTTTACTTTTTTATCAGGTATAGTAGTTGAATTATATATTGCTGACTATGCGAACTGCACAAGTCTACCAGGTGTTCTAATGTTACACTATGTTCTAAACATAGTACATCAGAATAGATTAGTCAGCCTACAAAGACTAACCTCACGTAGAAGTAAGCTTGTTATGTGATCATATTGTACATAACTCTAGAGGATAACTTCGGAGATATATTCGGATGTAGGATACCACTTATGATTATGTAATATTATATAACTATACGATGTAGTGGTTATGTACGTTATGTAGTGCAGACAAACCAAAACAATTACGATAAATTATAATCATAATATATATATATATATATATATATATATATATATATATTATGATTATAATTTATCTTAATTGTTTTAGATATATATATATATATATATATATATATATATATATCTTAAAATATACAGGGAGTAACATTAATAAAAATTAATAATCTTCTGAAATAAATATTTTGTGACATTTGTATTACTTTATAAAATAAATATGATAACAAAATATAATAACTAAATTTAATTTAATTTGAAATTAAAATATAGTATAATAACTAGTATAATAAATAGTATATAATTATAATATATGTGACATTAAAGTAATTAATTGTATAATAAATAAAGAATGAATACCTTACCTTTATACAAATATTTATAGATTAGATTTATAGAAATATTAATAATATTTTTGAAAACAGGAAAGTATACTTTCTTTTATATATATATATATATATATATATATATATATATATATATATATATATATATATATATATACTAGCTGGCTACGTCCCGGCGTTGCCCGGGTATTATACTTGTAGTGGGATCGTTAGTAACGTAGATGTAAACAAAGATTTAATTCTAGAAAACAATTTATTTATTTATAACGAAGCACTTAAATTTAAGTGTTTATTGACAAATATAACGAAAACTTAAGCGTTATCACCATGTATTGCCATTTGCGAATGCATTAATTAAAGTAAAGTGAATAAAACTCATTTTTAAGAAATACCTCACATTCGCATACATTTTATGTGTGAAACATTTTCTTCTAAAATAAAAAGATTTCCTGATAGAGGGAAAATAGCTCTAAAAGGACAGTTTTACGTAATTATTTAGGTGTAGATGTGGAAATAAAAAAATTCATCCGAACAATGACAATAATATTGTCCTAGAGAATTAGTAGCCATTTAAATTTTGTAAATCCGTCCAGCCGTTTTCTTAAACATAGAACGCATATAAATATAGAATATACATGTAAATATATGAAAACCAACATTTTAAAACTTTCCAATTTTAAAGATTTTAAATATTTGTATATGATTTATTTATAAATATAATAGTAATACATCATTCTATTGGACACTCATTTTTTATTTATAAAATATATATTATTTTAAAAATAAAAGTAATTTAAAAATTATACATTTTTTAAATTGAATAAAATGATACAAATATGATATAATATATTAATATATATATTAATTATAAAACTATACTATTTAAAACAAATAAGATATATATATATATGCATATGTGTGTTATCTAAATATAGGAATACAATTTTAATAATTAATATAAAATAAAAATTGAAGAATAAAATAGTTCAGTACTTTTTAGTAATCATAATGGAGTAATATTCAAGGAATATCACTGTCGATGTTCAGCGAAATATATTGATAGTATAATGAATGTTTATTGTTAATAGTATACTATAGGTAATAATATACCTATAGTTGTTATGAAACATAATTTATAATTATTAATATAAACAATTTAGGTAATAGTTGTACATGAACTGATAGATAAATGATTATATAAATTATTTTTAAGATAAAAATAATATACATTTTTTATAAATGGAAATTATGAAGGTACCCTCTTAAAATAATTGCAATACAATATTTATAAGTTATAAATAAATTAATTAAAAATAAAAATAATATAATTATAAACTTAGGTTAAACCTAAGTTTAATTAAATATTTATTTTATTCGATTTTCTCATTAAAAAACAATTAATAATGTATTCAATGTAAATTTAATTATGTAGCTTTCCCAGAAAACAATATACTGTGAACTTATAAGTTATAAATATAGTCCCGAATATATTCGGGGCTATAATGAAAATGTGCACCTAAAAGTTTCGAAATTATTTGGCATACAACGGCGAAATTACGCCTAAGTTATTATTGTTTGGGCTTTGATCGCCCAACTGTGACTACAAAGCGACCAATCTATATTATTGATAACCGAAGCATCTAAAAGCGATCAAAAAGTGCCCAGTAATTATCAAAAACTCCCGAAAGCAATGATATATTTGTTGTGGGCACTTCAACGATTAATTGAATACATGTAGGAATACCTATTGAATACCTATAATGTTTAGGTATACAGCTGTATACTAGTATATATAATATATATATATATATATATATATATATATATATATATATATATATATATATATATATATATATACAGTATATATACTATATACTAGATATATCTAAATATATTATTAGATAATTAAATATATTATCATTAAGTAAAGTGCCAGTGAATATGGTTATATTATAGATATATTGTACAGTAGCGAAATATTCATAGATAGGTTTGTAATTTATAATAATTTAACAATATTAATCTAATGTATTGAATACCTATAGGTATAGCAAACAATATATCTGGATCTTAATTCCCAAATGTATATTATATTAGTAGCTGGAAACTATTTATACCTTTATTTATATAGGGGAAAGTAACCTAATACGGACACTTTAACAATAAATGGTCTTAACATTTTATGACTCATTATTTGTATTCAAAAATTACAATATATTAATATTATATGATTATAGATATTATTGTGATTTTAACATTTTATTTAATATTTTAATTCTATAGATAACGGGGGTGTCCGTATTCGGTACACATGTCCGAATACGGACATCCTGTGTTATAATACGGACACCCTATATACCATTAGATAAACTATATAGTATTGATGAATCAATCAGACAAATTACAATTACATTATTTATAATTAATTTTATGAATAATTTATTCTAATTTAATTAGTTAATATTTATTTTTATTATTTAAACAATTGTTTAATTAATAATACAATTTAAGTATCTAAATAATAACAAAAATAGATTTAGCTTTATTGGTGGTATTAATATTATAACGAATGCGATTTATATGTAAATCAGAATAGTTTATACGCTGCGCGCTGGTCGATTATAAGGTGTCCGTATTAAGACATCTAGAGTGTCCGTATTAGGGACTTATATGACCTCTAGATATATGCTTATAACTTAATGAATATTTGATAACAAATATAGAAATTATATATATAATTTTAGAATACTTTATTTTTTAATAATACAGTGTTATATATATATCGATACATTTGTATATTCTTGGGAAGGTTTTAAGTTGACATTTATTTTCATAAATTTAAAAACGAAATAAAAAAATCAGTTTATTGGATATATCAGAAATATTTTGAATAATTAAAATACTTTTTTAGACTATTTATATAATTATGAATAATTTATTCATTAAACATTTTTTTGTAGGATTTATGGTTTCTGAGATACCATAATATATTTCTGAGAGTGTCCGTATTCGGTTACTTTCCCCTATATATATATATATATATATATATATATATATATATATATATATATATATCACATATGCATATATAATTGTTAAGACTTTATAAATAAAGGTAAGGTAAGGTAAGGTAAGGTAATTATTCATTTAGACACTCGTTATATTTTAAAATCTCACAAGTGTTGAGAATATATAAAAATAAATAATTAAATTAATAAATTAATTAAATAGTTAACAACAAAATTAGCAATTTCTTCTTGAATTCGGTGTGACTCCTTGTACATCGTAATGACTTGGGAAGAGAATTCCACATGGAAGGAGCAGCCCAGCCGAACGATCTTTTCCCAATTCTCATCAGATTTATTTTCGGCACTGAAAGTAAATTTGAATATTGCAGACGAGTGTTTCTCATTAGCTCTTCATTAAGGAGTTTATTTAAATATATAGGCTTTTTCAAAATAATAGTTTTATGAGTTATACTTAGTATTTTAAATTTGCACATATTGTCCATAAGGAACCAATTTAAATCGCCTAATTTTGTTGTAATACTTATTTGGTCACACCTCTTAATATTAAAGATTAATCTTGTAGATGATTTAATAACCCTATTTAATCCATAAAATAATTTCAGTTTGGAATTAATTACTAAACTATTGCAATATTGTAATCTATATAACACAAGAGATTGCACTAACGCAATTGTTGATTCCGTACTCAAGTAATTTCTAATTTTTCTAATATTAAAAAGATTAAAATTAGCGGATCTACATTGCGAAGTGGCGAATTGAGTAAATCCTAATTTTGAATCTAATATTACTCCAAGAGATTTAGCACAATCACTTGGAATAATAACTGTAGAATCAAATGTAATAGTGGGAAAAATAAAAGGTTTAAGGGAAATATTAAGTAGTTTAGTTTTAGAAGAGTTAGGAAAAAGGTTATTTAGAATAAGCCACTTTCTTACATTTCGAGCACACAAGGTTAACTCATTAGGTACATTATTGCTACTAGTAGGTACTTTCCAGTATAACTGAATATCATCAGCATATATTACATAGTTTATATTAGTAAATTGTTAAAAGCATAAGTTATATATAATATAATATAGTATGATTAGTATTAATTATTAATTATTAGTTATAAATATAATATAGTATGTATATTATATATATAGTATGTGAAATAAGCATATGTAGTGTATAGTAGATATATATTGGATAAAATACTTTGATAAATGATGAATTAGCAGTAACTTGAAGTCAATTAGTTTTTATATATTTCATACCCATATTCTTGTATTTATTATTGATATAATTTATTAGTAAGTATAGGGGACGGAAGGGTATTGTGGCCGATGCGGGTATTGTGGCCGATAACGATATTTCAAGAACCATTATAGTTATCAAAAAATGATATATACGAAAAATGTAGATAATTGAATTCTAAGAATGATAGTGTACATCATTTTTTATTTATATCAATATTAATTATTGATTTTCGCTTAGAGAAAAAAATCAAATAATCGTAATTTTTATCGAAAAAAAACGTAAGGTTTACCTTATTTTATAGGCAAGTTATTGAATAAAATTATGTATTTTTAATATATTCAGTTAAGGTAATAAATAATATATCAGATTACATTTATAACAATATTCAATAAAAACATAATGACATAGTAATCTGTTATTTAAACCAACGAGTGCGATGCGGCTATTGTGGCCGATGCGTGGTGGGTATTATGGCCGATTAATAACCAATCAGCATCGAGATAATTTCAATGTGTAAGCGTATCATAAAAATAGTATATTTAGATAAATTCTTTATAAAATCACTGAAATATATTTATGATATGATTGCGGTTGTCGATATAAAACGCGCTGCCTAAATATTAATTATTTTCAATATACCATGATAGTAGTTATATCAAGAACATATGTCCTTTTCATGACCATATGGTTATATTTTCCTATTTAAATACATTTAAAATGTACATTATACCACAACAAATATCATAATATACAATGTATCAGTATTATAAGTGTATATACTTTATAATATATCTATACTATCCTACTATATATAGTATATATTAATACATTATAGACTATATTTAGATTGTAAAAATAAACACACTATGTACATAATAGTTAAAATCATATATATAGGTATTATAAATATATATATTACCTATTAGTTTATAAATTAATTGGTTTATAATATATAGTATATTTTATATATCCCCATTTAGTAAATCATATTTATATATCGACATCATAATTCCTACCTATCAATATTGATAACACGATAATAAACCATATATTTTATTATATATATATAAATATTAAAGATAGTATTACTAATTACCCTTATGTATAGTATTGTTAAGAATCCTAATATAAATGTATATATAATATAAATGTTTAAATTAGTTATTTTTATTTAATTTATTAAACATAATAAAATAATGATATGTATGTTAAAAGTATAACAATATATATTTATATTTAATAATCTATATAAAAACTATATTTTGTAAGTAGTTAAATTTAAGACTAGCAATGCCTTGGTGTTATTAAATTATTCTAAATTTTAAATTAATGATATGTAATATATATTTATAAATATATTTATATATATTCATAAATATTCACTAGAAATAAATATAAAATGATGTTAAATAATTTAATAAATTATATTATCTTTATATAAACTATAATTAATTCAGATATTTAAAAATAATGTTGGATTTTTCAAACCTAACATTTATATATCTTTTTATAATATGATATAACTTTATTAAAGTTAAATGGATTTGTTTAAAAAAAATAACCATATTTGTATAATAATTTACGATTCTGGAATGTTATAATATTATTTATAAATCTATGAATATGTTTATAAATTATACACTTCACATTTATTTAGTGAAATCCTATATGTATTATGATATTTCAATAATGTTTATATCATGGATAGGGTTTTATTTAGTTTAATATACTCGTATATATTTAACATTTCAAAATTATTTAAAAAGCATTTAAAAAGTATATAAATATATAATTTTAAATTAAATTTTAATATAATTAAAGTTATAGATAATTATCTCAATAAAATAAACTATAACCCAGATATTTTAATACAATAATATTATCTCATGATATTATATAAATGATAATTTCTTAATTTAATTAAGGTATATGGTTAATTACATAAATAATAATATATTATATTCACAAGATATATAATGAAATAGAAAATAAAATGTATATACTTTATTAATTTATATGCATATATCGCATATTTTAAATGTATCTATATCAAGCATCGATATAAAGAAAGAAATCGATATTTCTTTATATCGATGATATCAAGTTGATAATATCAACACATAAATCATAACACCAATGTGTACATGAATAACACTGTATATATTAATATATATATATATATATATATATATATATATATATATCATCGTTCATAATTTCATCGCATATTATGAAATTATATATATTTATTATTATTATTATTTTCTTAATTGATTTTGATAAATTTGTTCTCACACATTTCTTTTTTGCCGGTGTCTGCTCCAAATGTTGTTTATATGGAGATGATGTAATTATTGCGGTATAGCCCTTTCTTTTTCCTAAGGTTGTCTTTTTCCTATAATATTAATTAATATTGTAAGTTTATAAATTGATATATATATATATATATATCTATATCTATATATATACATATATATATATCTATATCTATATATATATATATATATATATATATATATATATATATATATATATATATATATAGATATCATATATGTATATCATCTATAGATGATTAGTTTAAAATATATAGTATAGTAATATACCGATTTTACTACTCGATAAAGTAAGATTCGATTAAAGCACGTTGACTAAATTATTAATTTGAGAATAATGCAAATTATATATTGTACAGTAATATGTTAATATAATTATAAATCCGTTTATAATAAATTATTATTATATATAAAATATCAAAATGTTACTAATGATTTTAATTAAATGTATATATTCAATTATTATATATTAATGTATAAATATGTGCAATGTTAATATGTTATACTGTATAACTTATACATATAAAATATATAAATAAAAACCATATTTACGAGAGGGGCCTGCAACTTCACCAGTAACCAAACTTTAAAGTAGGCTATCTATGGAAAATTTAATTATTATTATATTTATAATATATACATGTATATATATATATATATATATATATATATATATATACATGTATATATATATATATAT
This sequence comes from Osedax fenrisi, assembly GCA_964019155.1. Taxonomy (NCBI): domain Eukaryota; kingdom Metazoa; phylum Annelida; class Polychaeta; order Sabellida; family Siboglinidae; genus Osedax; species Osedax fenrisi. Next base: position 81,128,641 of record OZ025239.1, read on the forward strand.
ATATATATATATATAGTTGCCTTGTATATATCATTAACATATAAGTTAATAATACAATTTCATTATTATAGTATATAAAATATACTATATATAGTATATTGTACAATATAATATCAAAATATATTTATGAATAAAGTCTGTGAACTCACCATCTAACCGTAAAACATTTAAATACTATAACTATAGTTATATAGGCTGCCTATAGGCGGTATATAATCATTATAATATAAATAAAATGTATATACAAATGTATGTTATATTATATAACTTATATAAATAAAAACCAAAATCACGAGGGGGGAATTTCATTTGTAACCAGTATACCATTATCAGAACGTGGGCAATATCTTGAACGGAATTCCGGACAGATTAATCTGTATATAATTTCATTATTATTATACTTATATTATATATTTATAAATACACTTTATATATATACACATTATTAAAATATTGTTTTTTATTCTATAGAATAATATATTGTTAAATAAATATACATAATATATGTGTATATTGATTTAACAATAATTATTATATTTAATACTTTAATTAAGGTTTTTTCCATATCAAAAATATTTAAAGCTTATAATATATAGGCTACTGTAGTAGTATAGTATATACTATATACATATATATGCATGTTATAATACATATATTTTAGTGCATTTGTTTAATTTAATTAATAACATGTTTTTCTAATTGAAAAAATATTAAACTATAATTACACATTAATGACATTAAGGCCTATACTTATATATATATAATAATGTATAGAAAAATATATTATTTATATTTTTATATCAATAAAAAATAATATTTTAATATATACATATATACTGTATATATATATATATATATATAAATACAAACCAAAATCACATGATTGTATGTTTCATTTGTAGCCAGTATACCATTATCAGAACGTTGGGCAATCCTTGAACGGAATCTGTATATAATATCATTATTAAAACATTGTTACTATACATGCTATTTAGAGTTATATATATATATATATATATATATATATATATACATATATATACAGTAAAACCTCTCTATAAGAAACTATTTTTGTTCAGTACTTTTGTTCTGAGAGGTTTTCTTATAAAGAGGTTTTTACTTTTCCAATGATTTTAAGAATTAATTTATAATTGAAAATGCATATCTATAGGTTATATATATAGTATATTTATTTTGTATACTGTTTTAAATGTATACTGTATTGTTTGCGCTTAGACATGTTAATACATAATGACATTTTATTAGATTTACATTAGAAATTATAAATTATGAATCATCATTGATGAATATAATATAATGAATATTATAATAATCTATTATTTAATAATTAATTGTATAATATAATAAATTGAATCAACAATACCCAGATCAATACATCTAAGGATATAATAACATTTATTAAAAAAATTTAATAAATTTAGTGATATACAATAACAATTATTAATTCATTTTAATTCATTTCTAGCTATTTATGTAATATAATATTATTTTAAAGATACAAATTATAGAAATTAATTATTATATAAGATATTTCTATAATTGTTATCAATATACAATACTTCTATTTATATGTAATTATTTTGTATACAATAAGTTTCTTATAAAGAGGTTTTTCTTATATTTTCTTATAAGATTTTCTTATAAAGAGGTTTTTTAATGTGGAAAAGGTTGAATTCCAACCAAATGTGTGAACAATTTTCTTATAAAGAGGTTTTTCTTATAAAGAGGTTTCTTATAGAGAGGTTTTACTGTATATATATATATATATATATATAAATATATATACAATAAAGATATGTCAGGCTAGCATTTAATTATATAATTTAATGTTTTACCCAATAGTATTTAGTAAATACTCATATTTTCATTCAAATAAATATACAACTACATATTTTTCTATGGAATAAATGTATAATTCCATATTATATGGAAATATATTTAATTGCATATTGATTTAAATATATAAAATGAATATAGTATATAGTATATACTATATACTATATAGTACATATTTTAATAACATTTTAAAATAAATCTAGTTTTTTAATCTTATTATTAATATTGAAAAAATTATATATTAATATATTTTTAAATAGATACTAGAAAATTAGTTAATATATTAATTTATATTTAAAGAATACTATAAAAATCCGATAAAAATTATATTGTTATTAATAAATCATATATGTCAACATGTATAATAGACTAATTTGATGAATAATTTATTATAATTTTGTTTTTAAAATGATATATATGTATATACTATATACTATATATAGTATATATAGTATATATAGTATATATATATATATATATATATATATATATATATATATATATATATATATATATATATATATATGTAAATGATATATATATATATATATATATATATATCATTATAATGATATACATATATATATAATCTATATATATATATATATATATATATAATATATTACAATTTATATATGCATGTATTCATAATATGCATTGCATATAGATACATACATGCATGTATAATATCAATATTACAATTTACAAAATCCTTATAATCCTTATAAAATTAACTTATATGGAAAATTATGTAATAGTTATAATATACTACTTTATATTATATAAATATATTTATTAATTATTTTATGTGGATTTAATTAATTTGAATTGATTTTTATTAATTGATTTTATTTCATTTGAATTTAATTTTATTATTCTATTTGAATTTTTTTTATGTAATTTGAATTGATTTTTATTAATTCATTTGAAATTAATTTATGTCATTTGAATTTAATTTAATTTTGTTGTAATATCTAGTATAATTCTTCACTGATATGCATATAAATATATAGCAGTGTAATTTACCCTTAATTGTTTTTATGTAATTTGAATTGATTTTTATTAATTCATTTGAAATTAATTTATGTCATTTGAATTTAATTTAATTTTGTTGTAATATCTAGTATAATTCTTCACTGATATGCATATAAATATATAGCAGTGTAATTTACCCTGAATTGTTTTTATGTAATTTGAATTGATTTTTATTAATTCATTTGAAATTAATTTATTTCATTTGAATTTAATTTAATTTTGTTGTAATATCTAGTATACTTCTTCACTGATATGCATATAAATATATAGCAGTGTAATTTACCCTCATATTTGCCTCATATTTAGATCATATGATCCTCCCACATATTTATTCTATAATTTATAATCGAAAAAATATAAAACTATAAATACACATTAAAAAATTATAAAAAATCACACATTATAAAAATAATGGGCGATTAATGCCTTTTGGGATTCATAGGGTTATATGAAAATTGACAAACGACAATTGTATTACTTATATTATATATATATATATATATATATATATATTACATTATTATTTTATATTGATATCAAATAAATAATATATTTTTGTATACATTATTATATATATAAGTAATTCCAGTTTTATTAATGTGTAATTATAGTTTGATATGTTTTATAATAAAAACATATTTTTTTAAATTAAACAAATTCTCTGGAATATATTTATTATGAAAATGTATATATATATATATATATATATATATACATATATATATATATACATATATGTATATAGAATTAATAACATATATACTATGTATTATATTATATAGCTATATACATATATAGTATATAGTATATACATATATAGTATATATATATATATATATATATATATATATATTGTTATTGCTATTGTTATTTTTATTTTGTGGAGTCCTTTCATCCATTTACATTTATAGCTATATTATATAGCCTATATATCATATATTATATATGCCATATATAATATATATTATATGGCTCTAATTTCCCTTCGAAGCCCCTCCCATGCATCGATATAAAGAAAACTTTCTTTATATCGATGCTCTCATGTTAAGTCATCCATGGTTTTAATGAGAGCCGATCATTTATTTATACACAATTATATAATATCACTTCTAAATAATATTTTAAGACCTATTTTTTTATGTCCTATAGTATACTACTTGTGTGTATGACGCATTAGCTAACTGAGCCACACAGGCAGTTATATATATATATATATATATATATATATATATATATATGTATATCTGATTTATTTCTTTTTCTCAGTATAATATTGGATAATTATTATAAAATAACATATTTATTAATAACAGTTTAAATTAATTATTAATGAATAATTATAATATTATTAATTATTAATAATATTATTAATAATATATAATTATATGCATAAGATTGTCATCCTATTTAAACGATTTAATTCCAAACATAACTATATAGGTTTATATATAGTTATATATATATATATATATATATATATATATATATATATCTTTATATAGTTAAATAATTTAATTCCATATATTTTTATAGTACACATTTTAAATTTTATATTTATATACTATATTATATTACGATTAGTATACTAATTGTCACGTATACTACAATAATGGTACAAATTATAAGTATGGCACTGTATTAATATTTCATATCACATAATCAAATACAATACTATATATATATTAAAATATATTACCTGATGTTTGTTCCGGAGTTCTAAGAGTGAGACAATGATATCTATTCCTGAAGCCCCGTAACCAATCTATTCCTGCCATTTCATTTTCAATATTGTATCGATGTTCAATACAATTTTTATTTGCCATTTCGTTCAAATTAATCGGCTTACATTTGCATTATTAATGTGAGACATAGTAAACTAATTAATTAAAACATAAATTTGTAGCTGAATATAAGTAAAACTAAATGGGATAACGATTACTTATAAATATATTTACTATAAAAGTGCGTGTGTATCTTGATATCTGATAAAATGTATTTTATTTTCCAATTATAAAAATAGTGCGTATTTGAATACATGACGCGATCCTAGTGGCTATTTCGGAACTATCGACCATAATACCCGCACTAGTGTATTTTATCTCTATTTATACGGAAAATTTGCTTTTTAATAAAAATCAAATGACTTGAATACAAATAATTAAATGAGTAAATGTTGATAGCCATTATTTAGAACAACATATTGTAATTGTATATACAACTTATTGGATCATAATATCCAATATTAGTATGATATATTTTGTTTCTTGTAAGGTAATAAAAATATCGGCCATAATACCCTTCCGTCCCCTAGATATGACTAATGACTGCCCTCCATATTACACATATTCATATCCAGTTATATACTATTGTTCTTGTTATATCTACATTTTGATTACAAATATATTTTTCTCCTCTAATCCTCTCAAATTATTTAAAATGGAAAATAAATTATTTCTCAATAATAAAATGTCAAGCATTAAGGGGATGTCCCAGTGTTCAAAATGATAAAAAAAATTATTTTGTATTTATTTTGTATTCCATAATATTAATATATGTAGTGTGTTTTAGTATCTGTATAAATATCAGCCGCGAATTCAATCTAGAAATGCCATACAATTTATTTCTAAATTGTTATATTATCAATAGATATGTATACTTTCAACTTTCAAATGCTGTTTTCTCAGAATAATTATTTCGCGCTAGGTATGGGTGTATAAAAGACTGTTTATCAAAAACTAGTATATATATTCTACTAATTTTTATTGCATTATATAAATAACATATATATGAATACTCCTATAGTAGAAATTTTCTAAATTTGTATGTTTATAATTGCAAAAAATAACAATTTCTATAGAAATTCCGTAAATTAACAAAGTAAAATGTTTATGCACATATATATAGTATATAATATATATTATAAAAATTCCTTTCTATAGCTGCATGTGTATACATTTAATGAATAGAATACAAACAAAATTAGCTCAATTTAATGAGTAGAATTCTGCGCGCACTGTTTTCTATAGACCCATTATTTGCTATCTCTATACATGGTGAGGCGTGCGACGCCGTGCGTCGTGTGACATCCCCTTAAATATATTATTCGCGCTCAACTCCATCCATACTCAGTCGTAACATATCTATTATAATACCCACCATATTGACTCATTACGTATATTCACTTTACCTTCACTCTATGAAGTAAATGATCTACTCATGAAATCTAACAGTACCATCCCCCATTGATCCCCTACTTATCTCAATATATCACAAACTTTCACCCTTATTTTCTCCTATTTTCTTTTGGATATTATTGCTAACTCACTTAACTCTGACCACATTTTATCTTACCTAAAAACTGCTATAGGTATCTAACCTAATCTATCCTATTCTAAAAAAAATAAACCTTAACCCAAACTCACTTAGCAATTATCGCCCGATCTCCCTTCTACCCTTATTAAGCAAAATAGTAGAAAGAATTGTCTCCAAACAACTTATCGTCTACATAAATACAAATAATATTTTCGACCCGTTTTAAATCGCTTTTCGTAAAGGTCATTCGACCGAAACAGCTCTACTCCGTATTATTGACACAATATTGTCTACATCAAACAGTTATACTTGTTGACATCTAATCCTACTTGACTTCTAATCTGCTTTTGACACAATGGACCCTGAACATATTAATCTCGCGGCTTATTATGATAGGTGTATCTGGCTTATCATTAAAATGGTTTACTTCATATCTGAAAAACAGCAATATATCTATTGTGATTGAAAAATCGTACTCTCCACTTTTTCCGCTTAATCACGGTATTCCCCATGGGGATCACTGCAGTGATCCATTCTAGGCCCATCTCTATTTTATATTTATATCCGCCTTATTACTAATCTTATTAAAATATGTCCAAATATACACTACCATATTTTTGCTGATGATATTCAACTGTTTAAGTTTCCCCCGTAAATTCTCATAATACCATTAACTCTGAATTAATTGATCGTGTAAACTGCATAACATGTATGGTATTTCCCTACAATAAACTAAGTATTACTACTAATTAATAACTCTAAGAATACGGTACTTTAAATATCTAATTATGATACTTTCTTTCCAAAATGTATTCTAAGAAATATAATTATTTCTCCCTCCCATTCTTCCAAAAATCTAGGTTATCTATTTTATGACAAATTATAATTTAAGAATCACATATCACCCATTACAAATTCCTCTAACTTTCATCTCTTCAGAATTAAATTATACAGACCTCACTTTCCAGAAACTTTACGAAAACTCTAACAAGTGCTAGTATACTCTCCCGACTTGACTATGTATCTTCCCTACTGAATCTACTTCCTGCTAAAGCTACTGCTCCACTTTATTTGATTATTCGTTCCTCAAGACGTAGTACTTACTGCATAACACGACTGGAGCACTCTACTACAACATATTGTCAATCATCGCGTGTATGACAATAGCCTTCTCCCTCTACCCTATGTGGTATAGCCTTCTCCCTCATGGGTATATGCTCTTCCCCTTATCTCTCTGAACTCTAGTAAAAATTCCCTAAATTCTAGAGCTTTTAAAATCATGTCCCACTCTATAGAATTTCCTCCCTCCTATATGGTATACCATCCTTTCTAATAGATAAAAAAAAAAGATTTATAAATCTGAGTTCTTCTTTTCTTCTAATCACTATATCATCATACTTATTATTTTTGTATTCGTTATTTTTGTCTCATTTTATCATCAACGTATTATTATTAGATACCTATCTAGTTGTTATCGTATTAATATTATTGTATTCTTATTTTCTTCCGGAACAAGCGAAGGGGTCTTTTTACATGGCCCTATCTTAGTACATAATAAACCTTATATCATCATAATCATCATCACCATCATTTAATATATTGTCAATACATTCATTAATGGTATTTAGTAAATATTGTTTACTATAATAACTTGATGTAAAATATAACGTTTGGATATATCAACTTATAAAATAATGTCTGTAATATTAAATATAAGTGACTTTGTTAGGTTTACCTATAGGTTCTATCTCCTACTAAACCTAAGTTGCAAGTTAGCAGTTATAGTCGACATATTTATATAGTATTATTATGTATTATAAATAATAATACATATATATATATATATATATATATATATATACATATATATATAGGTGGCATAGGTGTCATAAAGTATTCCTCATAATATTAATGTCAATAATTATAATGAATTATAGAAAAACACCTTTATTAAATATAAGTAGGTATACATATCTAAGAACGACTGCGATTGTGAATAATAATACGAATTAAGAACACTGGTGATGGACAGAGAAGAATGTAAAGTAATTGCAAGATCTGGTCGAGTAAATTAAGTAAAGTAACGTAAGTAGGTAGTATGTATAATAAGAGTAGAATAGTTGGGAGAAAGATTTAACGGTTCAATTATAATAATATTAGCTAGGTATACTAGCTAATAACTATTACATAATATGTTATCATTATTAAATGCACTATTAATTAAAACACATAGGTGAGCTGAGGAAATAAGTAATGATTTGAATATAGCCTATAGGCCTATATATAGACTATAGCCTAGTTGTATTAGTAGGATGAAATTGCATGTTTATTTAGTCCTATAATTAGTAGTAAAGATATAAAAACTGAACAAATATGACCTCACCTAGTGTATAGGGTAGATTACACTGATATTGTGTTACACCACTTATCGATATAGTATACTATGTTATATTGTATACTATAGTATACTATACTATATAGTATACTATAGTATACCCTACAAGAGGAAAGTAACCGGATACGAACACTCTAGGTATCTCAGAAACCATAAATCCTATAAAAAAATTTGTTTAATGAATAAAATATTCATAATCATATAAATAGTCTAAAAAAGTATTATTTATTTTTTAATTATTCAAAATATTACTGATATATCCAATAAACTGATTTTTTTATTACGTTTTTAAATTTATTAAATTTATGAAAAAAAATGTCAACTTAAAACCTTCCCAAGAATATACAAATGTATCGATATAAAATATAACACTGTATTATTAAAAAATAAGTATTCTAAAATGATATATATAATTTCTATATTTGTTATCAAATATTCATTAAGTTATAAGCATATATCTAGACGTCATATAAATCCCTAATACGGACACCCTATAAGGTGTATATATAACCAATCAGCGCGCAGCGTATGAACTATTCTGATTTTCATAAAAATCGTGTGCGTTATAATATTAATACAACCAATAAAGCTAAATCTAATTTTTTTATTATTTAGATACTTAAATTGTATTATTAATTAACAAAATAATAAAAATAAATAAATTATTAACTAATTAAATTAGAATAAATTGTTCATAAAATTAATTATAAATAATATAATTGTGATTTGTCTGATTGATTCATCAATAATATATAGTTTATCTAGTGGTATACAGGGTGTCCGTATTCGGACATAGGTACCGAATACGGACACCCCCGTTATCTATGGAATTAAATGATTAAATAAATTTTAAAATCACAAAAATATTTATAATCATATAATATTAATATATTGTAATTTTTGAATACAAACAATGAGTCATAAAATGTTAAGACCATTTATTGTTAAAGTGTCCGTATTATGTTACTTTCCCCTATAAGTAAACAATAAACTTGATTACATTGTTAAACTCGATGAACATTAACTTGTTAAGGTGATAAGACTAGTCGATCACGAAGCTGTAGGCCTACATATTCGTCAACTTGTAAACAATGTAGTAGTCAAATGGATTACTAAGTAGATTAATCTATATATATATATATATATATATACAAATATAACTAAATAATATATACTATAGGTATAATACTATACCTATATATATAATCTATATAATATAATATATCCTATATTTTTAAATAATAAATAAATTTGTAAACAAATAAAAAATAGCAAGGTTAAGACAATTATGATGAAGGTCAGAATATTCCATATTCAGCGCATTTCAATTACTCCATTAACCAGATAGGATTATTTTTAGAAGTATCCTATTATTAGAACGATAAGAATGTTTGTGTTGAGAATAACAAGTTCCTATGTAATCAGTCATTAGCAACAAAGCACACGTAGCTAGCTGACAGTCTATATTTACATTTTCGGTTACGTTATTTACGATAAGCATGCATTTAATTACGCAACAAAATAAAAATGAGTACAATACTACTATCGTATATATATATATATATATATATATATATATATATATATATTAAATACAAACTCAGATTTATTATTGTTTATAAACTGGTATGTAATGGCATAGAAGAATATATATACAATGTAATATATCATCTTGAATGTCTCCATTCATGGTAAGTATTATCTAGATAGCATAGATGCCAATACAGAACATAAAACCGGAAAGAGAAAAAGTAAGAGTATACATATAAACAAGTTTATTTTAAAATGATTTTAAAATTAAAATTATTATAAGAACTATAGTTCTATATATAGTATATAACTATAGTTATAATAAAGATTATTGCTTCGCAAAATCTGTGGATATAACACAAATCAGAATTGTGTCTGAATACTGATATGCAATACCTCCTATATCAACGAGGTTAATGGATCCTATATATCGAGGTATAGCGTATGTGTGTGTGTGTGTGTGTGTGTGTGTGTGTTTGTGTGTGTATGTGTGTGTGTTACATATTACAAATACAATATTCAATTATTGTTATTTTAATAATATAAATTACATATAAATCAAAAATAAATTAATTAAAGATTATTGTTAGTAGGACTCTACGAAAAATAAACAAATCATTACTATTTAATAACGAAGGAACTGCAAAGAAAAATAACAACATTAGAAATGCGGTGCTTAAGACGATTATTGAACATTTCATACAGAGATAGAATTACTAACATTGAAGTACGCAATAGAGTTACCAAAGAAATCGGTCCACATTAGGAACTACTAGCAATGGTCATCACGGAGAAACTGAGATGGTTTGGTCATGTGATAAGATCAAATTCCATGTCCAAAACAATTCTTCAGGGTTCTATTGAAGGTATAAGAAGACGAGGTAGGCCAAAAATGCAATGGCAAGACAATATCGTGAAATGGACTGGTCTTGATATAAATAAAGCGATGAGAGCTGCAGAAAATAGAGAGGGATGGAAACAAATTGTGATGAAATCTACTGCGCCCCTACGGCATCCATATGCTATGGGATAGGTAAAAAGGTAAAAAAAATGAATACACAATACTATTCATATATCAACAATATTTACTATCTAAAGAGGCAATCCCATATAGATATTATATTAATTATATAGATATTTATTATATCTATAATAAAGATATATATAATTAATAAAATATCTATAAATAGGTATATAAATGTCTAAATATAGACATTATATATATAAATAAATATAATATATAAGCAAGTAAGTATGAATATAAGGTATATATATATAGGTATTATGTAAGTATTTAAAGTAGGTACCTATATATAAGTAAGCAAGTAATTATTAATTATTAATAATTTGTGCTTATCCTACGATATTGTGTTTATCTTAATGGAAAAATTCCATTGTAATAGCAAATAATAATTAGGCATAATAAAATCTATTTATTCTGTAATATCTCATAACAAGCTTATTAATCAAATATAATGAGTATGAGGATGCGTAATATTATTTACTAGCACACTAATAATAACCTTTGTAACAGTATGACTATGACTGTGATTTCTATTCTTGTATGTTATTGATCTATCGGCACTATGTGTCTATTCGAGGACATTAAAAAAAGTGTTGATGTACATTTGTTGGACACGTTTACTGTAAACAAATGTATATTAGGAGCAATAAGCGTTATTTATTTATAGGAATGCATATTATATATATATAGAAAATTAAATAATATAGTATACCTAAACTGATGTTTTTTTATAAAATTCAAATAAATTAATACACTCAAATTATTAATTAATTTATTAATAATGATAAACATATATAACGTATTTACTATTAAGGAGAATAAAGGTGAGGCAAAATTCGCTCGAAACATGCGAATTTCCGGATGGAGGACCTATTTGCAAATATTTAATGTGTTGATAAAAACCGACATTATTCCCAAATATAGTTATTAATAACAATAGCGGTGTTTACATATCATACAACACATGTAGTACATAGATGTTTGCGAATATACTTAATATATGTTTATTATAAGTAGGTATACTATAAAATTAAAATAAATGTTAGTCAAATTTGTAAATTTTTTTTATTTTCTATTGATTTTTTATTTTATATCTGATATAGTCCTATCGTTTATATAACTTGAGAGATAAAGATGTTGACATTTTGTAGATATGTTATAACATTCCAAGAAACACATTCAATTAGGGGAAAATAATCTAATACGGACACTTAAGTGTTAAATTTAACAATAAATGGTCTTAACATTTTATGACTCATTATTTTTATTCAAAAATTACAATATATCAATATTTTATGATTATATATACTATTGTAATTTTAAAATTTTATTTAATCTTTTAATTCCATAGATAACGGGGATGTCCGTATTCGGTACCCATGTCCGAATACGGACACCCTGTGTTATAATACGGACACCCTATATACCTATAGATTAACTATATATTATTGATAAATCAATCAGACAAACTACAATTACATTATTTATAATTAATTTGATGAACAATCTATTCTAATTTAATTAGTTAATAATTTATTTATTTTTATTATTTTTTAATTAATAATAAAAATAAGTATCTAAATAATAAAAATTTTAAATTTATCTTTATTGGTGGTATTAATATTATAACGCACGCGATTTTTATAAATATCAGAATACTTCATACGCTGCGCGCTGATTGGTTATGGGGTGTCCGACGGACACTGTCAGTATTAAGACATCTAGAGTGTCCGTATTAGGAACTTATATGACCTATAGATATATGCTTATAACTTAATGAATATTTGATAACAAATATAGAAATTATATATATCATTTTAGAATGTTTTATTTTTTAATAATATAATGTTATATTTTATATATATACATTTGTATATTCTTGAGAAGGTTTTAAGTTGAAATTATTTTTCATAAATTTAAAAACGTAATAAAAAAATCAGTTTATTGGATATATCAGCAATATTTTGAATAATAAAAAAATAAAAAATACTTTTTTAGACTATTTATATAATTATGAATATTTTATTAATTAAACATTTTTTTTGTAGGATTTATAGTTTCTGATATACCGAGAGTGTCCGTATTCGGGCACTGTCCGTATTCGGTTACTTTCCCCTAATTATACAACTATTAATTTTATATTATAAATATATATATATATATATATATATATATATATATTTATATTACCTATATATTTATTATTTGAGTAGAGTCCTTTCATGCCATCCAGTAACTTAGCTTAATGTGTATACGTATAACCACATGGCCCTCGTATCCCTTGGAAGCCGCTATCGTGTTAATGCACTCGTGTTAACGAGAGCCGGACACTGTCTGCCGGTCAATAATAGATGTATTACTCTCATATTTAGAAGTAACTTATATTATTACACATTATATAAGTGTGCATACAAAAATGATCGGCGGGCAAGTATTGAAATTGTACTGACCTACTGACTGAGTGTATGACATGTATGTGGCAATATATAGCTGTATACTGATGCCTTACTACCAGACCAGCTACACAGCCAGTTATAACTATATATATTTATATATGTATATAATATATATATAATATATATATATATATATATATATATATAATATTATTTATGTAATATTCATGCAACATCTAAACTGACCTCTTAACTAATTATATTAATTATATAGATACTTAATTAGTATGTAATGTATAAATAAGCATATTAAAACTTACGATTGCGATAGTTTATGTTGTGTAAATACTTTTTTTTAAACTTATATTTATATTTGTTATTTACTTATATATAAAAGTAATGATTCATAAATGAAGACTTTTTGTGGTTACAGTGTAAAGTATACTACTATATGGGTCTGAGTCATGGACATTAACAGTACAACAACAGAAATATCTAAAAGGTACCTATACACGAATGCTCCGTAAAGCTCTTAATATATCTAGGCAAGAACACATGGAAAACAAACAATTATATGGACATTTGTCTCCAGTTTCTACCAAAGTGATGTCCAGGAGAATTCGACTGGCCGATCACTGTGTACGACATCCTGAACTGTCTACGAACACGCTCATATTATGGGAACCTACCCATGGAAGTGCAAATCGTGGTCGTCGTCGCCTAACCTAGGTTGATATGTTAGGCAAAGACATCGGTCTCACAGAGAAGCAAGACATAAGAACATACACATGCATGGTGGATAGAGATGTCTGGAGGAAGTTGTGTTATACCGATGATCGAGATGACGCTTGGCAAGATCGTCCTCGAAATTAAGCAAACAAGTAATCATGATTCATAACAATAGAAATTAATATGAAATAATATATTATAACATTATTCGAGAAAATATGTATATTGAATTAAGTTTATATAATAATTAAAATGACTAATAATCGATTTAATAATTATATAATTATAAATTTAAAATTATTTTGTATTGGGTCAATAAAAGTATTAAAGTATTAAATATTAGCAAGGATTCATTGTCAAGGACTTGGTATTAAGTACATAACGGTACTTCATAATGTATTTTTAATATAAACACCCTATTCAATAACTGCATTAATTGTTTAATAATTAACATAATTGAATAGGCTTTTCTATAAAATATAGTATTCTAATAGGATAATAATACACAATTATACATTTATTCTAACTTTTTATAAATGATTAAAATGACTCATTGCTCGCAATAGTAACCTGTACGTGGTTAATCTAAGGTACTTACCTACTACACTAGATAATCTACTATAGCATACCATATATGGTATGTAAATAAGGTAATAGGGGAAGTAGTTTAAGCGGGGAGGTAGTGCATGTAATGCATTCATCGATATATACAGATTATATATTCTTATATTCTTATATTATAAGATATACCCATACTATAGTAATACAATTAGTAAAGCAATATATTATACTTAGTATTTATCGGATATATTCGGATAGATACTGACATGCTTGTACAGTGTACAATGTGCATTGTAAACTGTTCAATGGACAATGTATATGATTACAACTATGGTTGCAGTAAATAGTGATTCATGCACATATATGTGGTAATACACTGATGACAAACAGGGATGGAATGACTAATATTACCGAACACATGTGTTTGTATGTTTGTACACGTGTATTTACATGCATGAGAATAGAGCTTTATTGAAACTAGTAACTCCACGATAATATGTATGTAAGGTGGTAACATTAGGATTGGGTAACCTACTACAAGGGGGTATCACGCGTGACCTTGAGTAGTTTTATGGTACCGCACGACGTGCGGCGCACGTGACCTTTGTTAGTGGCAGGGTCATACACACGTAACCTTTGTTAGAGGGAGGGTCATACGCACGTGACCTTTGTTAGTGGGATGGTCATGCACATGTGACCTTTGTTAATGGGAGGGTCATACGCACGTGACCTTTGTTAGTGGGAGGGTCATACACACGTGACCTTTGTTAGTGGGAGGGTCATACACACGTGACCTTTGTTAGTGGGATGGTCATGCACACGTGACCTTTGTTAGTGGGGGGAGGGACATACACACGTGACCTTTGGTAGTGGGAGGGTCATACACACGTGACCTTTGTTAGTGGGAGGGTCATACACACGTGACCTATGTTAGTGGGAGGGTCATACACACGTGACCTTTGTTAGTGGGGGGAGGGACATACACACGTGACCTTTGGTAGTGGGAGGGTCATACACACGTGACCTTTGGTAGTGGGAGGGTCATACACACGTGACCTTTGTTAGTGGTAGGGTCATACACACGTGACCTTTGGTAGTGGGAGGGCCATACACACGTGACCTTTGTTATTGGTAGGGTCATACACACGTGACCTTTGGTAGTGGGAGGGTCATACACACTTGACCTTTGTTAGTGGGAGGGTCATACACACGTGACCTTTGTTAGTGGGAGGGTCATACACACGTGACCTTTGTTAGTGGGAGGGTCATACACACGTGACCTTTGGTAGTGGGAGGGTCATACACACGTGACCTTTTGTAGTGGGAGGGTCATACACACGTGACCTTTGTTAGTGGGGGGAGGGTCATACACACGTGACCTAGTCGATAATAATTATAACCGTAACTTGTGCAAGAAAAGTTATAACTCTTATTATCAGAATATCCATTAGAATTCTACACGACTATTCTCTATATATATGGTATGTATGTATGTAATATATACATTGTATATATATATATATATATATATATATATATATATATATATATATATATATGTGTGTGTATAGAGTATGTATACATCATAATACCACCTATTATATAGCTTAAAGTATAAAACTTATATAGCGATACTATATGAGGTATTAACATGTATTCCGATGTTTAACAAAAGCATGTTGAGTGTGCATGTTTCACAGTACAGTGTACAATGTACACATTTTAGTGTACAATATATACATTACTGTGTGCAATGTATACATTACAGTGTACAATGTACACATTACAGTGTACAATGTACACATTACAGTGTACAATGTACACATTACAGTGTACAATGATATTGAAACTTTAAAGCGAATTATCAACGTACCAGGCACGCCGATCCAGGCACGCCACATGTCTACACATCAGATATACATATACATATACACGTATATATAGGTGTATATATACATAATATTTAGAAGTGGTCTTATATAATTGTGCATAAATAAATAATCGGCTCTCGCTAAAACCATGGATGCCTTAATATGAGAGCGGCTTCGAAGGGACATTAGAGTCATATGATTATAACTTATAACTTATAACTTATAAGTGAAAACTTCATTTAAGTTCCTAAAAGGAATCCACCAAAATAATAATAACAATAACAATAACAATATATATATGGGTGTAGTCATACACAGAATGTGTACCTATAGGTGGACAGTAGACTACTGTCAGTATATATACTATTGGAATTCGAACTAATACTAAATAAAAGATAGATTGTAATACCAATACTATAATGTAAATAAGTATTTCATAATCTAGAGTAGGTGTACGACGTATAGGGTAGATATATTATAACTCGTGTATTAGTAGTAGTAGCGTTATATTTATTTGATAAACACTTCTAAAAGTAACTATATACCAGTATACTATAGTATATATATATCAGGGAGTATATATATATATATATATATATATATATATATATATATATTAATTGATATATATATATATATATAACACTATATAGTATTGATATTGTACACCAACATTTGTTGATACTATTAATACTACCCGCACTCCCTAGTGTACTAAAAAACTACTGGTATTCCTACCTTAATGTATAGTACGCAAAGACTCAGTATACCTCACACAGATTGTTGATAAATATGAACAATTGTAGTATAACTTTAACTCATTTTACATTATATTTCAGAATAGAGTTACTGTTTTGGTTCGTTTAGTCTTTGACGATTGATAACAACAACTATTCAACACGTCTTTGATACAGAATAATTACTGAAACGAGACTCTAACGAGGTATATCATTATCGTTTGTCATTTAATTAGTGGTTGGACTGCTTCCATTGGACGGTATTCGATAGGAGAAAAGAGTATGGACTAGCGTTCTGAGAGTTAGTGCATAACATTCATTTCACTATAAAATGTATCGTCTGAAATGTGATACTAGTATGATCAGACGATAAAGTATACACTACTGTGAAGGACATATGATACTGTCCTCGCCAGTATTCAGTCTCACTCCGCTCGGTAGTAATAGAGAAACATAATACACGCCGATATGTCCTCAGAATGTCCTCAATGTAATTACTTTTCCGTAATATATTGTATAACCTAAAAACATTTGAATAGAAAACGTTAGTTGTATATACGTATTATAGTACGTATTGTAATATAGGAATACCGTATACGGTATATATACGGTATATATATATATATATACGGGAATATTGGTATGGCTTATGAGGAATCGGAATATTATTTTCACATGGGGATTACAATATTAATATAGACATACTAAAATATTCATAATATTGAGTACAATTAGGGGCGTTAGAAAATGATATATTGTCTAGATATTTAAATATACACTCATGCTTTCTCTTTAATCGATAGTAGCTCCCCATAGTTATACTATTTATAAGTATTCATGAGTACTGAAACCTACTGGTGTTAGATGTTCCATTACTGGTGCTAGACTGACCCCACCACTGGTGCTATACTATCCACTACTAGTTCTAGGCTGAACCCAACACTGGTGCTACAATGACCACTACCGGTGCTAGACTGGCCACTACTGGGGCTAGAATGTCCACTTCTCCACTTATTCACATTTATATCGTTTATATTTCATAAATTTATAAAATCACTGAACCGTTATACTTTTCTATTATATTTTGTTTACATTTCTCTATTCATATATTCAGCTATTTATAGTTTCAATATATTTTTTTACATTATAAATCAATATGTCTAATACATGCATTCAACGTAACTCTATAATTACTTGTACAAACTTTGTCACTTGTTTGTGTAACTCAGCTATACATGTTAAATGTCCCAGTGCGCATAATAACTTGCTTTATAATTGATAACAAGCAGTGCCGTAATTAAGCATGTTGTGAGTGTATTGAAATATTTTTCATTTAAATTCTCACACAAAATTGTCCTCCAAAACCTCTCCCTCAATCTTCACCTACCATTCCTCCACTTTCCACTACCATCATTGACTTACTAAATACTACTCTCTTCGTTATTAAAAATGTGATTAGCCGAATTAGCCAACAGGACATATCTCTACTCAATATATCTTCACAAATCAAAAAAAATAACAAATCAAACTAAGTACTCAATCATTCCTATCACTTCCTCAATCCCCCTTTCTTCCCCTCCACCACCTCTTCCTAGCTCTACTTACTCAAACCCCTCCCTCCCCCGCCGCATATCCCTCCTAGAATTACCCATTAATATGCATTTTCGACCAGTCCCTAATCCTTCTTTCACTACCAACCATTACTTACCTAACCACCCGTCTCCCTGTTCTGTAGTTATTGAGCATATCCAACCATCCGACAAATCTTGTGAATTTTTTCTAGAATTACTCACCTACATTAATACACCTAAATATTCTCTCTCATCATTTAATTTATTTAATTCAACTGTTATTATTTTATTTAATACACCAAGTCAGTGTTCTTACTTCTATTCCAAAACTCCACTTATCTTCAGTAACTTAATATATATAAACACCTATTCATTCGTGCTGATCGATCTGTCACTGAGCGAACTTGTGGCAGAGTTCTTTTCCATGCAATAAAATCTAGCCTAGATATATCTAATGTATAATGTACCTTCAATGATTATACTCTAACTCATTTGAACTTCGTCATTTGACCAAATCTAAGATAGACTGCAGTCTATTCCATGGAATAAGAACCCAATTTATATATCAAATAATACATACAATGCATAGTCTACATCCATATACAACAATACATATAAATTAAATATTAAATCACTGAATTTATCAATCAGTGATTCTCAGTCATCACATAAACTCAACTTCATTATCTCAGAACGATATTTATTCCCAGCACCTCAATGGATACCACATAACCAATGCCAACATATATTAAAAACACATCAACATATCAGCTTAATGCAGTCATCCCTACTGTTTCCTCTATATGCAATAAAGTTGGTCATACACTTGACCTATTTAATGACCTTTACTTTTACCGTATTTGCCTCACAGAAAGCTGGCTTAAAGATAATGATGTTGCAATATCTGCATCCCTTAACATTATTAATATAATTTGTGTTCAACTTAATAGACTTGGCCCCATCTTAGCGGTAGTATTGGCATCCTATATAAGTCAAATCTTAATCTAATCAACAGTACTGATCTCGCACTAAAAAACTCAGAATAATTTTCTTTAATACACTTGACCTTATCATTTCTCATGCACATTATAATCACACTAATTCCCACTCAATAGAGAATATTTTTTCTGAACATCATCTAGTATTATTCCACATTAGCTCACCAAGATCAACTCACCCATCATAAATATTAAATATAGAAAATATAACAATATTGACACCAATACTTTTATCACTGAATTCTCTAAAAAAAAGTTTATATATTATGTTATAACACACATTTTTCAAACGCAGTTCCAAATTTGAAACAGCTCTATCAAAAACCCTGTACGAACTTGCCCCTGTCAAATATAAATATATAAAAAACGTCCAAATTGTACATAATTCAATTCTGAACTTTCATTATCAAAACGGAAATTACGACTATATGAAAATTATTTGATAAAATCTAAATATCTTAATAATTATAATATATTCATCAAACAACGTAGCCTATATGGATCCCTACAGTAGGGACCCTACTCAAGAAGACTAATAAATAATACTATACTAACCTATTAAAAATGCAGCAAATAACTCTAATAAACTGTTATCCATTTCTAATCGGCTACTTGGTAGACTATCACAAAGTGTTCTACCTAATGAACCCATAGCAATGCTACTATATACATTTGATCAATATTTCAATACTAAAGTCATGAATATAATAAAATAACTCCCTGCACCACTCAATGAACCATATAATCCACCTCTATATTCTCCTTCCTCCTTCATATTACCATCAACTACTACCATTGACAAACTCATCAGTGCAGTAAATCTTCCGAATTAGATCAAATTCCTCATTTGATATTAAATAAGCATCACATTTATCTAGCATCTTTTTACCAATAAATAATAGAAAACTCACTTACCTGAGGCATTGTTCCAATCTATATGAAAACAGCATATGTTACACCAATCATAACATAACAAAACATTGACAAATAAATCCTCTCCAACTACCGACCAATCTCAAATAAATCAACGCTCTCCAAACCCTCGAACGAGTTGATGCTCGTCAACTAAATTCTTATCTCCATGAAAATCACATATTAAACCTATATCAGAGTAGTGTAGGATAGATATATCTGATGCATCACCACATGGTTCAGTGATCATTTTCCTTGCTATATCAGCTGCCTTCGATACCCTTGACCACAATATAGTTATAAACCGACTATCCTCTATCGGAATCTCTGGTACTGCATTCGAATGATTCATCTCATACCTATCTGATCATTTTTACCAAATTAGCATAAATTCACTAATTTCTAAACCTTGTAAAGTTACTCATGGGGTACCTCAAGGATCTGTCCTAGGTCCACTCGTGTTCAATATCTATCTATTTTCCTTATTAAAATGATTGACAAATATCCAACTATAGACTATCACTCGTATGATGATGACATATAATTACACTGTATATTGACATACCCTAACAATGACATACATTTACTTAACAACTGCATTACTGATATACATACCTGGCTTACCAACAACTCATTATCACTAAACTTTCCTAAAACTGAATCACTGCACATTAAACATCTACTACTATATTCCTTCCACCACAAATTACCATTAAACCATTACCATTACCATTAACAATTTGAGTTTTCGTAAGTCAATAAAATAAAAAATATTGGTATTATACTACAATTTCACATTCATACTAAATCACTATCACAGTCAATTATCTATATACTACACAACTTACGAATAATATGACCCTTCATTAAGTGTACTACTGCGAAACTTCTCGCTACATACATCATTCTACCACGCCTTGATTACTGTAATTCCTGTCTATATGCCTCCTCACAATCTATAATAAATAAACTCCAACGCCTTCAAAATACAGCCATCAGATTCATATTCAACATAGCCAAACATTCTAGACAACATATATCCCCTCTAAGAACCAAATTACATTGGCTGCTAATAAAATAACGTATAATTTATAAGATTTCTCTCACCATATATGTACTCACTCACTACAACACACCTGACTATCTCGTCAACTTACTAAATCCCAATATACATATATATGAACATAGACAAATAAACAAATTTAAATTAAAAAATCCAATTCTATCAAATTTAACATCTGCCCAACATAAATATATCTCCATCCATGCTCAAAAAAAGTAGGAATGATATCCCTCAATTGATTCAACTTCACTATTCAAGTCAAAGCTCAAGACATTCCTTTTTCACAATAAATAAATTGAAAATCACGTCCGAAAATGTCCATAAAGAAGTTGATGGAGGTACTTAAACCAACAGGTAACACTACTGGTTATTTACTGACCACTACTGTTTCTACACTGACAACTACTGGTGCTATACTGATATTACTTGTGCTAGACTGACCACTACTGGTGCTACACTGACCCCACTAATAATGCTAGACTGATCACTACTACTACACTGACCACTATTAGAATCATGACTATATAGAAGGTTATAACCGCAACATCACAAGGTCATATACCTAGGTTAACTATGACCTGTGTGATTCTATAGCATCATGTTATAACACCTATGTTCATTGTACGATATGCACTGCAGTATATATTTATATATATATCCATACTGTATACTATATACACTGTGTATTATACAGTGTACAATGTGCACTGTATATTGTACACTGTATATTGTACGAAGAATGTATGCGCGCGTTTCTGAATCGTTACTATGGTAATTAAGTAATCTAGTCACTACTAGTACTAGGCACACGGTGAGTAACTAACGGTAACATAGTAGTACCGAGTCGATAGTGTGATGCTGGTAGTGGTACTCTGTAGGGAGTACTCGCTGCCGGTGATATGGCCGAGCTAAGGGTCGCTTGTAATTAGGATACTTAATTAATAATGCACGATCTTGACGCAATCTAGCGTAGGGTATTACGTAATAGTCTGATAGCTAGGTGATGGCTAGGTGATACTACTACTACTACTACTACTACTACTACTACTACTACTACTACTACTACTACTACTACTACTACTACTACTACTACTACTACTACTACTACTACTACTACTACTACTACTACTACTACTACTACTACTACTACTACTACTACTACTACTACTACTACTACTACTACTACTACTACTACTACTACTACTACTACTACTACTACTACTACTACTACTACTACTACTACTACTACTACTACTACTACTACTACTACTACTACTACTACTACTACTACTACTACTACTACTACTACTACTACTACTACTACTACTACTACTACTACTACTACTACTACTACTACTACTACTGTACCATGATGTGGTGATGGGGGTAGGAGGTATAGAGAGATACGGTTAGCACGCATTGTATATACTTAGCATAACTACTGGTCTACTACTAACTGATAGCACTAGTATTACTAGCACATCTGCGCTGCGTTACCATATGATGAGTCATGATTATGTAATAATACCAGCCTAGATTACGTGGGCCACATGTTACGTAATGCAATATTACGTAATAACGAGCGTATTCATATAATTAGGTTTCGAATTTAAGATAGATCCTATACGAATTACTATATTTGTAAATAAAAGTTTAATTACATTAACAATAACAAGTTTCGTATTTTATTTATTAAATTATAACTGTTTATAATTTTATTTTTAAAAATAACATTATATATGTTTCCACGTAAAAATCAATAGTAGTAGTAGTATTAGTAGTATTAACCATTTACCAGTAAACAAGATACATCTGTATATGTGAGTTGTTACCCCTTAATACATATACAATAGTAGGATTACAATGATATAGGACACACATTAAGACATGCGTAATACAAACCAATTATTAGATTACATTTTATATTGATAAATAAATAAAGAGATATGTGTTTATAGATAGATAAGGGATATAACGAGTGAGATATAATGAAATTGTACTTTAAAAATGGATTATAATTATTATAATGAGATATTATATATATATATACATATATTATGCATATTACATATATTTAACATTCATTTTTAACATTCATTTTTATATAATAAATGCATGCTATTAATAATAAGTAAATATAATAATATAATATATATATATATAATACTATACACATATATTATAATATATAATTATGCATAAACATACATTCAAATAATTTATAATAACATATGAAATGTTATGTTTATCTCTATAATAATAAATGTAGATTTAAAAAAAATCAAATTAATTATTATAAATTTATAATATTCAAATTCGATGGATATTATTAAACATGCTTGAGAATACGCTCATAATCAAGAAGTACCACCTCATGTAGGGTACATCGTAACGGATAGAACACAGGGTTAAGTATACCGTAATACTATTCGTGTGTAGTAAAACCTACACACGATTCATTGAATGGAATTTGAGAACATAGAATCGCAATACGCAGCTACGATTCGTATACTTGTCGCTGATTGGCCAGACTCTCTCATCAT
The DNA here is from genome assembly GCA_964019155.1 of Osedax fenrisi. NCBI lineage: Eukaryota > Metazoa > Annelida > Polychaeta > Sabellida > Siboglinidae > Osedax > Osedax fenrisi. Next base: position 81,153,175 of record OZ025239.1, read on the forward strand.
TATATACACGAAAATAAGTCAATTCATAAACTTATTCTTATTTCTCGTGTGTAGTGAAGTGGTGGTGCGTTCGTAGTTGTGTCCTATTCCATTTCATTCCAGTACCCAAGAAAGCTCAAGCACGATACCACTACGAATACACTACTACATCTTCAGAAGCAATATAATGTTATATAACATCTAGATTTTCTAAAGATTTATGTCAGACGATAATGTACTCAAAAGATGAAATAAAAACTTATATAGCGATATTCTTTATTGTAGTGTGGTTTTTTCAGTGGATTATACATATGATTGCAATCTGTTACGGGTTAGTTATATACATATACAATATCGTATTAATCACTACACTGAAACATGTATAATATATAGTATAATAGATGTTATAACTTTTAAAATTGTTATGAATTTTTGAATTTGATTATTTATAAATCACTTATATTATTATCATTGTTAATAATCTGTGAATTTAAATACTCTCAAATGGTATATAAATAATGTTAACAATTATAATATATTATATCTTATAATAATTTATATATATATAAATTATTTTCATTTATTATAAAATATATATATTTAAAATATCATATTATATATTATATATTTAATATCTAATATAATATATGTGTGATTTGTATTATATTAGATATTCTGGGATCCAGTTATGATATGTATAATATATAATATCTCGAATATACATATATAAAGTAGTATAAGTAGTATAGTATAAGTATAAGTGTGTATACTACAGTATATAATATAATCTATATATTGTAAAGTTAAAATGTATAAATCGCTATCATTCTGTGCCAAAGTATGCGTTTAAGCTTGAACATAATCATATAGTTAGTAACTATTAGTTACCATGTGCAGTTCATTACTATTGCTATTAGTCACTACGATATGATAGTGACTCACTATACTATATACTATCTAGCAAATAAATGTATATTTGTTTAATTATAAGTGTATGTTATGTAATCAATATCATTATTGACATTATTAGCATTTGTCTACAATATACTAATAGATATAGTTAATCGGAAAATTGCCAATATATTAGTATATATCCTATATATTATATCATACATATATTATATGTATATATCTATATACAAACATTGTATCATACATTTTGATTCCTGATATAATGTGGACAAGTCCTTATATACATGTAAAATGTAAAAACCAGAGCCCATATAACATTACACTAATATGTTAATTTATATTTGAAGTTTTATAATAGGAACATTTAAATAATTTTATTTAATGTGTGCATATGCTAATACACTTGTCTATGCACTTGAATATGGTGTTCATTTATTTTTGGAGTTAATATTTTAACTAAGATTATTATAAACCATTGATTTGATTATGTAATTAATGTGGTGCAAATGCTATATAGTTTTCATTATGATATATATATATGCATGGTTATCCAAAAACCCCAAAAATTCATAATATTTATTTGATCTATTCGGGTTTAACTGAAGTTTTGGGGTTTTTACAAACATTCATTAACAAAATATAAAAATAATAATTGTTAAGAGTGTAATTTTTTATTATAATTATTTATATATGTACTAGTCGTATTAAATCATAATGTTATCTTATAATAGATAATATTTATATCAGATGAAAATTATCTTAATATCACATATTATATTAATGATAATTAAATATTTGGTTTATTAAATGTATAATTTCAATTATTAAATTTATAATTTATATAAAATATCGAAAAACCTCAATAAATATCAAAAGGTTTTAACCCAAAACCCCAATCTCTGCCAACACTGTATATATTCCTATGTATATTATGTTCCATATATATATATTCATATAGTGGTTCTGTAATTAATCTTCACAGTTGGGTTAACTAATATGATTTTATATTCCAACATATGATTTAGATATTTTTATCACTGTTAAATATAATATATAGTATGTTAATGTCACTTTAATGGTGTATTTTTTATTACATTATATATATATGTACATATAATGTATTATTTGTATTGTATTTTATTCTATATATTCTATACATTATAATATATAAATTATAGTGAATACACAATATAGATATTGTATATTCAATATACTTATTCATGTTACTATATATTTACCCTCAATAAAGACATTTATATCTATATGTATATATACATTATATACAAATATACATTATATACATAATATATTATATATTTTATTAATATGAAATACTATTAGTTATTAAATATTAAAATAAATTAAATTATATTACAAATTGTAATTTACAATGTGTTTTATTTAAAAATGTTAATTTAGGTATATAGAATTTTAAATTATATATACTTACTTTTTTTATTTAATTTGAAATGTATTTTTATTTGTTTTTAATTATTTTTACAACTTTAAAATTATCAATTGATAATTAATATTTATACTTTAAATTTATGTATTATCAGTTAGAGTTACTCCCTGGTACTATTCAGTTAATTAAAAATAATTGAAAAGAAATATGTTAATAAATAAAATAAATAATAATACATTCCTATAGAATTATAAATTACATAATTAATAAATAAGTAAATCATAATTTACCATATAATTCATTTATTTATTACATATATAATTATTTGTGAATATTTATGAATTAATTTTAAATTTAATATTGAAATTTTATATTTTTTAAATTTTATATATAATTTTAGATAAGTTAAAAACAATAACAGTTAAAACAGTTAAATATTTAAAAATTAATTAAGATATATAATTAAATATATCTAATTTTACAAAGTTTTATGTATTTTTTATTTATAATATTGCAAGGATTCCTTCATTTTTTCAATTAATAATAAATATTGTATGTTTAAAGTTTGAAAATAACTTCTATAAATATAATAGTTATTATCTGTGTATTATCTGTGTATTATACGATATTATTATATGATTAGCTTATTAAAATAGTTTTCTATAATAATCTATGTATATGTAGATACTGATGATGCAATTACTTAATTACATTTTAATATATATAGTAATAGCAAAACCTGGCTTTGGTAATATATTATATATAATATATATATATATATATATATAAATTGTATTATAATTTATAGTAATTTTTTTTATCATATTTAATATATATATATAGTAGAATATAATGTGTACATATCTGTCTAAGCATAATTTTTAAAATAAAGTTTTGACACCGATTTCTAAATAATAATACCGAACAGAATCGTGTAGTTATTTTGTTGTATTTCATAACATAAACAAATTAATTGGAAGAATTTCGCCGAGTAAATAAAAGTACACCAGATAGACTATGCAATACTACCAGATATCCACATAGTCTAAATGCCTGCATTCCATTTACTTGTAAACAATTTGTCAGCTACTAATTGGTTATTAACGAAATAAAAGTACGGCTATTTGCCTGATTATTGCTTGATTAATACGTTGTTATACTGTGTAATGTACTAGTATAATAGACTATTATTAATATTGTATAATTGTTATATAATATGCGTGTGTGCGGTAAGTTAGAGTTATGAATCATAACTTATGATGGACTTATATTGTCTACATGTTTGATCTTTACTACACACATGTTTAATAGATACTCCCTATAGGATATATGCTATATATATATAATATATGTAACTATTATCCACGCATGTTTATACCATCGATATAAAGAAATATATTTCTTTATAATGATGGTTTATACACATATCCGTGTATGCGTTCGTATATAGTATACACTATACTATATATATATATATATATATATAGTCTATACTATAGTATGATATATATGATATAATAGTGTTGCTAGTCAAACAACTTGACAACTTTTATCTCAGACTTTCGTAATAATAAAGTGCCCGTTATATGTCATCATCATCATCATCATCATCATCATCATCATCATCATCATCATCATCATCATCTTCTCCTGTATTACCATCACTTCGGTACGCTAACACCTGTATACGATAAGTTACAGTTGTAACAAGGCCATGTCCTTGGCTGTATGTCCAGCACTAGTTACATACACTACGTACCGGCGAATACACATATCGTATACATTGTATAGCATATACTATAACAGTTGACTTTAGTAACCCCTGACCTCATTAACCCCTGACCTCGTTAACCCCTGACTAACTTGTGCGATGTGGTTGTCACCGTCGTAGTAACGATGACGTGGCTACGTGACGTAACTTTCACTTGATATGTTACATCATCATCACCACCACCACCACCTCGGCATCACGCTATCCTCCCCAAGTACACACACACGCGAGCGCGCACACACGAGCGCTAACGTGAAACCCGATACCGGGAGAGTGTGTGCTACATGTAGACCCCGTTGTAATCATCTAACGAACAAGTATAACACACACACACACACACACACACACACACACGTGTACGAGTGGGTATATATAGATGTGAATGTTTTGACTAGAGGCCCCCCCCAATCTATCATTGTGTATGAAGTGTTATTATTGAAACTGATGTATACACTATGTATAACATTGCTATTAAGACAATGCTAGTAATTATATCATGTTCACGTACATGCTCGTATAGACATCATCATTTATATGATGATCATACTTCAATACTTATTATGATTATAAACATTACTAACATACCATACTATAATATACTATATTATACTATACTATATTATACTATACTATACTATATTATACTATATTATACTATATTATACTATATTATACTATACTATATTATACTATATTATACTATACTATACTATACTATACTATATTATACTATACTATACTATATTATACTATATTATACTATACTATACTATACTATATTATACTATACTATACTATATTATGCTATATTATACTATACTATACTATACTATATTATACTATACTATATTATACTATACTATATACGTATTGCGAGTATTAGCATACTTCCTAGTATAAGTGTACACTAGCACTACAGAGAGTGACCTAGTTACCCTCGAATGACCTAGTTACCCCGATTGCCCGCAGCCCAGTATGTATGAATATCAGCATATAACACGCGCCGCACACACACTCACACTCACGCCATCTTCACTTACATGCACAGATGCACCCACGCACACATACACTAATACGTATGTATGCGTGCGGTAGGTAATGGCTTGTTTATTAGTAATAGGTAATCATTAATAAGTGATTATTATTAATTACTATTATATACACACTCGGGCAATCCCTATATATATATAATATATATCATATATATATATATATATATATTTTTTATTTTTTTTTTTATTTTATTTGGTGGAGTCCTTTCATCCCATCCAGGAACTTAGATGAAGTTTTCACTTATAACCATATATGGCTCTAATGTCCCTTCGAAGCCGCTCTCATGTTAAGGCATCCATGGTTTTAACGAGAGCCGATCATTTATTTATACACAATTATATAAGATCACTTCTAAATAATATTTTAAGACCCATTTTATAAAATTAATTAATGGTCCGGACGAGGGTCGAACCCGTGTCCTACTGCTTGTGTGTCTGACGCCTTAGCCACTTGAGCCACACAGGCAGTATAAATGTTTATATATATATATATATATATATATATATATATATATAAACACTTACGCTTATAGTATAGATTATTGAAAAGCGCAACACAGTATTAATATTACACAACACAATGCGGTCGCTATTCCTTTAGAACACTATCCATACTGATGTATTACATCGTGTTTTTCATCTATAGATACTACTACAGCCGCGATTGATGACTCATCTTTATCTATCGTGTGTGTGTATGTATATGTATATATGTCTGTCAAAGAGTGTGTGTGTACATGTGTTACATGTTGTCTATGCACAAATGGGTAATTAGCTACATGACTACCTCGTAGCCTGCCCCTATCTCAATCTTAGTTTAACCCTATCTAAATACGAGTATCGAAGTATTAACCCTTCGTTATGTATATCGTAACTCTATCTCATCCCTATCTCAAACCCATAGTATCCCTATCTCAGATATAAAGCATGGCTTTGTCATATATTTAGAACAGAATGCCTACTTATCTACACATAGTGAGGTATACGTGGTGGGGTGGAGGCGATAGTGTGTTAGTGAGGTACATCCGGTTATGTAACCAGGCCGCCAATACCACACTACCACACACCCACACACACATCCACACACTAATACACACACTAATACACACATAGAGCTGCGAATACTCTAACTTATCACAAAGGCCTAGTTAATTCAACATCAGAATAACCTATCTACTCGCGTATATTTGTGCTAGAGAAGCTTCACCGGACTCTGAACTTTATTGACCTATTACGTAACATATCACGTGACCCTAGGCTGTGTTATCTTATAAGGATGACGTTACTCGGCGGTCATTCTCTCCTTATTTGGGCATATGGTCTCCTCTACACATGGTAGTATCGCCCCTGTCGTGCTGTGATCGATAATACGTGACGTAATAACAACCCCCGTGAGAACCACGTGGTTTCTTCCTCCCTCCCTCCCTCCCTCTCAGCTGACTCGGTCTCTACTATTACGTAAGCGGTGCGATCGCACACCTCACCAAGCCCGCACCACACCGCCCCGCACCACACCGCCCCGTGTAGTCTGTTATATGCCCCCCTGTAAGATAATCATTCTATATGTATATTACGAAATCAAACTACTAATTGACATAATTAACCATCATTATATATATATATATTCTGTAAATCGCCAATATATTAGTATACATACATATATAAATATATATATATATATATATATATATATATATATATATATATATAAATATATACATGTTTTCCTATTAATTTTATGTATTATTAGTAAGTATATTATTGACGATTGTTATTACTTATAAGTAACATATAAATATATTCACGGTATACTACATAAACACGCGTATATAACGGGATGTGACTAATATTTCCGTGAAACACACTCGCACAACATTCATGTAATTGTGTGTGTGTGCGTGTGTGTGTGTGTGTTGCATTGTTCTCGTAATAACACACATCAACTGAAATAGCTGACGGCGGAACCGTTGCCCTCATACACTTGTGTACACAAACACACGACTAGATGACTCACCGCCTGACTAATCTATACAACACACACACACACACACACACACACACACGTACACAGCAATCGTTACTCATGGACCGTGAGTCATGGTGTACCCGTTAACATAGTTGTCGCCCGGCCGGCATCATATCTAACGCGTAGATCATAACCCCCCCCACCACTACTGCGTACTCGCATACAACGAATGTGATCTTGACGTGTTAGCTAGGCATGAGTCATCGTCTGACTTCGTATAGGCTATGTAAGCTACCCACAGCAGTTAATCTATTGGTAGTGATAACGGGCAGATAGATTTGCTGGTGATAGTTTACATATCATTAGAGTATAAATATAGTTATTATTAATATATTAATTACATTTAAATATGATATATATATCATGGGTTCATGTGTATCTCTATTCATATATATATATATATATATATATATATATATATATATATATATAGAATACTAGTTCAAGACATAAATATGTTGAGTTCAGACCCTAAAAAGTGATGTTCTATATTTAGCGGCTATCACACACTAGCTTTCACCACCATCATGTTACCACGTGTGTGAGTGCGCTAGAGAGAAGCTGCACGTGACCTCTAGAGGTGTCACCTTCAGAGTGTGCGTGTACTTGCGGCCGATCATCGTTTTAGATTTCGGTTGTCTTTGTTTCGGGTTCCTTTGTCGGCTATTACGGATTCCGCAGCCCGCGCGCCGCATATTATTTTATTATTTCAATATAAAAATAGAAACAAAACCATTCTATATATAACCACTCGTGTTTTATGATGATTGGTAGACCTTTTATATATAAATACATACATATACATAAATATATATATATATATATACCGATAACGGATATGATACAATAAGTAGACTACATTATGTGTGTGTTTAGTACGTTGTTGATACACCAGGGATTCACAACACTAAGTTGTAACTAACACCACAGTAATGATGACCACAGTGATAACACTAGCTCTAGTCCACACGTTAACCTGTCAGCTTATACGTGTGTTCAGTAGTTATTATATGAATTGATATATATATATATATATATATATATATATATATAATATGATATAATATATAGATATAATATATAGATATAATATATAGATATAATATATAGATATAATATATGATATATATATATGATATATAGGTTCATACATTAGCATATGATTCTAAAATAGTGACATTCACACAGGCGGTTTAGACTGAAACTAAACAGAACGCAAGCCTGTCAACCAATAGGAGACGACATACAGGCCGGAGTCAGTATTATCAAACCTTTACTGGGCATAGACCCCAACATTAACGAGAACCTAGAGTCTTACTTCACCATGAAATACCCCACGGTTGGTGTAGCATGTGTTAGCAGTACCACTCTATAGTACTACTATAGTACTACTGTGGTACTACTATGGTACTACTATAGTACTACTGTGGTACTACTGTGGTACTACTATGGCGATGTTATATGCTGTGGCTTGTGCACACACACACACACACACACATGGCCGTGTTGTGGCCGCCATTATTAATGACGGCACGTCCTTCTGTGATGTTCTGTGATACGCCATCCACAGTATTACATCACTTATAGCTGATTACGTAACGCTGCATATTATTACGTAATGTAGGCGTGTCTACTACTACTACTACTAGCTTTACGAGCGCTGGCGGCTATCGTTAAGATGACGTAATCATCTACCACTCGATGACGTCATAGTGTGCGCCGCACACGTGTGTGGGTTTAGGCGTGACTACAGGCAGCTGTGTTAAACCTACGCGCCTCTATCTATTATTAGAGGGATAACGTAGTGTTGATAACGTAGTGTATCTAGTGATCAACGCAACCAACGCACACCCCATGACCTACTGAACTTTGACACGTATCATTATTGCTTATCTGTCGGAAATAGTTTTATATGTTTTAAAATTCAATATCATTATTATATTTAATATGTACTTCCGCATACCTCATACAAACAGCGTACGCCTTTACGTTCCTCTCTTACCTTACATACCCGCGTCCCTACTGCCACCCACCACCACCACCACCACTAGCACCACCACCACCACCACTAGCACCACCACCACCACCACCACCACTAGCATCATGACCACCTCACCTCACACGCACACACACACACAGTACAACCTGATATTCTGCGTAGAAGACCTCAACGACCCGGTGATACCCATCATAGAGGAACTGAACAAGAAGTACCCCGCCGTGCTGTCCAATGTCTGCGCAGGTTATTGTCACGTGTGTGTGCGCGCACCGGTGTGCGGGTGTGCGGCGCCAGTAAAGAGCGTATTATAAATAGAATGCTAGGTAACATGTGTATGTATGGATTATTATTTCCTTTGTGATTTATAATTTTGTGATTTATAATTAACATTTTAATTAGTTGAACTAGTTATATATATATATAAAGCATGGGTAGTTTAATTGTAATATAATAAGCAAGGACGAATATTGACCTTCACATCACGTTTACAACTATTACTCCATATGTAATATACTCATCACTATTATGTGTTATTAGTAATGGGAGACGATTAAAAAGGACGATTTGAGGGTTAAAGGTTACATTTGAAATACCAGTTAATAGTATATATATTTTGTGTATAGATATTTGTGGGTTATTTGGTTTAATTGGTTTAGTTTTGTCCTGTTTGTTTTTTTTTGTTAGCTGCATTACATCCCAAAGTGAGCCTATACAATTGTAACCTTTAACCCTCAACTCGTCCTTTTTGATCGTAACCCTTAGTAATCACGTATTACCTATTATTAAAATGAATGTTCTCATGTGATCATAACAATGTCTGTCCGTCACACACACACACACTTGCATACGACCCCTCCTATGTTGACCTCTGTCGTTGACCTTCTAAACCACCACCACTAGAACATAGGCCAGCTATACACCAGCTAACATCGTTATGTTCGTTGTGTTATCAGTGTATGCATCGCAGTATACACATGCCTACACATGCATATCTCTATTCAATATATATATATATATATATATAGGAATTGAAAACGATACATATATTTTTTACGGATATTTCCACAAGTAACGATAACAACACTTGTTCTTTACCCTAACCCTATCTCGATAACATCATACCCACCCTCACCCTATTGTGTGTTGGCATTATCACCGGCGATGATATAACCAGCCAACCAGCACGATTGCATGACTCATAGCGATGCGGGTGCGGTGAGGATGTGTGTTCACTTTGTAGTACGAGAATAGGAAGTGTGAGTAATGTTCTGTTAGTTATGCGCTGATGTAGCGTGCTGATAGTGTGCCCTCGAGGACATGTCCTTGGTGACATACTAACACTACCGCTACCACTCTCTCTCTATATCTCTCTCTCTTCTCTCTCTCTCTCTCTCTCTCTCTCTCTCTCTCTCTCTCTCTCTCTCTCTCTCTCTCTCTTTCTATCTCTCCAATTCGTGTAATCGGGGTACTTCCGTGTCTGATTAACATATCTGTTATAATGAGGCTGGTTCTTCATTTAATTCTAATAATAATGTACTATAGCCTATATAAACTCATACACACATATATATATATATAATAAATTAAAGTAAACATGAGCCCAGTAGCAATATAATCTAATAGTTGACACATACATCACCAGTAGTGAATCACTATCACTGGCACTACTATTGTATACAAACAATACATTACCCCATTTCCCCTAACGACAACGTATACAACTAGGCTATGTATAATGTATAACGAGGCTAGTGTCGAAATGGCTCACTACGCGGTGCTTTACTTTAGGAATGTGTCCGAACATATTTACATGCGGCGCACATAGTTCACATTCCACTTCCTCCCTATCTCCCCCTTCCCCCCTATCTCCCCTCCCTCTCTCTCTCCCCCCTTCCTCTATCTATCTCTCACACGTATACATTATTAATTATAATTAGAATCAAACGCGCGCCTCCCCTCCCCCCGTAGCAAGTGGTGTGCGCACACGTGTGTGTGACATTACTAGCGCCCCCTATCTGTAGCGCACCGCACGACGTGGCCAGCTCTAGAACAGATGCATTCTGGGAAGACAGCACATTCCCCTCCGACGGTCGCTATGTCGCACTACACACACCCATCACACATAAGTTGTCATATTTATCACACCTCTCTCTCCCTCTCTCTGTATACGAATGCCCCTCTCTCTCCCCCCTCTAAATCTACTATATACATGTGTATGTAATACATACTATGTATGTAATACGATAGCTATAGTGCTACATTACCACCCCCCCCATCACCCCCCCCCATCACCCCCCATTACCCACCCCTACATGCAGTGTATAGCATACTACTAGCACCACCACTACATGATAATATTACTAATAATTGCATAAATATGTTTATTATAAACATATTATCGTTGTTTTATCTACCATTTAACACGCCTACACTATAATATATACATATACATATATAACTATATATATATATGTATATATCGATAGTTTATTACAAAATCCTACATGCAAGTATAATACTTTCGATGCACACACACGTAAGTGGTTTTTTAATCATATGTTCAACATACACACATCCACTCACACACACACACACACACACACACACTCACTCACACTCACACACACACACACACACACACATTATAAAATTATTATTATTAATGATGTGTCTAAATAAATACTTTCAACAACTACAACAACAACAACAACAACAACAGCAACACACACAGTGTATCCTACACATAGTTTACACTATACATCTATGATCCTATATAATATATATATATATGACATTTAATATGTAGACTATATTTTGAGAAAAATCTTATTAAATATTTTTAATATTTTATTGTTATAATTTGTTATTATTCCTTATAATGTGTCAGTATTTGTTATAATTTATAAATTATAAGTATACCAAAATTATAAATATAAGTTTGTATCACACAAAAATTCACAAAAATAGAACCCAAAAATAACAATATATAAATAATATTAGATATGTTATGTGCTATAGAAAATGATTATACTTATGAATAATGTAAAAGTGCTATAACAATAGAAGTGTCATTATAAACACACACACACACACACACACCCACCCACACACACACACACACACACACACACACACACACATACATATATGTATTACATATATAGGCAAGCCTAGTGACTAAGAAGCACACTTCATGCACTTCAACAATGGCGGCATATCATCACTACCCTGCCAGTAACAATAGCAATGACGCAATTAGCGAACAATGCCTAGTGGTAGCAGTAGTTGTGGTGGTGGTGCTGAATATAATCTATTAATAGCAACAGCTTCAACGACCATGTTTTTTTCGATGGACATGATTTACTCTCTCGCACACACACACGCACAGTGTGCGTCGCACACTCGCGCTCTTGTAGTGTGTATGACAGCGATAAACTATATGTGTGTGCGCGTGTGTCAGACATAATATGTCGGCTATGTGGGGCATACTATGTCGGTGTACTGTGTGACACATTCGTGTGGTGCATTAGCGCGGCTTGATGCTGAGAGAGATGCTGAGACAGACAGACATGCTGGTGTATGCATATTATTAATTATTACTGTTGCCCCTCACACATGTATGTAATTCTATTACGCCGCCTAGTGTATATTAAACACACACACACACACATTAATATTCACACACTGCAAGTTACGAAGGTCCCCCCATGTGTGTGTGTGAGTGTGCCCTGTAGTAGTTGTTGCAGCAGCATCGTATTTCTGTGTATTGCGTCTCTCTGTGTGTGTGTGTGTGTGTGTGTGTGTGTGTGTGTGTGTGTGTGTGTGTGCGTGTGTGCAGTAGTGTGCGTGTAGTACTGGTGGTGGTGTGGTGTCTGCAGATGTGCGTTCATAATAACACCATGTGTGCGCTAGTGTGTGTGCGTGTATTTGTTTGTTTGTAATATCAAATATAATACATCTGGCCAGTCTATAGAAAACACTCTTATTTTATATCGGCTGTCTGCATTATCTATTCATTCATATTGATATTGTTGACTTTTTATATTGTCTGACAATATACCATATAATAATAGCATCTGTAGCATACCGTGACGCGTTATTTAATTATATTCAATACTCAATATATATATATATATATATATATATATATATATACATAATATATATAATGTATATACATAATATATACACACACACAAACACACACACACACACACACACACACACACACACACACACACACACATACATATAATGATACAATTAATATCCGGGCAACATTGTCATTATTATCCAATTCTATACACATGTATATAATGTGATTATGTGAGGATTAAATGATATTCAGTAGATCATTACTATGCAAGCTTCACGTATCATTACTGTTACTTACACTATAGTTATAGTAGTACAGCACATTATAAACTATACTATAGTGTGATGTAATATACTATATAGATATATACCAAGCTATATTATACAATATAGATATATACTATACAAGGGGTTGGTAACAAATCTCCATTTTAAGCTAGAGTTTTTTTACTGGGTATTATAGTTTATGGTTGAATTCATCATACAATACAATTTGATAACATATTTAAAATATGAACATATGTAGTGTATCAATAGATAGATATGATTGTGGCGTACACACAAGCGGCATTAGTTAACGTTGACTACCCTATACCCTATAGGGTATACCTCAAGTATACTATACTATACTATATTATATTATGCTATACTTTGATATACTATACTGTGTGTATATGTGATCCTCGAGGAGTAGTTATATAATGTATACCCCTTATGTAGTGGTAGTTATAGTGTGCTGGGTGCGCTGTTACACCCTACCCAACCCTAACCTAACCCTAACCAACAGTGCTGTACGATACACACTCAGCCCCACAACCACTTGTATCGCGTACTATCGGATGCTCTTATACCCGCATCATGCACCTAGCTATATCTCCAATAGCTCTACCCCACCCCCCCCCATTAGCACACGTATTACAGCCTCCTCCCCACTCGAACATCTATAACTGCCGCGCGCGCACACACACACACACACACACACACACACACACACACACACACACACACACACACACACACATGTGTACGTATGTGCGTACACTTCATGTAGCAGACGTGGTAGTGTAGCCCCGCTATGTGTGTGTGTGCTGTAACCTCTGCGTGGCTAGACTTGACCTCTACGCCTTATTAAGAGAGCTAGAGGTCACCGGTAATAACCACGCCCTCCGTAGCTCTCGTCACGTGGTATCGGGTTCTGAACAAAGCCGTCAGCAATAAAGTATTACATCTAGCCAAGCTATAGTCATACACTTGCAATACTTTGTTTATATACTAAATTACACATCAGTTTCCCCGAATACGAGAATATATGTATATATATATATATATATATATATATATATATATATATATATATATATATGTATATATATGTATATATTAAAGATAAACTATTATACATATATAAAACACATTTATTTATATACTGGCATATACAAATAATGATATATATATATATACATATATATTTATAGGATATACTTGAAAATAGTTAATGCGCATGACTTCTATATATATAGACACACAAACATAAACACTCATACACATACACACACTCATACTCACACACACACACACACACACACTGTTTATTGACTAAATTGCAGATATACATGAAGCCTACAGGCCGGATAGTGTATGTGTTTACACTAGTTGTGCTTAGCGTAAACAAGTTCAGTGCGTTCCCATAGCATCATTAGTATCATCATCAGCAGCACTACCAACACTACTACTACCACTACTACTACTACTACTACTACTACTACTACTACTACTACTACTACTACTACTACTACTAATACCGACGCACTATAATATACTAACATACGTATTCTAGGCATAAACCTACTACTACCACTACTACTACTAATATTATTCGTACTATGACCTATGAGTCATAGGCCATGATTCATCACTTGTCATTACGTAATCACGTGTGCACGATGAGATGTATTGCTAATATCCGGTATCATTTCACAACTCCGCAACAATAATAACTATCCCGGTATATCTTTTTACAATTCTACATTTTGTCCTCTCCTATAGAGATAATTATATATATATATATAAATATATATATATATATATATATATATATATATATTTATAATATGTATGAATTATTGTATTTATTTTTATATTTATTTATATATACGACCTTACTATTATAGACATTAAATATACGAGTGTATATTATTTAAATTTATTTTCAACTATTAAAAAAACAATAAATCATGAACTTATTTAAACCCACTCGAATAGTTACAATGAGGCATCAGCTACATCATACGATGTTTGTGACAATCTTGATTGTGTACAATGTTTAGTTTTTATTATGAAATAATGTTAAAATTAATGATTTCTTAAGAAGCCATCACCTTGACAACGCAATTATAACATCGCACTGACCTTCGTAATGGTAACGCACACACACACACTCACACACACACACACACACACACACTCACACGCGCGTATGACTAATAACAAGGACACGCATGTCCTCGGTACAATACGACTTCACACACACCGAACACAGTACTGACAACGTACAATGGAGGGGGTAGTATAGTGTGGTAACGGTAGACTGTATAACCTCTAGGTATGACCTCTAGGTGTGACCTCTACAGAGGAGAGATATACCACGATACCATGTAGTAGGTACGGTGCAGTGTGTGCACTCGTCTATAATATAAACCGTGTAGTCAAGGGCTGGTGTTTAGCACCAGGGGCCACTGTTTACAAGCCGGGGGACTCTATTTAGAGGTCGTCAACATCTCTCTGTCAGCGAGTCGACCAATCATAACGCTCGAGCGATACGTATTTTAAATAAATCGGCATCCCGTCAATGCGATGTCAGTGATATATGGCTGTCACCACCACCACCACCACTGCCGTCATAATAGTGGTGACGTAACTGTATCGCCACTACTGCTACTATTCCCGTACAGGCGAGACCACGCCCCTTATCTAGAGTGACAGCCGCTATTGAATTATTCCCGCTGCCCCGCCCCTCGCGATAATCCCCTAGCGGTCATAATAAATGACGACGACTTTCTTTACTGTGTTATCTAATTAAAATTGCTATTCTGCTGCGTAGGCCTAGGTAATTAACTATGCTGTTAAGATAACAAAGTACTTATTATATATAGTAGTGTGTATAATATTATATGTATATATATATGTATATATATATATAATATCGGGCGACAGCATAGAAAATATATTGATCTTTATCTGAAGCCCTTTAGAGGAAATAACAATATAATTAATTTTAATACTTCATACGAAAAAAACTGTACAACTTTCTTCTAATACATATTTATTATTATTATTATATATATATATATATATATATATATATATATATATATATATATATATATATATATGATGCCTGTGAGGTGTGAATAATCGTATCTCTATATTGTTATGCTAATTGTATATTATGTCATCATAATAAATCTTTTCTAATCAGAATTATTATTGGGGTTATTATTAAAATAGCATTGTTTCAATATCTCGCTTTATCAGCATTTAATAACCTGATTATGATAACGTGATTTGCCCACTAGTAATGTAACCTACACATACACATGTGATCTTATCTATATCGAACATATTATTATAATTCATGTCAATAACAAAATTCTTTAAATAATGTAGGACCGATAATACGAATACTGGTAGTGAATATGTATACATAGTCACTACATATTAGGTGTGAATAATCTATTGTATATAGAGTTATACACTTATTGTACACATTTTGTATAAACTATTTGGTTCAAGTATTAGAATGTAGAATTAACATTTTCTCTAAAATACCACTTAATTACTATTTAAAATAAGGAATATACCTTAGTTTTCTTACAGTAGTTCCTACACTGTTCAGTAATGTTTACGCTAATCCACACGCACACAGGTGGAGTGAAACCGATCGGAGTGAATCCCAAGGTCAACAACATGTATCAAGGTTATCCGTTGGTATGCTACGACCTCGTTCTTATCTCTGATTCCGGCGTTAAAAGTTAGTGACCTTCCCTCACCCTTCACGCGTAGCTTTACACATGCGCATAGCTATCTGGGGGTGTTATAGAATGACCATACTAGCGTTGTATCTACTGACCACTGGTCAACTGTCCATCTGTACTGCTACAACCAGCACCACTAGCCCAGTCTATACACTCGTTATTAAATAACTTAGCCCAAGGATGGTCACATGTGTTAATTACCCGTCTAGTGTGTGTGTGTGTGTGTACAGCATTAGGCTGGCTGCACTGTTACATAGTGATTACATTAGCAGAGCCTATCATAAACAATGGCATTCAGTGAATATGAAACATCTATATATACACACACATGTGCACCCACATACATACACATACATGTGCACACACATACATACACACATACATACACACTCACATGATTTATGTAGATATGCTGCACTGCCTATATCTAGAGGAGAAGTCTAGGAGAAAGTGCTGCCACCTATTGTAACCTAATCGCGAGCATATTTCCATTATAGTAACTATGCTTGTGTATTTCATTACAATAATGTTATAATCATTATGGCAGCCCTTTCATGTATTTCATTACAATTGTTACAAGTATAGAGTAGCTTACATACATTATATGTGTATTGTAAATTACCATTATAGAACATCAACTCTATATATGTGATGTTTATAGAATATAGATTATTATTTTTCAGTTAAATAAATGTAATCACTAAATACAATCTATCATAATAGATTTTAAACACATTTACTATTTTGTAAATAGTATTTACACAAATAATCCTACAAAGTAATTTATTAAGATGCACTTGAACTAATAATGCAAATTTCAATTATCTATATTTAGCAAGATTT
The DNA here is from genome assembly GCA_964019155.1 of Osedax fenrisi. Taxonomy (NCBI): domain Eukaryota; kingdom Metazoa; phylum Annelida; class Polychaeta; order Sabellida; family Siboglinidae; genus Osedax; species Osedax fenrisi. The sequence goes on from OZ025239.1 coordinate 81,171,291, forward strand.
AAACTAAGCGCGAACATAGTCGAAATGAACCGCCACCCTAACCATTACCACCCCCACCCTAACCATTACCGCCACCCTAACCATTACCGCCCCACTAGACCTCCCCCACTAACCCCTAGTTACATAACCCCCTCTCTATTCACAACAGTGGAAGAAGACACCCTATCTATAATGGTATCAGAACTAAAAGAGAACACTGGTCTAGTTCATCAGATGCCCTATGTCTGCGATAGACCTGGCTTCTCCGCTATACTGGAGAAGGTTTGCTTGTACACCCTGCATTGTACACCCTACATTGTACACTGTAACCACGCACCACGTAACATACTGTATGTACACATTCACTAACAGTGTACTTCCTATTAGGAAGTTCCTAATGTATCAGCTATTTCGCTCTACTGATTCAAATCTATATAATTACTATTCTTCATATATATGTATTAGTTATATATTAATAATTATTGCATAATATGTAATGAATCGAGTTCATGAATGCTTTATTACCGATGTAAAGATTAATATCTTTCTTAAAAACTCTACTTTTTTTATCTTTTGTGGCAATAAAGTATATACATAGTAAATTCACAAATAGCTAATAAACCCAGACGTACAATATTAGTAAGCCCACACAAATGTACATACATGCATATATACACATACTCACACATATGTACATAGTTAAATACATACACTAATGAATAAAGTATACTACTACTACTACATTAATGCATGTACACATATACATATACACATTGATAATAACACACATACACATATACACACGCCCACAAACACACACACACATACACATATACACACGCCCACAAACACACACAAATACACACACACACACTCACACATTCACACACACCCCACAGGTATATTTCGGGAGTCAGCACGCCAAGATTTACCTACTGGCCGACGCGCTCGGTATAAACTGCGTCACTGGAATGTCTTGTCTTTTTCGACGGGAGGTTCTAGAAGAAGCCGGCGGTATGAAATATCTCGGAGGTTACCTGGCCGAAGACTACCACCTCGGTAAACTGTTCACTGAAAGGTTAGAGGTCAATAATGGAGTGTGCGCTGTAGCGAGTATCCACCAGCATTGTCACTAGTCTCTATAATTGGTACTAAATTAAATGTTAGTGAGTTTTTACACTGAATGCTAATTAATTGTTCGCTCTCTCTCTCTTTCTCTGTGTTTTACACTCACTATATCTTACACATAACTGCCATGCAAGCCAGTGTACTATCGTAAACTGGTAACTTTTTTATTACACTGATATCGTCTATGGCCTATTTATATACACCATCGTTGCGTAATGATTTTATGATTCTTTTTTATAAGTCTACAGTATTAAGTTCTACTATAGCATTACAGCGCTGTATAACATAGCCTATTCTAACCTCTCTATCTCTGTAGCTAACTTTGTATCTATATAGCTAACCTCTCTATCTCTCATTGACTTGTAACAATCTGTGTGATAAACTTGCAGAGGCTGGAAAACTAGCGTCAGCAGTCAAACCGCAAGACAGAACAGAGGCACGTATTCAGTGTCCATGTTCCAGGCCCGTATGATGAGGTTTGTTCACCCCACACCCCCTACTACTTTAGTAGCACCACCTACCCCATCTCTCCATCTATTTACATGTGCGTGTGTTTCTGCGCATTCCTCAAACTTTGTATACAAATAGCTATTCATATTATTCTGATATAATTATAGTATGCTGATATCAATAATATCTTATCGTATGCAATATTTGAATAGCTTAAATAACGTATTTAAAAAAAAATATATATTATAAGTGCAAAAATAACATTTAATTATAAATATAATCTCGCAGTGTAGGGATTGGCTTGGGTATACATCGTATACAAGTGCACTTTAATACTAATAGACTGTAGTGAGTTTTATCAGTAGAAGTCTCGCTTACTACCATGTACCGTGTGCTTGTATTGACTATCTATAGCGTGTGCACCCCACCCGCACACTGCCACTATCACGCCCCACCCCCACCCCGCAGATGGGCTAAACTAAGAGCATCGGTGGTACCGGTATGCATGATACTGGAGCCTATCAGCGAGTGCCTGTTCCTATCGCTGATGATAGCGTGGTCTTGTGCTATACTGTTCACCTGGTCTCCCGTGGTGGTGATAGCCGTGCACTGCCTCATCTGGTTCATCCTCGACTACATCCTCATTCGTACCATACAGGTTTGTAGTCACTGGAGCGTATCACCCCGCCACCCCCGCCCCTACTACTACTACTACATCATAACATCCACTCCTCACCCTTAAATACAACTAAAATGTATCTCCTACCTACCTATATTCAGCTCACTATTAATATGATGTAATAACTAACCTGTACTTCATGATGGCGCAATCACTGCTAATACGACATAACCCCCCCCGCCCCCCACTACTATGATGTAACCCCCCCCCACCCCCGCAGAATGACGAGCTGCCGTTCAGTAAGCTAGAGTTCCTGGTGGCGTGGTTCCTACGAGAGGTATCGTCTGTCTACCTACAGATATGCGCCCACACGTCCCCCGTTCTCGTCTGGCAGAACAAGAGCTTCGTGATGAGCTCCGAGTGCACTGAGATAGCCGTCGAAACCAAGGTGTAGCCCCCCCCCCCCCCCCGCTGCCCCCGCCCCGCACCTACTAGAGGTCAGCGCCCGACAGATTGAAGCCACGCCGGCTTTGATTGCATGACGGTACTGCCACTGATTATTACCCCATCCCACCCCCGCTCCGACCCCCCCCCCACTGATGACTACTTATTGATATGTCATCTGCTATATTTCGTATATATATACATGTATATATATATATCATATGTATTACTGTATTATTATCCTATCTATTACTTATCATAACTTATGAATCAATAAGTTATCATGTGATCTGAGTTTTAAATTCAATTGAACTCAATTAATGTTTATTTTCATTTTTCTAATAAAGCAAAACATTTATTATATAATCGGTGTTATAACTTTGTTTTATTGACAATCGCGTACAACACGATTGCACGAATACAATATAATACTATATTATAATACAATGGATAACAACGTTGGGTGATAACAATGAGAGAGAGAGAGAGAGAGGGTTCAGAGTTCATCTTTGGCGTAATGTTTCGCTGGAGAACGATTACCTTCGATTGTGACTCGATGCAAAACTCTGAGGCCGACCTTTGACCTGGGTAGTTGTGTTTCTTCCGTAGCCTCGTGCCCCACGGCCAGGTTGTCTGAGATGATGAAGTCACCCTCTTGCCACTGATGGAATGTGTCAATCAAATTAGTCGTGGTATTATGGTGAATAACTATAAATAAAATAAAATGAATGTTGGGCAATATTGAAATAATCTAATATAATCTGTATAGAAATGGTATAATATTTAGTATTGAATTTGTTAATGGATATATATTTAATGTATATTAACATTTATTCAAAATCTTATATTTTATTATAAATTAATAAAACTAGATAACATATAATAAAACCAGACCAATGGTTTAGCTTATATTCAATAAATCAGATCATAACACAAGTGAAATATTTCATCTCGGTTAACAACATATTCATAGTAATAACTCTACTGAATATAAACATGTGTATGTTTACATTACATAACATTGTATACGACTAGTCTACGTGGAATAATGTATTGAGATATATCATCGTAGCAGCAGCAGTAGTAGCAGCCACCATAAGTGAAGTCAGTGACATGCGTAATGCGATAGTTGACTGCGCGCGATGGAATACTACACATTATTTAAATGACATAGCATATGTACACTAGACACTAGACATTACATAGAATTACACTGCCCCCGCCACCGCTACTGCTATAGATATGACAACACTTGCTAGGAGGTATCTAGTGTTACGATTAGGTAAGTGACCGCTAATATGGAAGTACAGTTTCGATGAAGGCGATAGCTATAAGGTGATCATTAGTAAAACTACTATTAACTACTACTTTTAAAACTACTATTACTACTATTAAATGATTACATCTAGAGATAGAGATGCTATTCTTAGTGGAGGATACACGAGCTGACCTAATATAAACGTGAAATATTCATTAAAGTGACATAAGTTATTTATTTAAATAAGATAATAAACTATTATTTATTATTACATAAACTTTATGTTTATAAAGGTTATCATTTAATAACAAATTATATTTTATATTTAGATTTCTACAATGTACTTATGTGTATATATATATACATAGTGATAGCAATATCGTAAGAGGAAGATTCATCTTCATAATTATCATTAAATAATGAACAAAAAATACTTATATAGAAAATATTTATCTTAGTCATTTATCTATCATTTTATTCATACATATGGTTTAATTCACCATCTAAATATGAACAAATGATGATTTATAACACCTAGAGTAAAAATAATAATGTTGAATAATATTGAATGTTGTAGTTTTGATAAAACAATATACATTATCTAATATGCATTCAATTTTTAAATGTAAACAGTATTTTTGATTATTTATTGAATGCATTATATATGGTACAGATGTCACTATAAGTTATGATATGGTAAATAAAAAAAAACACATGAAAAATTATAGTATTTTCGGGTCGATATCTTTTTTTAAATAAGTAAAAAATTATTTAAAAATATACAATATATTTAAAATTATAGAACTTTAAATATAGTACATTTTACCTATCTTGAACATGTGGTTGCACGAAGGTGGATATCCCCCTAATAATAGGTATTACTAGGCCATACTGCAATATTACATTACAACAAATTAATTTATTATGCAGATTCAACTGATTTATTCATATATATCCACTAGATATTATCTATAAGTAACAATTCATTTTTAGGGTACAAACATTGTCAACAATGAATATTGTATGAAATGCATTCGTTCAATTCTATTACCCATTAATTTGTATTCACATTTATATATTGATTATGAATCATAATGTATGATGTAATACGCGTGATTCAACGTGATTGTACACTAATGGATGCTAGGTACACTATAGTGAAGTGATCACGTGCATTGCATCAGATATCACCGGCACGTGCATCATCCCACAGTCAATATTTACCCACTTACCCACTTCAAGTGTTACTGTGTACAATGCGCTTAAAAAAAGTACGTCGTTAAAATATTAAATAGATTTTCTAAAATGTTCAACGCGTCGTTTTCCGGTTTAGATTATAAATGTAATAAGTAAATCATGCGCGCATAGTGTGTACGTATATTACATGTACCACGTATAGTGTGTACGTATATTATGACGTAGAGGTGCACACGAAGATGCGTACACATGCGCGCGCAACGTAGCACGCAGCGCTACCTTGTGGAAATACTGCAGCGACTTGTTATCTCGGTTGATCTCGGACAGGATGTCCTCGAGAATGCGGCTGGTTTCGGCGTCACCGGTTTGTCTTTGTTCGCTGGTGTCGTAATCTACGACGAACGACTCAGTCATGCCGAGGTGGAAACACAGCGTCTGTAATCATCGTGAAGATAGATTAGCGACGGGCTATTACATCAACGTCAATACACACATACACATATATACACACATACACACACATATATATATACACACACATACACACACACACAAGAACACATATATATACATACACAAACACACATATATAGATATAGTTATATTGTTGATGAGGTAAGGATGTAATGGTACAATGAGAACACGGCATTGAGATCATCATATAACGTATAGATATCAGAACTACAAACAGCTCTATTGTGGACACAGTAGCTCCACCTAAATACAGTGTTCAGCGTGTATAGCAACGACTGGAACCTGAACACGGCGCGTTTATTTTTATTTCTCATATATACGTTTTATTTATTTCTCATTTATATTGCCTCTTACTAATATCATAAAATAATTTCCATCATTACGTTACAACATATATGCTGATAATATAATCATCTACACAGACCTCTCTCGTTAATCTACCTCCAACAGATCAGATATCTCAACGTGCTCTACACATATTAGAAAATGGCTACTAAACAATATGTTACTACTGAACGCATCCAAATCTGAACTACTAAATAACCCGAGCAGCTGCAATCACTCTCCAATCATAACAATAGATGAAGTGGTTATTGTTGCCAGTAATAGGATACGATATATCTGTGTCACATAGGATAGAGATATTAATTGTAATTCATATAATTAATAACTCGAAAAAAGCTAATATCCAACTTTACCCAATAAGACATGTCAGAAAATTTATAAATAAAGATCTATATGGAATGATTGTAGGTTGACTTGCTTTTCCCCTATGGACTATTGCTGTTCGGTATTACAAGGTATGTTGCCTACGTCCCATAATTCGTACTATACATGCTTCTGTACGAACAATATTTAGAATACCTCTTAGTGATCAAACAAGTATCTCTGCAAAAATTAAGTCTATCGGCTTCTTAAATATACAATAAAGATCTCTTTACCGTATACTATGTATAGTCCATAAAGCAAGAATGACTAATCGACCTCGCTATATTTCTGATATGACCTCGCTATATTTCTGATATGATCTCGCCATCCAAACTAATTCGTAAGCTTAGTTCAAATGCAGATAACTTCTGCTAATCTCTCTCCGTTGCCACATCTCTCAAACACTGAATAGAGCATTCATACATTCAGCTCCTAAAAATGGAATACATAATACTTTGAAATCCAATTAGAAAGATTATATTTTGAATATGTATTAAATTTCATTTATGTCTTAAAATGATCTATTTCTATTAATATTGTTTTATATTTAGCGTTGCATAATTAAATTTTTTTTGTATACATATTATATTATTAATTTATTCTTATGTATCCATTTATGTGTTCATTTATTCATTTCCCTCACATTTAATTGTCTCCCAAAACTTGCCAAAATATACATATATATTAAATTGAGTGTATAAATAAAACGTTTGATTGATACACAATCTATGGCATATGTATGGGTGATAGAGACCACAGTGAGACATCTAAGTGTTCTACTTGCATCTGCTGGTGCTACTAGTGCTGTGAAGAACTCACTTTTTGAAGTATCGATACTTGTTCGAACACAATTGTTGAAGTATCGATACTTTTTCGAACACAATTGTTGAAATATCGATACTTGTATATAAATTACGCCAAGTATTTTGATAGAGCCGTGACTTTGGATAACATATGCCTAACCGAGACTTTTACTCTACAAGCAAAAAATTAACTAAGACTTACGTAATGGGCTCAAACCACCTTGAGACTCTTACTAGATATAACCGAGCAAAAACAATTCTTTTTAGGTTACAATTTAATCATAAATTTGTATTTATTTATTATCGATATAAATATTAATCTATATTTCTCTTACATAATCTGTGTATAAATAAATGTTATAATTTCCATAGGTGGCTAATTTATGTTTTTATTATTTTTATTTTTTAATATATAATATCTACATCGATTCTTCTAAGACTGCCCCGATACTTTGGATTACTTAAATTAATTATATTATCAAACATATGATCGCAAGTTCGATAATTGTATAAAAAGTTAGAATTACGAAAGTTTGATACTTGAATTCAAAGTTCGAAAGTCATTAGTTCGAAGTATCAATAGTTTGAAACCGAATTTTTTTTCAAAGTTCGAAGTATCAAAAATTCGATACTGTTCAATACTTGTTCGAACTGTCCGAGTTCATTTATAGCATTAATACACACACACACACATACAAACATTCACATAAATATATGCACGCACACACTCACATACCCCCATTCATGCACACACATGCACGCACACACTTGTATGCGATGTGGCGCCTCATTACACTTTGCTTAATGTGCGATATACACACTAGGTGTCGTAAGCGGTGGAATAAGGCAATGACTCACCTGTTCCGAGGTGACGGGATGCTCGTAGATTAGCGGATGAACTATGCGCATTCTCCGGTCGCTAGCCATGTAGAGTCTTTGCCACAACGCCAGCTTCTCGGGGGATAGACCGGCGATTATCTCGCGAAGAGGTACGAATACTGAGTGATTGACAGGGGGGATTGGTAATTAGGGCACTCGATAAGGGTATGAACGTGTTGATAATAATGCTGGTAGAAAGAAAATAGCAAAGATATACTTATATATATATATGTGTATATATTTATATCTTATCAGAATTTTATATTTTGAATTATAAAATTTGTTATAACAATTATTTTAAAAAATGTAAATAAAGCATAGACTTCTATCATATACACTCATAATTACATAATTTGTATCATAATAACAATCATTATTAAAATGTATGTATAACATATACCTATTATAATATTATAGTTATACTATTATAATAATAGTTATTAATAATAATTATTATAATAATTATAATAATTTATAATTATTATATTATAACTATTATAGTTACTGTATCATATACTCTATATCATATATTATTATTATAATAATTATACAAAGTATATCATACTAAGAATACGTGTATCGTACACATCGCGAATGCTTTAAAGCATAGTAATAAATATTACTAACCTGTATCCCCTTTTTTGGGAACGTGATACATGTGGTAAAGTGCGTATGCAAATGGTGCCTCTTGAAAACTACCGTCTATGTGCCAGCCAGTTCGGCCCACGCCTCTACAGCCTTCGCTTCCATCATTCGAAACTCTAAAAATGTCATCGTCTGGAGATTCCGGGTGCTTGTAAAATGTTGACTCGGGCTTTCCGAACCATCTACCTATTTGAACTTGTCTCTTCCCAGAAACTTTTCCTTGATCTCTAAATATCATAATTCGATATTTATGCACATCTTTCTTGATTTGCGATATCACTTCTTGAGGAACATCTTTATTGAGGTCAATGCCCTTAATTTCGACTCCAAGTTGTGCTGGAAATATTTTATAGTAATTATGTGACATGCTGGATTTATTTCTGTATAATGTATTTATACTTTTAAGTCCTTTAATGTTACTTAATATAGTCAACAAATATAAATGGCTTGATTTATACAACATTAATATAAAAAATATAATTCTTATTTTAAAATTACAAATTTCAAATTATTTCCAATGATTCTAAAAATTTAGAAAATAAATGTATTTATTTTAATTGTATTTTAGAGAAGTAATTGATAGTTTTTCATAATCATTATTTGTATAATATTTATAATATATATATATCATATATGCTATATGAAATATTATATAAAGTCAATAAACTATATATAAATAAAATAAATATATATTATTATAATGTATAAATAATTCATAATGAAATATATTTAAGTAATATTATATTATACATATATATCATAGACATAGGAGCGATATTCGCTCCTATGTCTATATGATATATATATATATATATATATATATATATATATATATATATATATATATATATATATATATATATATAAATATATATTTATAAAAATATATATTTATAAATATAATACAATCCCTGGATAACTTTTGGACTGATTAAAGTGTTGTTTTAGAAAATATAAAGTAGGAAATATAATATATTGTATAAGAGTTATAATCTATTAAATTCTGTTAAAGTAATTATATTAAATTCTATTTTATGTATTATATAATGTTAATAATGTATAATATATATATATATGCATATGTGTGTGTGTGTTGGTGTATGCAAAGATTTTACGGAGGAATTTTGCTTCGAAAAATCGTTAGTGTAGGAAAAAATCCTATGTGTTTATATAATATAAACTATATATATATATATATATATATATATATATATATATATATATTTATATATATATTATACGTTTTATAGTATAAATTATATAAATTATCTTTAAAGCTTCTACAAAACTCGCGAAAGTTATTAAAAAACATAAATATTAATAGTATTTTTCGAACTTCATTTGATATTATTTATATTATATTATGTAGTAATAATGTTTGATATGCATAACATTATTAATATAAAATTAACATATAGAAACGTGTGGATAAACCTATATAGGTAAATAGGTTCGTCGAAAATGTGGGTTTTGGGATATAACCCCTTCAAATGTAACTATGGGGCGGGATTCTTATCAAATATCTTCGCCAATATTTAAATAATAAATATATGAAAATAATGAAGAATATGGTTATGAATAAATAGCGAATATTCAATATATAATATATATTTTAAATATTTTAATATATATATATATACATAAATTACTATATTATAATAGTTGTATATACGACGTGTATATATATATATATATATATATATATATATATATATATATATATATATATCAACGTATTTTATGTGCCCTATTGTCCTGCAACCATAAACATATAAAAACTAATTTAGACGAACACGACATCACAATGTAAACTGTATGCATAAATATACGGCCAACTATTGTGAACAATGGCGTATCGACAATAGACACAGAGCTAGAGAGAAATGTAGATCTTTAGCGCTTTCTCTCTAGCTCTATGACAATAGACTACGTACAAATAAACAGATGGCGTTCACGCGAAGCATCGTGAACAGTATTCATAAACTGATAGGAATGCTTTGTCTCGCGTGAATGCGCATTCACTATACAAGTAAGGGCAAGGACGTGTCCTTGGTATGTGCTTAGCTAAGTCCATTCACGTGTCGTATGTTAAAATATGCCTACTAGGTGAATGATACAAACACGGAATAACGCGGGCATGCCCACTCGATGAATTCTGCCCACTCGATGAATTCTGCCCACTGATGATCATCGATAATAATGATTATGTTAACGTAACTATATTTCTGGGAATAGGCAGGAATACCTACGTGAATTCAAATAATTATTATCAAATATCAAACAGTGTATTAATAATACAATAATACAAATTAGTAATACAATGTATTCGTTATTATATATGGTTATACTCTTTATCTAGCCTATATAAATATATTATAATTGTTATACCTATATTGTTATATAGACCTATAGTGTATACATCCGGTATTATATCAGATAACATATTTAAACGATATTACCATAGATATAGAGTGGTATATATATATATATATATATACATTAACTGTAATATATTTGCATTTTATCTAATATTATATTATTAAATCTATAAATAGCTTTAATATTATACACTATCTATAAAAGGTTTATACTACATAGTCTATATTTAATGTTTGTTATAGTTATATAGTAATTCATAAAATTAAAGTTGATCAACTCTGCCTGCTAGCGGGGTAACTCCATGCTGCTAGTGAAGATTGTCTATATGCTTCACAACATCTTTGCTGATAGCGTCTACCTACTTAGAGTGACAATTGATGTATTTATAAAGGAAGGCTCTTTTAACTATAAAAGTGAATCTCGATCTGGGTGAATGACTTACAGTAGGTATGCCTCATCAAATAGGGGAGAGTACTCGAATACCGACACCCTAAATATAAATCACCATAACTTTATTATATCTCAATTAAATATTTCCAAATTTTATTTATATGTGTTAGGTAGGTAGGTGGGTAGGTAGGAATATACATAAAATAGCTATTTTAAAATTTAATTTAGTTTGTTATCTGTAGTTATCTTGTTATATAATCAGATTTAAATGGGCGTTACTTTTAGTTAACACACGCAATTAATATATTCTTAATATTTAACAATATAATGTTAAACCATAAAGGTATGTATATATGTATATATATATATATATATATATATATATATATATATATATAATATATAATAAGTTATAAATTATAGTTATATATATTAATGTAATGAATATTATCATAACTCACACACATTATAAACAAATAACGCTGATATACCTATAATTGAAAGGGTATCGATATTACATGCAATTAGGGTGTCGGTATTATGAAAATGTATGTTGCTTAGGTAAATGTTAATAACTTTGCAACAAATTATTAAAAATACAAAATATTTTCATCACATTGTAAAATATAAGTAGGTCTATAAGATGTATATAAAATATTTAAAATATCTAATTTTTTAAACGAATGAGAATCGATTTCAAAAATTTCATAAATTTAGAATTGTAACGAAAAATTCAGTTTTTTGATTATAATTAAACAAATATTTAACAAAAATTATACTTATATGAATTAGAATTATATTAATTAACATTTCATACATTAATTATTTGTTGATTGGAATTATATGTTAGGAGATCTCTAGGGTGTCGATATTACGTGCATGTCGATATTATAGCACTCTCCCCTAACACCAGGTACTACACCCACTGCATTATTAATGTAATTTGTAGGAATTCAATGAGTAGGTGGTTCCTATAATTCGAGTTTATTTCATAAAATAACATATGAGATTTATTTGCATCATAGACACTAGACTCAATATCCATTATTTGCATGCATGTATATAATATTGTTACAGATAACGTTACAGTATTAGCAAAGCCCTTTGGTATTATCATGGTTATACATACAACTGATATCATCAATGTGTAATATATGTCGTAATGTTACTATAGTAACACTACGGTAAATATATATATATATATATATATATATATATATATATATATATATATAGTACATATTAGATTCATATTATATATATATATATGTATAGGTATTCCATGGAATATATTTGGACATGCATGTGATATATTTGGTTACTTAAAATATATAAGCACAATATTATCAAGGACTATTTATGGTTTAAAGTACTATTACCTAAAAGTAATGCACCACATGGTATATATATATATATATATATATATTTAGTGGCATGTATACTCATATTTCAAATATATCAGAGATCTTCATTTATTTATACAAATACATTGATATTTTTAATTTATATTTTTATATACATATTTGATTATTAACCCATTATTATCCCATTATTAACCCATTAATATCACGTATTTGTTCACTAGATTTCTATGTATATATATTCTATAGAATGTTTTCTAGTTTATTTGTGTCATCATTTTAAATAGTATAATGTATATTCAATTATATCCGTATTATTATACAATTAGGTATATATGTAAACCATTAATAGAGTTTACTCATTTATTTGTATATACAATTCAAATATATACTCCTGGACCATGATGCAATTACGCTAATATCATTCAAGAGTAAAATAAAAGTGTTGAAGTACAAAAGTTAACATACGTCTTAATACGTTAACATACGTTAATATAACATGTTATTTTATATAACCCGATATAAGCCATGGTATATAGGGGAAAGTCTCGTATTACCGACCCCCTCCTAATACCAACCCCTCTCGTATCTCAGTAACTATAAGAGATATCAAAAAATTATATATGCATGAACTGTTAGAAATTTAATTATAAATAAGAATAAGTATATTGTTTTACAAAATATTCAATCCTACAATTTGTATTGGATAAAATGTAATATTCTGTTTTTACTTTTTAAATATTTGTATAATACATTTTTTTTAATCATTGTAAATACTTTATTAATTAAAATAAAACTTAATACTGCACATAATATTGTAGATCAATAAAATGTTTATAAATATTATAAAAATATTTCAATTTGAATAACTATTAACCAAAATATCTTAATTATAGCAACCCATCTGATTTTCCTGATACCGACTCCCTAAATTACCCTAATACCGACCCCATGTGATTTACAATATCCAATAAAAATAGATCAGTATTTTACTTTAAAATATGTTATAACTTGTTTGTGTATACACATGATACACATGATATATCATTGATATAGATTAAGGATTCATTATTCCATTCGATTATATACATATATTTAGTTATAAATCAGTATGCATACTGATTTATAACTAAATATTAAATAATAATATACACTATTTTAATATAATTACTATAAAGTTTAAATTTAAATTTAATATTACTATTTAAACATAAATTCAATACAAAATAATCTCGTGCATGTTATAATTAATTATATTTATGAATATCTACTATGTTGGTTGGATATTATAATACTAAAATAGTTATACCACGATTATTTTAGGGGGTCGGTAATAGGAGAAGGGGGTCGGTATTAGGAACATGTATCCGATTACCGACCCCCCTGTTTATTCTTGTAAAAATAATTATATCGAAAATTTAAAATAGCCACATTATTCATTGCCATAATATTACCCTATTTACAAAATTCCAAATAAATATATTTAATATTGAATAAGTTATTACACATAATCATTTAGGGGTCGGTAATCGGAGACTTTCTCCTAGCTATAGTTATAGCAAAGTTTTTTACCGAAGAGAAAAATATTTCAATATAATTAATGAAATTAATAGGTAGGGGAGAGTTGGAAGAATTGAACAGGTAGGAGAAATGAGTCACTAAAAAGCGTATATACCTTATATCAATAATTATAAAAATAATAACTATAGTTACTAAGTAATCCAATAAGAATGAGGTTTTTTTGTCATGACATAATATTTTGAAAATTTCATTTAGAATTTTATTTATTTATTTAATAATATTTAATAATATAAGGATAAATACTAAAATTATGTATGAATACATTATTTGTATAATTATTTGTATACTAGCTACAAAATAAAATATTCTATGGGATATGCTATATATTTTAAGGATTTAAAAAACAACTCCCGAAAAAGGAGACTTAAGTCTAATTGAGTCTCAATTGAACCACCTAAAATGGAAATAGTTGAACAATTATTATATTATTATATTTTCTATGAACATTTATTTAATTTATATATAATTATTGTATAGTGTTTATTATTTATATAATGTATAACCTATATATATAGAGAAGCACATAAATAAGGTCGAGAAGATATGTCTTCCCCAACATTTGTGTGGAAAAAAGTTGCTTATATAATTATTGAACAGTACTAACCTTGGGTTAATAAACACATATAGAAATACCTATACATATACATATAGGAATATAGGAACACCTATGAATATAATACTTTATTTTATAACGTAAATACAATACCTTTGTAAACAATTAAATAAAATACAATCCTTTTATTTAATATAAATTACAGTTTGTTATTGAATTATATAATTATGTTTACTATAAAACCTACATTAAACTTTAAATTAACTGGAAAATATTAATATAATCATAAAATAAAATGTATAATAGCTAACAATAGTTATTAACTCATAAATAAGTACTCAAAATAAATAATAAAAAGTTAATGATGATTACAATTGCCAGTTGTATGGACAATATACCAACAAATCTGGTAAATTTCACCTTCCACATATAAAGATATCTAAATCGTTATTGAATCAAATATAGGTATATAATTTTCTGTAAATAATTGTAATCAACCAAAAGTATTGTAGACTATATTTAATATTGACTAATATATTAAAGTTGAAAACTATCTATATTTCAACTAATAAATTTTAAATATATAATACGTTTTATTTAATTTTATACATATGATTTTATTATAATATTACACAACACAAATAAAGTTGATCATATCTCACTATTTTGTGGGAGACATGAGCCATATTTTATTTATGTATATGATAATATAATTATAATTGTTATTCAATTGAATGGTATTAATCCCATTTTTTACCATGGGCATTGCTCTGATATGATATTTCATATATATATATATATATATATATATATATATATATATATACTATTACTCATGTAATACATTTGTATATATATATGTAATTTATGATGGCCTATTGAGTGTAGAAATAATAGATTTTAATCATATAAATCTAGGGTAAGAATACTATCAAACCTATGAAGGATATTTTGTGTACTATTATACATAGGATACATAGATTTATAACTATGTATATTAGAGTGAGTCTCGCTGAATATATATGATTATAACTACATATATATATATACATATTAATTATTAAGTATATACCTATGTATCTGTTACTAACGAATAGTCTAGATCTATTATATAATATATTATATTAATTTATATTATACCATATATTTGTATTTCACACACTATAGTGTATATACTAACTACACTGGTAAACTTTAAATATATGTAGTATCAAGACCTCCTATAACACCGAGGTTATAGGAGGTCTTGGTAGTATACGGTATGCATTATACGTATAATGTATATAAACACCTCATACAACCAAGACATCCTATAACTTCTCGAGGTTATAGGAGGTCTTGATACAACCTATAGATTGTGGAAGGGCTTGATTATACCAACTATTTTCATTCTGTAATTAGGCGGGTATATTCTTTGCACTTCCGTTACACGTTAAAATCAAAACAAATACTCTTTGATGATGAATTTTTATAAATAATTTAATATAATATTAATTTGAATATTATAGTATACATTGTATAGTAATAGGTACATTTAATGAACGGTTAATATTATAAATAAAATTAATAAATAAAAAGATAAATATATTGAAATTTTAAAATATTGTATAACATATATTATATATTATATTAAACATATTTTAAATTACAATTAATAATTGAATTATATTATAATAATTATAGATAAATTAAATTTAAAATATGATATTCTACTAATGTTAATAGTAGTACTAACTTAGTAGTAATACACTACAACAGTTATCATACTATTATTATAATGTAACCTATTACTTTTATGCTAGAATTTAATTATTATATTAGTATGCTTATTTAAAAACTATTTGAAAATATTACTACTAATTTTGAAATAGGAATACGTGTATATTTTAAACGGATGGTACGGACTGTAGGACAAAATTAAATCACTATAAATAGCGAAGTTCACGCGTTACGCACGCGAATACATTATTATTAGTTACTAATAACCTATTATTATAATAGGTTATTATAATAATTATAGTATTTTAAATATTAAATACTAGTAATAATTTGATTATTAATGTAGGGTTCCGCATCAAAGTAGGCACATTTTTAAAATGATTTTATTAAATACAATACAAATCGTGTACTAACCACAATATTTTATAAGCTCACTTCGGGATATAATGCAGCTACAAAAATAGAAGAATAAAACTAAACCAAATAAATTAAAAAACCCAAAAATATCAATTCGTAAATAGGATATTACTCATATTCGTATGTGTATATATCAAATATATATATATATATATATATATAAATACGAATTGTATATATAATTTTTTGCCTACCGTCCATAATATTTAATTAAGCTCATTATAATTTATATAAGAAAATTTGAAGATATATTTTTTATAAAATCCTTACATAATTATTACGAAAAAAAATATATTTAATATCTATATCATATAACTATAGAATATGCCCACCAACGTTATATTTATATAACTATAATATCAATTATAAAGTCGCTTTTAAAAATAACATCAGAATATTATATTCAATATTATATTGAATATATATAAATAAATATTATATTTAATATATACCCATATATTGACTGTATATTAAGTCATTAATTAAGTATGATTCATTAATTTAATTAATGGTTGAGTATATTTTTGTATTAATAATATTTTAATGCATTCATTTAATTTAAAAAACCAGTCAGTTAGTACCAAGTCAATTAGTACAAATGCATTCCTTACCATAACAGCAATCAATTTGACTTATACATATGGTACAATTTCGCTTTCTTTCTGTACTAATTGACATTTTTCTTGATATGGAATGATTTGTACCCTTTAATTCTTATTTAATTCAATATTGAAGATAACATAGTAATGTACTCATTATTTAACTAAATATTTAATATACTATGGAAATGATAAATTATTGAAAGATCACTAAAAATTAATGTATTTAAATTACATAATTTCATATTTTAATATAGAATGCACTTCATAGTATGCGATCATGTTCGCTATTAACTCACATCGTAAATATCAATTAAATAAATAAATTATAAATATTATATACAAATATTAAATCATCAATAAAAGAAAGGATTGTTATATAAAGATATATTTGTGAACCTAAATTTATTTAATCAAGTCGTAATAATATTGTTCATATTTTATGACCTATCTTATTATTTACCTTATTATTTACCTATTAACTTACCTTATTATTTACCAGAGCTATTCTCCTAAAATTTAATATATAATATAATTTAAATTAATTGTATCTCTACCCCTAGATATATTTACCTTTATTTCTAAGGAGTAATAGAAATAGTTTAATCCTCATTCCTATATATCCTTTATTATCTCCTAACTAAAATCTATTTTATCTCCATAATTTTAGTTATTTACTTTCTAATCTACATAGAATAATTATATATGGTGTTCTCCATGATTTATTAACATGTATTGTGAATATTGTTGTAGCACAATGTGTCTACTAGAAATTCGTTAGCTAAGCTAACTTAGCTTTACTAATGATATCTACGTAGATCTACTGTACGCGAACTTAGTTTATTATGAATTAGTCCCACTGTTAACTTACTATTTAATTAGGTGCCATAATCTCTTAAATGCATCGTATACATGTATACTATTCATAGTTCATGAACCATAATTCAGAATTTCATAGTTGGAATCTAATTAGAGATGTGAGTTATTATTCATTATGAAAACCTAATATACTAGACAATTTCCGATTATATGTACCTTAAAAGTTTCATTTATAGGAAATAAATCTTAATCAATTAATTTAAAATGTTGTTATAGAATGTTAGATAATAATATTGTATACTTAATTAAGCTTTATAGGTAATATCTATTAGATAGTATCTATTGACTTCTGTAACCTCGGTTATTGTGAATGACATGCCTCTTATCATATTCAATTCTGTTTTTAATAATATGATAATTTCTTTAAAAAATGTTTATAAAATACTATTTATAGCTCTACAAACAGTGTGTAATACACTATAATATTATTATTGTGAGGGTTTTAATAAAATTTTAATATAATCTCTCTCTCTCTCTCTCTCTCTCTCTCTCTCTCTCTCTCATTTTTTTGTATCTAGCTGTAGAATCAATAAAATACTATTTATACATCAAGTGTATATAGTGTGTATATACTTATACAGTGAATATAATACTTATACAGTATATATAATATATATTCATGTATATATCGTGTATATTCGTATATATATTGTATATTCGTATATATACATATTAAAATATACTGATCATATTTCATAAGAATATGTTGCATGTATATGTTACACATATATCCGTGATACATTATGAACTCGACATCTCTACGATACCACTCCGCTAATACTACATCTCCCCATCCACCTCCTTCATCACCACCTCATCCTCCTCCTCCTCCATCATCACCTCCTCCTTCTCCTCCTCCATCACTACCTCATCCTCCTCCTCCATCATCACCTACTCCTTCATCACCACCTCATCCTCCTCCATCACCACCTCATGCTCCTCCTCATCCATTACCTCATCCTCCTCATCCATCATTACCCCATCCTCCTCATCCTACTCCATCACCTCATCCTCCTCTATTACCATCACCAGTGTAAGTGTATCACTAGTTTGACTATATGATGTAATCATCGCCTCACAGTATCACAGTCGTAAATAGTGAATACATGTAAGGTATATAGTATATACTATGTTCTCCTTATGTATATACTATGTTCTCCTTATGTATATGCTATATATAGACGAGGTTATACACAATACTAGTATCATTGATATATTGTGCTACACCCATACCTATTAGTAATGATACAAATACGGCATCTATTGTGTGTACTTGTATAAATGTACAGCTATTATCAGTGATCTAGTGATATATCATTGATTAATAGTATACATATCCTGTATTGATTATATTTATATTGACATTATTTGATAAATTATAAACGGTACCTTCGATTGGAAATATTTAATGTTCAATACTACTATAAAATACTATGTGACATGTACTGATTATCATTATTATCTCTATTATTATCAGTGAAATAATCAAGTATTGATTATATATAAATTATATCTTATATATCAATTATATTCATTATTATACATTAATAATGTAACATTATATTACTTGCTTTTTTACCTGATTTAAATTTAGATTATAAATCTATCATCTATAGTATTAACATTGTACAATAGTAACTTACTACTATTAGTAAGGCACACATCCACACACACACATATATATATGAATTATAATTGAATACCCACCTTTATTCAGTAGGATTGTTTGCTGCTGTGACATGTCCTCCTATATAACCATCACCGCGGCGATACTGTTTCTGGCGACGCCCACTTGTAATGCTTTCTACGTGCCCGGCATGGCCCCGAAGAGCTTCAAGCGAGATGAACCCGTCGAAATCAAGGTCAAACAGTCGACCTTCATGAGCTCGTATTAACGCTGTATCTATATACCAATACGCTTGATTGTTTGTTATGCATTTTATAATGCGATACACTACGGCTATTAATTATGAATGTGTTTGGTGATATTGTATCGAGTTCATCAAGTTAATCATGTTACCGTATATTATAATTTCATTTTGAAATTACGCACATTTATCTATATAAACTCTTTATATAATTTATATAAATACGATGTGTTTAGATTATAATTTATTTCCTATTACACACAGGCCATTAAACTGACCAGTATCACCGCCCAGTTACCCTATGACTACTACTCCCTCGGATTCTGTCAACCTAAGGATGGCATGGTCTATAAGTCAGAAAATCTAGGTTTATATCATCTTACTATCATTATCATCATCATCATCTTTATCTCAACCTCTATTCCAGTTAATAATACAACCACTATTATGATTACCAACTTACATATCTTATTTTTCCTTGATTCTAATGTAAAACATTAACAACAAATTATATTATGAGTCATAAATAATTTTATATATTTACATTTTGTATTGAACTATTTGATATAGAAATAATTGTGATGAATATCATTAGATATTTCATACACATTAATACACACACACACACACACACACACATACAAACATCCCTATGCAGTCATGTTAAGTTGATTAATCACTTTCAATTGACTCGTATCAATTGTACCTGTATATCTAATAGATTCACTTCCATGAATCCAGTTTGAATTAACTTCATTAATTTGAAAATCGTGTACATTATTGTAGTAATAATCAGAAATTATCTATTTTGATATTAAATTAGAAGAAACAATTAAGAGTATGAACATTAAAAGATTTATCAAATGTTATCATTATTATTGAATTAGGAAACTATTATAGACATGCATATATACATGCACGATATATTAAATACAATGAAAGATATCATTACTATAACATTCCTAAATAGTATATGAATATTGCATGAATATAAGATCTTAATGTTTATCATTTATTTTAATGGGATCACGCACATTTAAAGTGATGCTAATTTATTTATTTTCATATTTTTTTATTCCATAATAATACTTATTGTAGTGTTTTTTATTATCTGTAAAAAAAATTAGACTTGAATTCTGTCTAGAAATTGCATAAAAATGTGTTTTTTGACAATAAGATATATTGCTATTATATACTATTCAATATTACATTTTTATTTTAACATTTTATTACATATTATCCATGTTTAATATCTTATTTATAAATTTGTAAAATTTCTCTAATTATTTTTGAGTATTGATATCAATATAAAGTGTTTTTATAAGCGTAATCCATATATTCAGTATTTTTGTAAATATTTAACTTGTCACATTTAATTGTATATTTCGATATTGTATACAAATATTTTACTAAACAAATTTCTATATTTACATTAAGCATATTATATTAGATTATTAGATTAGATTATATTATAGATAAATTCCATATAAAGCTGCGTTCACATATAGCGATTTTGCTTGCAAAATCGTCGAGACAGAATTTTGCATACTATTTTGCAGAAAAATACTCAGCAAAATCGCAGCGATTTCACACCTAGCAAACATTTTCGTCCTAAGATTTTCGTCTACGATTTTGTCGAACTTTGAACGTTACACTTGCGATAATACAATTATTTATTATTATAAAATTTGATTTACATACTTTGTTACGTTTATACTTAAAGATAATAGTCGTATAAATATAACATGAATTTATCTAAATTTTCTTTAAATTATAATGCATTTCATAAGTATAAGTATTACTCAAATTATAATAATAATAAAATTAATAATAGAAAAATTATAACAAAATATTTATTAAGTGAATATTTTAATATAAAAAGAAATAAAAGACATCCAGTGCTATTTCCTGCAACAGCTTGTTTTTAATTATTTTATTACAGTAGTCCCGATTCGCGGGATCCCATAAACATATGTGACTCTCGTAAAACAAGATTATATTTGATACTTTATTAATTTCTTCCGAAATTTTTAATAATGCTTATTTATTGTTTATCAATAATTATAGAAAAGTCTTTGCGTTTGGACAACATTTTGCACATATAGCAAACATGTTTGCTATTCATTTTGCTGCAAAGTTGCTGCGATTTTGCAGTGATTTTGCTTGTGAATGTTTTTTGCTGCACATTTTGCCGTGGTGTTCACACCTGGCGATTTTGTTCGTCGTGATTTTTGCTGCAAAGTTGCTGCGACTTTGCAGCAAAGTCGCTATATGTGAACGCAGCTTAATAAATAAACAAATCCATAGAAAATTTAGAAATGCGTTATTTCTATAATTATCTCTGTCTATAGACTATAGTCAATACGTTATATTCTTGTATTTATTTTATGTTATTAATTCTTTTTTTTACAATACTTTATAACTATTGTTAAACTATAACTATAAATATAAATTTATATTTAATTTGTATAACTTCTATACATATATTTATTTGTATATCGCATTATAATATATATTTGAGTACTCTATATTAGTACTAATTAATATTATGTTAGTGTTGTTTATATGCAATTAATTTTACTTGTCATTTATATATATATATATATTTTTTATTATATTTTGAGATTATCTGTTTTAAAAAACTTTGAATGTAATTTTCTCAAGTTTCTACTTTTTCACTTAGTAATGTAAATGCCTACTACTTTTTTAATATTTATTATTTGTATCTGTAATTTTAACTGTAAATGTATAACATATACATCTATATGAATCCTCTTGGATATATTATTTTATTTTATATTAATCAAATAATGATGATAAAATTGAATTTTAATGAAAAAAAATTATAAAAAAAATATTTACGAATTGAGACTATTTTTTTTACACCATTTTAAATTAACTACATTTATATAAAGATATATACTATATGATGGAGGAAAGTATCTGTTGAATACAAAAAAAATTAAGTAATTATCTCCATTAGTTATTTATCCTTAGCATTTTTAGATAAAGCTAAAATAGCATTGTTTAGATGAACGCGCGCCTCCCCCCTTAAGTACAATTTTAAATTTGTATTGAATTTTCTGAAAAATTCAAAATATTATATATTTAAGCAATTTTTAATGTTCGAATTGCAACATTTATATGATTTAAAAGATACAATAGTACACAAATTGCATAATTTAATATAATGAAGTGTAAATATTATATTGATGATGATTTACCTGTTAGTTTAACCTCTGTCAATTTATGTTGGTGTTAAAAATATATATATTTTTTATACATGCACATATGGTAATATATATAGATAGTAAATCTGAACATGGTTTCATATTACCTATGATTAATATGAGTTTTTTGATATCTTCATAGTTATATAGCTTCTTAGGTATATTATTAGATTCATTTTTTGAAAAACATATATTTTAATACATATGCTATGTTCCATGGCCCTAAATACATGTTGTCTATATTATATAGGCTATATAATACCTTAGCTGCCTATGCCATGTCCTAGTTGACTATGCCATGTCCTAGTTGACTATGCCATGTCCTAGTTGACTATGCCATGTCCTAGTTGCCTATGCAGGGTTGGTAAAACCCCCAATAATATAAGAAATATATGTGAGGTTTTTGGGTTATTGTGTTTTTGGGGGTTTTCTATGGTTTTTGGAGTTTTTCTTTATCTTAAATTTAAAAATAAAAAAATCAAGAAAAAAATATAAAAGATAAATATATATATTATATAAATTATATAATATAAAGTGTTGTATATATATTAATATAATACTATAAAGGTTAATGACATTGTAAATTGTAAAATGGCAAGTATTCTAATAAATGATTTCTATTATTATAAATAAATACAAATTATTAATATATATTTGAAATATAAGTGTATATAATAATAATATTTATTTAATGAATCACATATAATAATAGCAGATATAAATATATATATTTATATATATATATATATATATATATATATATATATATATCATTATTAACTTACTTGTAAATTAATTGAAATGTGATGATTAAATAATAATAATTAATTATGTACTAAAACCCAGAAATAATAATGAAAACAAAAAGGAAAAACCCTAAAACCCCTAAAATTATCAAAAGGTTTAAATCAAAAAACCCATAAACCCCTACCTCTGCCAACCCTGCCTATGCCATGTCCTATCTATGTTAGCTATAGTATGTTTACTGAGAGATGAACATGTGTTATTCAGATATGTAATGAGATGACCACACTACTGGTGATCTAACATCCTAACTGATGTATGTCATTTGTAGAACTTTTATATTTATATATAATTAGAAATAATTGATAAATAATAATTTCTATAGAAAATCTGTTTTTATATATAAAATATTCTATATATTAAAATATAATGTAAAATTGTAGTATATATGCCTATGTAATAAACACAAAACTAGGTCAATTCTTTGAATAGTTGTATCAAACATTAATGTTTAATGGCAATATATATTTACTTCATGTTAACATGTGTGAACTAGTTTATAGCTTATAGCTATAGGAGATAATACATGTGTGCATGTTTTCAACCATCGATATAAAGAAAGTGGATAAGCAAATGAATATAGTGTATTCAAGTTGGAAAAACCCCAAAAATCTAAGAAATATATGTGAGGTTTTTGGGGGTTTTTCTATGGTTTTTGGGGTTTTTCAGTGGTTTTTGGGGTTTTTCTTTATCTTAAATTTAAAAATAAAAAAATCAAGAAAAAATATAAAATAGAAATATATATATTATATAAATTATATAATATAATACATAACACTATAGTGTTGTAATATATAATAATATAATACTATAAAGGTTAATGACATTGTAAACTGTAAAATGATAAGTATTCTAATAAATGATTTATATTATTATTATAAATATAAATAATTAATATATATTTGAAATATAAGTGTATATAATAATATTTATTTATTGAATCACATATAATAATAGCAGATATAAATAGACTCCTCAATATAAATATATATATATATATATATATATATATATCATTAACTTACTTGTAAATTAATTGAAATGTGATAATTAAATAATAATAATTAATTATATACTAAAACCCAGAAATAATAATGAAAACAAAATGAAAAACCCCCAAAAAACCCCTAAAATTATCAAAAGGTTTAAACCCAAAACCCCTACCTCTGCCAACCCTGAGTGTATGACACTATCCGCTATAGGCTCTGCAGTCGAAACCCACTATCTGGCACACTACTTTTTATTTAAAATTAATATTTATTTATAC
Organism: Osedax fenrisi; assembly: GCA_964019155.1. Taxonomy (NCBI): domain Eukaryota; kingdom Metazoa; phylum Annelida; class Polychaeta; order Sabellida; family Siboglinidae; genus Osedax; species Osedax fenrisi. The sequence continues at coordinate 81,196,922 of OZ025239.1, forward strand.
ATATATATTGATAATTAATACCAATTTTAATGTACTATCTATAATAAAAATAAAATTATATATTTAAAATATATTATATAAACATTCCTCGTAATATTGTGTATTTAAATTGAAGATATCATACTATTTTATTGATATTTATAATCTCCATTGATATAGATAGAGGTCACTTTAATCTATTTCGACGAAATTCCTACTGTTTTAATATTTGACATATAAAATATGACTAATATCCAATCAAAATCACTGATGCCATTTTGTTAATTTATCGATAAAAGTGCCATTCGCGTATCTATCTTTACATGCATTGTGTGCGTCAATTTCTTATCCACTTTCTTTATATCGATGGTTCACACTCATGGAATAGATATCAATGTGTTCATGATAATATGTGCATGTGTATTAGTGAATAGAAATACATTATTAGGATATTGTTAATGATTGGAGAATCTTTCTTTAAATATTACCATAACACTTGTACAATGTATTTCTAATTTTCATAACAAGTTTATGCTCAATAACATTTGATTACAATCACTAAATTCTCAGGTACATTTGTTGTTATATAAAACTTTCCTTATATATATTGACATTTATTGTTTGAAGCTATCCCAAAGTAAGCTATGATATTCATATCCTGTCTGATTAAGATATATTTTGTTTATTTTCAAATGTTGCGTTTTTGGTTGCATTACATGCGTTAGTTGAATTCTAGTTGTTAGACTTGTATCTGTTCATTCAACTCTCTCTGCTAAACATACTACTGACGTGAATTACACAAATATCATCCGGTCGATTTATATTTAATTCTAGTATCTGTATATACATATCTAGCAATTGGGTTTCACCTATACAATGTGTGTGTAGAAAAGTTGTGACGTCTTATTTGTGATGTCCGCTATTCAACTTTATTCGACCGAGAAGAATATGTGTGTGCGTTGATGCGCGTTCTGTTATTTAACTGGTCGCTTCTCTCACGAGTTAAAATAGTTATATTGCGTGAATACATATCTACATATCAACATTCCACTGCCTTGATTCCAGCTCACTTTAATGTAACCAAAAATTCACCTTAAATTTATTAATTATTTTGTAAAGCTTCTTTATCTTAAGATTATAAAATATCAATTTTCTAATGAATAAAATAACTGAAACGTTAAAGTAATTCAATAAAAGATTAGGTTTTTATTTGCTTTTTAAAAAATGATAAAACTAAAAAAAATCTAACATTACTACTATAATATTTTTTTTTTCCATATTATTTATATATCATATTTAAATAATATGAATATTTGTTTAGAAATAAATATTTGTATTATAATTTTTTTTTATTAATATCGTTAATGTTTACAAATCCTTTTATTTTAATATATTTTGTTTTCTTTATTTCCTTTATCTTTATTAAAAGATTGTTTATCTATTATAATAATTCTCATACTACATTTATAATCAGATATAACTATGTGATGCCTTATTGATCACTTATCTAATGTTATTTCACTCTTAATATTGTTGAAAGTTGAAATATTTAAACTAAATAAAGCATCATTAAACTCTCATTAAACTCACATTAAAGCCTCACTAAAGCCACACTAAACATCATCTATTACATGACCCCCTATCACTCGAGCTATAGAGTTACTGATCAATACTATAATCAGCTGTCACTACCGATATTTAACCTTGAGTTAACCTTTACAGGGGAAGTGCTTCGAGGTGACAGAATCGTTAACACTCCTTACAAGGTTATCTAGTACTAATGTATTCATGTATTAATAGTGTACACATATCAATTTTCTAATAGTGATATAAACATTACTTATACATACATATATATATATATATTATTTTGTTAATTAAGTATAAATTGAATACCTCACTGATTAATCTGAACAAGCAAAAGTACAACATAAAGAGGATTTTGGGTTGTCAATCCACCTTGTACACATATATGTTATGTAATGCACTACTATTACGTTATGTAAATAATGTAGACAAGATCATACGAGTAACAGGTATCTTTATTCAAGTTTTATTCAAGTGATAAAAAGCCTAGACCACAATCAGTGTTGCCACGCCCACGATAATATTAGGGGCGTGATTATACAATTACGCATGAATTATAATTAGTATACGGAAGTAATTAAGACTTTGAGACGGAATTAAGACGGAAGTAATTCTATCTTCGTGTTCGCTAGTTCAAGGTCGCGCACCGTAGTCGCTGTTCATTATCCCTCTTATCTCCATCGACGTTATATAACATACATCTATAACTCGCCGAATACTCTGCACCACACACAATATAATATGTGTCTATATACGTTTCATACCCACAATTATACCACTTATTATTACTGTGCGCATAATAATACATAATAATACAAACTCATTTTTACTCATAATTACTCAAACCACACTACAAAACATATATATAATTATGATATCTATTTAAACACGCGGGTATTTGTTCCAGTGTATTTTATATACGTATCAAACACAGAATATCATGTATACTATATTCTCACTATACCTGAATGTCTAGCTAGTGTTAGTATAGAGCTAATAATGATGCCGGTTTCACTCACCAGGTGCTGATGCTGAACCAGATCAAATGTTCCGACGTATGTGACACCGTCACACTGAATCAAGAATCTTCGACTCTCATGGCTAAGAGGATCCGACAGGGCTACAACGTCCACTTGTTAGCAGCCCTACTCTAGCCCTACTCTAGCTCTACTATAGCCCTACTCTAGCCCTACTCTAGCTCTAGGGGCAGTGGGTCTGGCTAATAGGATACACGATTACATAATAATTATATAAATAGAAATATAATTATTCAATTTAAAATTATGGTTTTTCAATCGGTTATTAATATAATTGCATTATAATAATATTCTATGGAGTGCATAGATATTATGTAATATGTATTATATTATTGGTTTCTATCGAATATAATATAGTTGTATGCAAAATTTGTATTTAATATTTATTTTTACCTTATTGCATTTATATATATATATATATTTAGAGAATTAGTTATAATTTATATCTTAAATATCAAAGATAATAGACGGAAAGATATCCATGAGCTATAAGTTAGCTTATATTAAGGATATATTCATTATTATGTATATATATATATATATATATATATATATATATATATATATATATATATATATAGTTTACTAAACATAATTTAATGATATTTAATCTGTTGAACATTGGAATTTAAAAAATACAAAATTATAATATACAACTTATATCTATTTTATAATTTCATTATATAAACTATAAACTATAAATTTCAATATATAAGTAATAGTAGATATAACTTTAGATGATCATGTTATATAATATGTGTAATATGTCGATTACATCTGGTACTACAATTAAAGCATTACACCAAAGTAAATGTTATCACCATAATAAATATATAATAATTTGTATTTTAATAGTTAATATGATAAATATTTACATGTCATAATGAAACTTTAGAACATATAACATATGAATTTAGAATAAACACGTATCCCTATTATATTTGTTCTAATTTCATTATCCATATCATTTTATATATTTAATTATTGTTTACTCATATATATCGTAAACATTAGTGTTATCTGATTATCATATTATATAAGTATATACAGAATAGTACACAATCGATATTGTTATGTAGATTATAATGTATGCATAAATTACATTTATTTCGTAAACTTAATTATATATTATATTATTAACAAGTTTTATAGCATAGGACATAACCTTGCTAAATGTTAAAATACTACTATATGTGTATATATATATATATATATATATATATATATATATGTATATATAATAAATATCTATACAAAATAAATAATATAGCTATTAAAAGAATTGCATTGCAATGATAATTGCTATGATAGAAGTGTTCTATAACAGACAATACACACTAACATATCATCATGGCAGTATAGCTTTCTTATTGTACAGTACAAGTTGTAGTATTAATAAGTGCTATAGAATCACACACCCAATTAATACACTGGCAAATTATTTAGAGTACATTATTGAATATATATAGTATTATATCATATGATAAAAATGTTGACTGGCTTTCACAATGTAGATGATGATATATGTTGATTGTGATATCTAATTACAGTGGTTTTCACTCAATAGCCAGCCTACTATTATTAATACAATAGCCTACTATTATTAATATAACAGTAATACAATATCAGTATTTCAGTAACATTGGTAGTAATCCTCCAGCATCTCATACACACATACCGTAACACCCACAGTAACACCACCATAGCGCCCTTTAGAGGTGTGGGTACAAGAGATGGTATCACTCCTGCACTGCAGTGTACACTATCACTGCTGCTACATTGCTTGTGCACAAACTTGAATTAAGAGTTATTGGGAATTTACTAAAATCAAATATTGTTTTCTAAAATGTTTTATTGTGATTTGTATTATTGCCCTAGCGTTACCAATACTATCTTTAGCTTGTATATCTAATACACACGATCAATATAAACAACAGCTATTACTCTGCATAGCATATAACTACCTCCATCTCACCAGGCTAACGGATAACCTGCCATGTGCCACAAAGATCACAGACTTGCAGTCCAAGGAGGTGATATATCGTAGGGGGTATTGGCTCGGTTTTGTTAAAGACAATGTCGTTAGTTACTTAAGTACAATATTAATCATTGTATCTTTGTTGCCACGGTTATCTAATCACTGTTTGATTGACAGGCATATATCAATAATCATCTGAAATTCACGATACTCTACCACACCACAATAGATCAGTTAGTACTACTACTACTACTACTACCACTACTACTACTACTACTACTACTACTACTACTGCTACTACTACTACTACTACTACTACTACTACTACTACTACTACTACTACTACTACTACTACTACTACTACTACTACTACTACTACTACTACTATTACTACTACTACTACTACTACTACTACTACTACTACTACTACTACTACTACTACTACTACTACTACTACTACTACTACTACTACTACTACTACTACTACTACTACTACTACTACTACTACTACTACTACTACTACTACTACTACTACTACTACTACTACTACTACTACTACTACTACTACTACTACTACTACTACTACTACTACTACTACTACTACTACTACTACTACTACTACTACTACTACTACTACTACTACTACTACTACTACTACTATTACTACTACTACTACTACTACTACTACTACTACTACTACTACTACTACTACTACTACTACTACTACCACTACTACTACCACTACCACTACCACCACTACCACCACTACCACTAACACTACCACACACAGTGAGGACTCAGTATATGAAATAGTTGGATTCCAAGTGATAGCCAGCAGGTTACAAACATAGGCGCGCTACTAAGCACCTTCACACGCGCACACATACATGCGCTCATGTACTACTGCTAATCTATGTGTTGTAGTGTTAAACATTCTAATGGACAATGTGACATCAAATCTAACGACAAATGGCAAGCTATCTCTGAAAAGGGTTAGCTATTCATATTATGTAATCAATGATGCTATGATTTTAATTCTCTAAGTATCATAAGACATGCATTATCAGACGTATACTTAGTAATTAATAGATATACTTAGGCTGTGGATTTAATGATGCAATCATTTATTCATCTAATCACATTGTTATATTTAATTTCTATAATTAATCTGATTGGATGTAGTATGACCCCTGTAGCTTTATATGCAATTGACTATTGTTCTGTATTGAATTTCATTAGAGCTAGGAGTTCTTTACAAATAAATAAATATTCTCAAGGTGTTTGTAATCAGTCATTTACAAATAAATACACCACTGAAAATAGACATTTCAGAATATAAACCACAGAATGTAACGGATTAAGGGTAGGTTACTTCTGAAATTGAGAATAACAAAATTATGTTTCAAATTTTTTTTTATATATTTTATAAATATATTAAATATTATCTTTAAAATATTATTTTGATATATAAATCATGTTTTTACATAAAGATATAACAATAATAAAATAAACATTTTTAAAGTATATCATTTAAATAAATTATAATAAAAAATTAATTTAATTTAATAATCGTCATAATTCAATTACTATACGATAATTTTTAGAATTTAAAAATCTAAAATAAAGAATATTATATATACATTTAAATGATCAATAATCATAAGTGGCTATTTATTTATAATAACATAATAATTAACATAATTATAACATAATAAAGTTATATTCTGTATATATATTTCATAATTATATTGTAAATCTTTAGAATCAATTTACTCAAATTATTTTTTTACTAATTTTACGTATTCAAAAACACTATTAATATCTTCAATATACTTTAAATGAATTGAAATTTTAAATAATAATATTAATAATAATATTTTCGTTTATATTCTATAAAAAATGCAATTATTATATATCTATATAATATCTATTATTAGTTAAATATTGTATTAAATAAAAAAAAGTTAATAGACTTTTAGTAGACCACAATTTGTCATATTTAATAAATGTAAAAATCTATTTATAGAACAATGGTCACACCTACCCTTAAGTGTTATGATTATGATATATATGATGACTATGTCCCGTCATTAGTTTAATAAGGAATTATATTATTCGAAATGGATATTCATAACATATTTTTAACAGTAAATTAGTCCTAACATCCTTTTGTGTTGGGCAGAATTGCATTTATATATCAATTAATATTTCTAATTTGTTAGTTTTCAATTATCGTTTACTTATGAATATTGATAAAATGAAATATGTAAAATATTTGTAAGAATTTAATAAAATTGATTTTATATATTATAAAAGTACAAAAGTTAACATTACACATACTGTCCTATCCTTACTATACTATAGTACACAGGTATTACATCAGTGTATTACAACACTCCATTACACAGTACACTGCACACTACACCATGTGCTGTGCACGTAGCTCTGTTTAGTACAATGTACCTAGCATATTACACACGTCTCCGTATACAGGTAGCACCGATGTGAGGTTCACATACGAAGTGGAGTGGCTGCCCAAGGACATAGAGTGGTCATCTAGATGGAACACTTATCTAGACATGAGAGACACACAGATACATTGGTTCTCCATCATCAACAGTCTGGTGGTGGTCTGTTTCCTTGCCGGTCAGTACAGCCACTATACTGACAACCACTACTACATTGACCACCTCTACTACACTGACCACCCCCACTACACTGACCACCACTACACTGACCTCTACTACATTGACCTCTACTACACTGACCATTACTACACTGACCATTACTACACTGACCATTACTACACTGACCACTACTAAACTGACCACCACTACACTGACCTCTACTACATTGACCACCACCTCACTGACCACTACTACACTGACCACCACTACTACATTGACCACCTCACTGACCACCACTACTACATTGACCACCTCACTGACCTCTAGGTATATTGGCATTGATCATCGTCCGAACACTGAAGCGAGACATCACTCGTTACAACACTTTCGAAGAAGAAGAAGATACATTTGAGGAGACGGGTTGGAAGCTGGTCCATGGTGATGTATTCCGCCCCCCACGTTACCCCCGCCTGTTCTCCGTTCTAGTGGGGTCAGGAGTTCAGCTTTTCTCTTCTTCTTTCTTTGTCATAGGTTAGTTTACCTACTACTAACAGCACCACTACTACTACTACCAGCACCACTACTACTACCAGCACAACTACTACTACTACTACTACTACTACTACTACTACTACTACTACTACTACTACTACTACTACCAGCACCACTACTACTACCATCACAACTACTACTACTATTACTACTACTACCACTACTACTACTACTACTACTACTACTACTACTACTACTACTACTACTACTACTACTACCAGCACCACTACTACTACCAGCACAACTACTACTACTATTACTACTACTACCACTACTACTACTACTACTACTACTACTACTACTACTACTACTACCAGCACTACTACTACTACTACTATTACTACTACTACTATTACTATTATTATTACTACTACATATACTACTACCAAAACAGTATTTGCAGTACTTGGCATGCTTTCCCCAGCAAATAGAGGATCTTTAATGACAGTTGCCTTATTTACTTTTGTTTTCGTAGGGTAAGTATGTAATTATATGTTTGAATGTGCGCTCACTGATTACTCACTGATTACAGAATGTTAGCTGGGTACTATAGTGGTAGGATGTACAAAACTTTCAAAGGAGAACAATGGAAGAAATCTGCTATAGCTGTTCGTTGTTATATATAGTCCACACACATAACCATTTAACATGTAATCTATATTTACAGATGGCGATGTTCTATCCATCTATTATCTTTGGTGTTTGTTTTATTTTGAATTTCTTTGTATGGGGCAAGCATTCATCTGGAGCGGTTTGTTATATTTACATATTTACACAAATTTCCACATCTAGAATATCACCTTATATATCACCTTATATATTAGATCATCTATTGCCTGTTTATATAGTAGATATTAAATGTATACTTACATGTATTGAATAGGTTCCTTTCCTGACGATGATTGCACTGCTGTTCATGTGGATGGGCATCTCTGTACCGCTCGTTCTGATTGGCTACTACTTCGGATATCGTAAAAATGTTTGAATTCTCGTAACCATGCGTATAATACCGTTACAATAACACCGATGACAGGCCTACAGTCATCCGAATAGAACCAATCAAATACCTCGACAAGTCCCCGAGCAGAGCTGGTACTTTAACCCGTTCATAGGGTTAGTGACAGCCGCCTAGTGGAGACATCACCAGCCTAATCATCATCATCATCACCTCTCTCTCACACAGGATGGCACTCGCAGGGGTACTTCCGTTCGGAGCTATGTTCATCGAACTGTTCTTCATATTCACGGTAACCATAGTAACACACTGTTGTCGTGTCACATCATGTGTCACCGCCTCATTACCTACCGTAGGCTATATGGGAGAACCAGTTCTACTACCTGTTTGGCTTCCTGTTCCTCGTCTACATAATCCTCATCGTATCCGGTAGTCAGATAGCCATCGTCATGGTGTACTTCCAGCTGTGTTCAGAGGTCAGCCCCTACTCGACCTCTACTCGACCCCTAACCGAGTCTGGCTGTATTTTGTTTGTGCAAAAACCCTTGAAACTCACACATACTCGACCATAAGTTCCCCATATTATACTCTAACTAACTATAAGTGACACCCACTTGACCCTAACTAACCCCCACTCGACCTCTAACCAAGCCCTAACCATCTGACAGGACTATCATTGGTGGTGGAGGTCGTTCATTGTTTCTGGTGGATCTGCTCTGTACGTGTTTGCGTATTCCATCTTCTATTTCATCGCCAAGGTTACCTACCTACAACATCAGCTTCCATACTGATGACTCACATGATGCTATCACTACAACATAATGTACCCAATACCAGGGATGGCATCACATACAAATACGAATACTTTCTTCATAAAAAAAACAAATCAAATTACAAATAAAATATTGATATTATATTTTATAAACAAATAAACTTTATCAAATACAAATATAGATAATCTGGGATGAATATTATTGCACGATTGAATTGGGGATTATTTGCTATATAATTTGGGAAGACTTTAAATAAAACTATATAAGTTAAATAACAATATGTACAATAATAGAATTATTAATAAATGTGTATTTAAATAAGGGGGATCTGAGAAGTAGCAACACAAAATATAAAATAGAGAAAATGTTGCACGTCTCACTACTATTTCAGTGCAAGAACTTATATTTGTCAATACAAATTAATTCACAATAGCAGAGTACCGTTATTAAATTCTATTACATAACTTCATAACATTAATTAAAGTTAACATTAATTGAATGCAATAGTGAATAGATAATAACTTTACATAAGTCAGTATTACATATATATATATATATATATATATATGGTAATTAATATGTTGGGTTTGGTTTGGTTTAATTTTCTTAGATTTGGTTTATTTTTGATATATTGAGGGTTTTTTAGCTGCATTATATCCAGAGTAGATATATAAAGGCATATAGGATATCACTCAACCTAGTTGTTATTTTATTCATATTATATATATATATATAAAATAATTATTTATAAATAGAATACAACTCCTCCTAAATGTTATACACACATATTATCTATTGTACACTAGCAGATACACTATTGTTATCATACATTCATGTTATCTTTATGTAATGTAATATTATTATGTAGCATCAGTAAAATAGAATAATTGTAATATATATATAGGCTATTGTGAATGTGAATTCAATCGTATTTACAAATATAAGTTGTTGCACTGAAATGTAAAATGAGACACGAGCGCCACACTTTCTAAATGTTATCCTCGTTTTTTGCTACTTCACATACAATCTATTCAAATATACCATTAGTATTTATCAATTTAAAAAACTCTTTTTAATTGATTAAATCAGAAAATATCAAAATAATAAACATGTATTTGAGATGAATAGTGAAGTAATCAGCGATGAAGTAATTCGTGATGTCTTTGTAATATATGTATTATATTTTACTAAATGCAAAATTTAAAAATGTAGTTATATACATACAACACTATTTCTTTAAAGATACATGTTCAATAGGATAGACTGTTTAGGTAACTTTTGTAGTTCCCATAGAAAATTTCCAACTAAATTCCTCAATGACTCTTTTTAATCATTTCAGATATACACATTTTTTTTGAATATCGATAACAATATTAAAAAAATAACAGAATTGACAATTATTAAATCACAATTATTTAAGAATAAATTATTTACAAGTAAAACTTTGCCTATAAACTTATTTCTTATATAAAAAACTCCTCAACATATTTAAAAGTTCAAAAATAAAATAATAAAATTGCACTATGGAAATTATAATTTTATTTTTTATTTTTCTGAAGAAAAAAAAAAAATGATAATAGTATAATTTAATTAATTTATTGTTTATTATACATGTCTTCTATATTATATATATCATAATTATATAAAATTATAACAATTATTATAAAAAAGGATATACTTATTCAAGTGTCAAGTGAAATTTATTGCGAATTTTAACAACAACAATTTTAGTAAACTAGTTGACGTTTTTATTGTGGGAAAAATTGTTTGCTATTTAATTTTAACACCAAGCAAATATCCATTATAGACTCACAATAAAGTTTGATGCTTAATTAAAATAATTTATCAAAGAAATAATCGAATAAACTAGTTATTTAAAAATTAAAAAAAAATTAATTTGAAATTTGTACATCTTTTTTTATTTTATTAATATTATAATATATTTATGCAATTTATGACAATGCGCTCGTGCAAAATACATACAAAACATAAAAAGTAATTACATAAAGTAATCCAAAATTACTCCGCAAGACGTTCCAGATTAATATGAATCTAATATAAAATAAAATACATAATATTATATTCATATTTACTGATCTAATCAATTAGAAATAGTTGTTAATATTATTATATTGATAAATGTAATAATATATTTAACTAATAGTATATCTATCAATATACATTTATTAATAATATTAACAATAGTAACAATATTACTTGTACAGCAATATTCAAATTCTTAATAAAATATTGGTTCTATTTAATTAACAATTAAATATATATTAAGTGTATTTGATCAAATACACTAAATACTACATCGTATACTAATACATATTTGACCTCATCCCCGATTAATAAACATTTGCTATGATCCACCTAACATACCCCACCCCACCGTACAGTTGGATATCACGGAGTTCACCCCAACCCTGCTGTACTTTGGCTACACACTACTGATGGTGTTCACATTCTGGCTGGTCAACGGAACTATAGGTTTCTACGCGGCCTACTTCTTCATTAGAAAAATCTACGGAGCCATTAAAATTGAGTAAGAAAGCGGCGAATGTGTATTATTTCAATCTTATGAAATTCTATATTATATTAATGTATTTTATTGTTTAATTTTTACATATATTATTATTATTATTATATATAACTATATTATTCCATATTTGTATATTATTTGTTTATTGATATATTATTTATTTTGTTATATTTATTATATATAACATTTGAAAATAAATTTAGTTGATATATAAATTATTTGAAAGATGTTATTTAAATGCTATGTTATTTAATGTAATATTTGGTTTCATATTTGTATTCAATTATTTTTATTTTCTTTCTTATAATAAAATTATAATCATATTTTAACTATTCCATATTTCACAACTTACTATATTTACTTCTATTTATATTTCTATTATAAATATTTTAATTACCCTTTATATAATGTATAGTTGTAGTATTATTAATACATGTAATCTACAATAGAAATGAAGCTAATATAAAAATATTCATTTGTTTTATACAGTTATCTTTCAATTTATAGTAACTAATACATATTCTAATACAGTTTTTCTTGAGTTTTTTCACTATATAAATATATTTATTTATATTATATATAAATTTCATTCACTATTGATATTAAAGACTTAATTGATTTGCTGTGTATTTCATTTTACTTTGATAATGATTTAAATAAATACATTTTTTTTTTGTTCATTAAAGTTTATATTTTAAATTTGATTACATAACAATATTATTTCCAATATATGATTTTACATTCTATACAATTTTCTTGAATAGATTTATTTCTATTTTATATTTTGTACATCATACATTTCATATATGTGCCTATTTATATTATTTATTTAATTTGTTGCATATATATTTATATGTTTATATGTAGATGTAAATTTCATTATCTTTTTAGGATAAGTATTGTATTGATTAATTTTATAATTATATATATTTTCAGTGACATTATGACGCAAAAACAAGATATTAATGAATTAAAAAACTCTATTCAAGAACTGCGTACAGTTGTATCTGAATTAGTAAATAAAGTTGATGAACTAACTGCAGTTGTAAATAATAAAGATAAAACAATTATTGAGTTAGAACAAAAAATTAATAACCTTGAACAATTTTCAAAACAAAATAATATTATTATATCTGATCCTAAATTGAATTTTGATTTAACTCAACGTAATCTAGCACCATCTTTCATCACATTTGCAAAGGAAAAATTAGATATAATTATACAACCGTATGACATTGTTAAGATACATAAATTAAAAAACAACAAGAATAAACATAATAAAATTTTAGTCAAACTACACCATAACTCTACTAAATTTGAAATTATTAAAAATTCTAAAAAATTAAAAGGCACTGATACATATATAAATGAACATCTAACACAATTTAATTCTGATATTTTCTACAAAGCTCGACAACTTCGAAAAGATAAAGTGATATTACATTGTTGGACTATAAATGGAATAACTTTTATTATAAAAAACGAAGATTCGTCTCCAGTAAAAATAACAGATATAAATAAATTCTCTGATATATAAATATTTTATTTTGTATTTATTTTTCGTTGTCGTTTGTTCTAATTTCATATTACATTCTATTTTTAACATTTTATTATAATTGGTATTTACATATATTTTTTATCTATATCTTTAATCTTTTATATTATCTTATTCAATTTTAACTTTTTAATATTTGTACTATATGAACTTGAATGAAATCTATCCGCAATTTAATGTTGATCAAATTAACAATTTTAGTTCCAATAATGATAGTTTTAATAATAATAATTTCTCAAATTGTAATTTTAATTTTCTCAATGAATCCAATTATTACACCTCAAATGAATGGAAGTTGAATTCTAATAAAAATAATTTATTTAATTTTAATATTATTAACATCAATATTAGGAGTTTAAAAAAAAATTTTGATAAATTAATTATGTTTTTGAATACGTTTGATGATCATTTTGATATAGTTTCAATTACTGAAACATGGTTGAGTGATAATAATATTTTCATTTTTAATATTCCTGGTTATAACCATATATGTTCAAATCGTAAACATAAAAATGGAGGTGGTGTTTTAATCTATATACGTGAACATTATCAATTTAATATTCTATCTACCATATCAAATAACTATTATGACAACATATCAATTGAAATTATTTTTGAAAAATCAAAAAACATTATTTTCAGTACAATATATTTTCCTCCTACTTTAGAAAAAATAGCTCACTCTACATTTATTGATTTCTTGATAAATAATTTTCAGCAACATGTTAGTAATGATAAAAAAATGATTATCTGTGGTGACTTTAATATTGATCTAGTGCATATAAATACAAATAAAGTGGCTAATACCTTTTTTGATACGATGATTTCACTAGGTTGTTCCCATCTAATTAATCGTCCAACTAGAATCGACACTAAACATAATTCTTCATCTATAATTGATAATATATTTACAAATTTTAATCTTAATATGAAAAGATTTTCAGGAATAATTATTTCAGATATATCTGACCATTTTCCAATTGTTTTAAATTTACAATTGTCTACCAAACCTCAAGATAAAGTTAAATCTACTAAAATCAAACAAAATCAAATTAATGATAGAACCATGTTTAATCTGTTTGAAATTTAAAAAAAAACAAACTGGGAATTCATAAAAACTAACGATACAGAAAAATCTTGGAATTTATTCTTGGAATACTTTATCTTAAATTTTGATAGATACTGTCCAAAAATTAATAAAGCCTCCCACAAAAATAAACTCATTCCATGGAATACTCGAGATCTTAAAAAGGCTTGTAGAAAAAAACAGATATTATATAAAAAATATAAAATATCTAAATCTGAAAATGACTTATTTATTTACAAAATTTTTAAAAATAATACAACATCTTTAGTTCGAGAAGCTAAGAAAAAGTATTATTCAAATCTGTTAAAAAATTGCTCTGATACAAAAAATACATGGAATGTACTAAATAATTTACTTAATGTTAAAAAAAAATTCAAACAACTACCTGACAATTTTAATGTAAATAATGTGAATATTGTTGATTCTAAACAAATTGCTAATGAATTTAATTCTTTTTTTAGAGACATTGGTTCTAATTTAGATAATAATATAAATAATTGTAATGATGATGACTTTAAATTCTTTTTACCTGAACCTAATATACATAGTTTTTTTTTAACACCAGTAAGTTCAGAGGAAATTATTAAAGTATTAAATGAATTCAAACCAAAAAAATCAAGAGATCATTATGGCATATCCATGCAGTTACTTAAATGTATTTTTCCTGTATTGGTTTATCCATTTGTTTTTCTTGTAAATTTATCTTTTGAATCAGGCGTTGTACCGGATTTCTTAAAATTATCAAATATTATCCCTTTACACAAAACTGGTGATGATACATTTTTTAATAACTATCGTCCAATTTCTCTCACCTGTCAATTCGCAAAGATTTTAGAAAAAATATTTTATTCTCGCTTTTATAGTTTTTTATCATCTTTTAATATATTATCTCCTTCTCAATTTGGTTTTAGGAAAGGATACAGTACATCACATGCAATATTTAACCTCCAGTCACAAATCAGTACCTGTTTTAATAATAACAATGTTGGCGCAATAATCTTTATTGATTTAAAAAAAGCATTTGACACAGTTAATCACAGAATATTACTTTTTAAATTAAAAAATATTGGAGTACGAGGCATTGCACTTAACTGGATAATGAGCTATTTAACAAATAGATATCAACAGTGTATATATAATGATGTAATTTCAGATAAACTAAAAGTCATAACGGGTGTACCCCAAGGCACCATCCTAGGACCCATTTTATTTTTAATTTATATTAATGATATTACAAAATCATCTTCTTTATGTAAGTTTACCATGTTCGCAGATGATACTACTTTATATTTTGAAAATACATCAGCCGAATTACTTAATTATATTTGTCAAACTGAATTAAAAAATATTAATAAATGGTTAATATATAATAGGTTATCATTAAATTTAAATAAAACTTGCTTTATATCTATTAATTCAAGAACTATTATAAATATAAATTTAAATAACAGAAATATTGAAAGAGTTACATTTTATAAATTTTTAGGCGTAATTATAGACGATATATTAAACTGGAAACAACATATCTTGTTTTTAAAATCAAAACTAAAAAAAATCATATGGATTACCAACATTATTTCCAAATTTATAAATAAAAAAGCATTACTTCATATATATAATTCCATATTCTTGCCTCATATAAAGTATTGTAACATATTTTGGGGAAATACATATAAATCTAATGTATCATGCATATATATTCTTCAAAAGCGAATGATAAGAATTATATGTAAAAAACATTTTTTACATCATACTAATGGACTATTTATTGATAATTCTTTATTAAAAATAAATGAAATTACATATATAAGTACATGTGAATTTATGTTTAAAATTTTCAATGATCTTCATCCTGTTATAACAAATGCATTTTTTTCTGTAACTTCATCATCTCACAACACTAGGAGCATAAATAATTTCTCAATTATTAATTTCAAAAAAGAACTATGCAGAAGAACATTAATATACATTGGACCAATTACCTGGAATAAGCTTGATAATATTTTAAAAAATATTTCAAATTATAAATTATTCAGGAAACGTATGTATACACATTTGTTATCTTCTTACTCAGTATACTTATAATCTAAATCTCATTTTTCTAATTTTATATCTTTTATCATGTCTTTTATCTAATATTGTATTATATACTAAGATCCACATTTTATTCTTATTTTAATTTATTGACGTTTATGTAAAAATTAAAAAAAAATTAATACTTTTGAGTGTTTTACTTTACAATATTTTATTTCCCCGACATTAATAATATTATTTTACTGAATTTTTGCATTTTATATTTGAATTTACTTTCATGTTTTCTTTCTTTTTAATTGACGTTTATATAAAAATAATAAAATTAAAAAAAACTGTTAGGTATTTCTTTTTTCTTTAGTATTTTCTATTTCCCTCTGACTAATAATATTATTTGACTTTATTTTTAATTACATAAACATTTTGTATTGAATCTTTTTTCTTGTATACTTGATTATACTTCTTTGTTTTATTTCTCTTTATTGACACTTATATAAAAATTAGTAATTAAACTAACATTTCAGTTTGAACAAATATTTTACATTCTTTACATTATTATAAAGTATTACAAAAAAATTCCTAAAACTTATTTACTGAAAAAAAAAAAAAAAAAAATGTTACATACATTTCTTACCACCTTTCTAGATATTCTTTTTGTTATGTTTTATTCAGTTTTATTTCATTTTACTTCATTTTTTTCTTCTTTTATACTAATACATCTATATTTTTGTTTAGTGTATTATTTTATAGTACTTATTATTTATTTTAGTTATTTATTTATAAATAATTAAATGATGATTACATAATTTTATGGCAAGTTCAAACAATTTATATTATTTTTCTATTTTATTCATTGTATTGTATCTATGTAAACAGGAAGTCATCTAATATTTTATAATATTTTATTTATTTAGTTTTTTTTTGAACTTGCTTTAAGATTAAGGGTAATTGTCTCGATAAGCTTTAGCTTCTACAAAAACCCTGGTGCAAACCTAAATCTGATAATATAATATAATAATATAATTAATAATAACTAATATAATTCATAATATCAATACTAAATATATATATATATATATATATATATGCAAGTATAAGGAGAAATATGAATTCAAGTTTATAACAAGAGATTTAAAAACTGATATCTGCTAGCCTCCTCTGAAGTCCTAACTACGTGTAGCTTACTAGCTGCGGCATTCTTTTGAACACACTGACTCACTCTTATTAGAGAATTATTCCCTCGATGGCATGACATATTCTTCTGCTTCAATACATGTTTACATATCTACATTATTATTAGTGGTCATTGATTGTGGGAAGGTTTTAGTGGTTAATGTAACAATAGGGTGATGGTCAATGTGTGTATGTAAAAGAACACTTAATACCCTCTACATGGGTTATAGTCTAGCTTCATTCAATTTAATAGTGTTTTAATATAAGTATATATATATTATCTAATATTAAATAAATATTTAAGAATTTAACTTTCAATAGAATACCAGACTTAGATTAAACAATAGAATACTAGATATTTACACTATTCTTATTTAAAATGTACTTAATGATCTACAGGGTACATTTACATATTATTATTTTGTACCCCATGTTACCAGACTTTCCATTTCTACTATTATGGTGTGACCATGTGTACAGTTGTTGACCCTCCCCTTACATTAGTTGTACATTTTTATACTACTAACTTTATTCCTTCTAATGTTTATATAAAATGAGTGTATTTATATATATATCAATAATGTATGAATGTAGACTTACTATCTTGGTAGCAGTGTCATATAACTTATGCCCCATGATTAGGTTGTTATTGTTTGAATTGAAACATGATTCATCTGAGAAAAACTTACTCCATTAAATGACCTTTATTATTATTATCTACACTAGGATCTACAAGTAGTGTACAAATAATATATTGGAATATGTCTGCTGTTATGTATGAAATAATCAATAATTAACTAAAAATAAACAATTTAATATTGAATATATCTTATTAAAATTGAATTATCAACAATAAAAATAAATAAACGATACTATATGTGGTATAAGTGGTAGAGAATCATGAAGATTGCGATCTTGTGAGAGTATCAACAGTACTTGCAGTAGTATACATACATTACTTTCCCAACTGTTTATGTCTAATCCACGCAGCCTATACTTAATAATAGTCTCTATTGCGGGTGTTAGCAATCAATGTAGGGGATTCGATTGATTCATAATAATGCGGCCAGCACCAAGTTATGAGAGGACATATGTCCTACACATTGGTACTATAGTTGAATGGTGTGCCTGCCATCATCACAGGTACATGAGAGGACATACGGTGTTGGTAACATACTGTGTCAACCGGGTCGGTGTGTCATTACCATGCAATCACTGTTAACTGTCAATCATCGACGTAAGAGCTGATGCCACAATAGAAACAAGGAACGTGACTACGGAAGAGCAACGATTACGTAGCGTTCATCGTAAACGTATGATTAATAATGAGATACTTGTGCTACAGATCTTAGTGGAAACTTCGATGACAATGTGCGTCCAACAATGGTGAATAAGATAAGCAACTTTTGGTGATGAATCATTCATTGCGTAATGTTAAATTAATGTTAAATAATGTTAAATTCGTAATAAAAAATGTACTAAATTCGTAATAAACAAAGCAAATATATGTCTATTTAGATAAAACACACATTTATTAATGCTATACTCTATGATTTGTTTTGATATTTCTAAATCCCCATTTATGAATAATTACGCGAACTATTTAACAAAACAAAACGACGGTAATAAAATATATTATGTAATTGCGCGGATAATAAGACGGCGAGATTCATTATGTCATAATAGGAGTTTCCGATGTCTTATCCAAATTCTCGATGTCTTCGGTTGTTTCTAAATGAATAGTGTATCGCATTAACAAAAGCATATATACATATTGTTGTGGTGTCGTTGTAAACGATGGTTTCATTGAACCGAGATACAAAAATTATAAAGCGAGGAAATATTATTAAAGTATGACTCCGGTGGTGTGACATAAACACACGCACACAACTACATCGTGTGGTTATGTATTGATACGATTAAACTTACTATATAATTACTAGTATTCTGGTGGTGTGGATGGGGTTAACGGGGTTAACTAGCGACCTCTCCTAGTAAGAGGGTGAGGTCACATGAAGTCACACATGCGCGTGCTAATATTCGCTCACTACAACTACACAAATATCTGTTATGTGTAAGATCTAAACAACAGCACTTATTCGCGAGCCTCATCTTCGGAAAGGGGCGTTAACAAGTTATGCCATGTGGTGGTGCTGGCGGTGGTGCTGTTGGTGCTGCTAGTGCTGATGATGGTGCTGGTAGTGCTGATGATGGTGCTGGTAGTGCTGATGGTGTTGCTGATTGTGCTGGTGCTGGTGTTGGTGTTGCTGATTGTGCTGGTGCTGGTGTTGGTGTTGGTGGTGCTGATGGTGCTGATGTTGGTGCTAGTGGTGTTGGTGGTGCTGATGGTACTGTTGGTGGTGCTCATGGTGCTAGTGGTGCTGGTTGTGTTTACCGTTATTAGAGTTACACTCGGTAACGGTAGCTGTACGCATCGCTGCTGCTGCTGCTGATGCGGCCGTGTTCACGTGCTGTTCCTCATATCTGCAGCGCTGTACTATATTCTCCTTGTTCTCCTATGTTACATAGGCTATGTAGCGAGTAAGTTATCCACCAGTACAAAACATTCAATATCGGCGTCATAAATAAAATATACGGTATAAGAGAGAGACAAATATACAAGAGTGAGATAATAATGACCTTATGACTCATAACTCGTAAGTTATGAAAGATAAACTAATGATATAGTTTACGTTTAAAGATTGTGAAACTATGTATCTGATGTCGGATGAGATTTCAGCATCTTTGTACTGAAACAGTGAAGGCTATGAAAGTAAATGGGTAAGCATTTTTCGAAACAAAGATATGTCATTCGATTTAATTTGTGAAATGGTTGCGAATATGTATTACAAACTAAATATTCTAATTCTATTTTTAGATTATATTTGTTTACATGTACATTTGAAAAATATATCACTATTAAAAATGAACAGTTATGTTAATTTTTGAATATAATACAAAGTGAATATAGTGTTTGTTTTAAGAATATAACATTATTTTGTAACATTTTTCAGAACCTTTGTTCTTAAAATATACAGTCATTTTTGAGAAACATAAAACTCAATGTAAAATTATACATATTTTGTAACATGCAATATTCTGAAAATTTGTAAAATTGAAATTATTTATATTAAAATTTAATAAATAACACGTAACATGGAACTATATTTGATAAATATGCATTATACTGTGTATATATATATATATATATATATATATATATATATATATATATCATTTGAAAATGTGTACATGCATTATCAGGGTCGGCATAAGCATACTCTGGGCCCTGAAGAAAAAAAATGAAGGGCGTCACAAGGATTTTATAACATATCAATAGGGTCATTCTTGTAATAAGATATCTATTACAATTCCATGTATATATTATACATATCTTAAATGATTGCCATATAATATTTATAAGTTAATTATTAAAAATAAGAGATGATATAGTTATAATTAAATATGTATTTTATTGTATACAATTTTATCTGTTCAAAATGATAAATAATGTCTTCATTATCAATTTGAAATATAATTTAACATTATATTGCTATTAATACGTCAAATGTTTAAATACTAATTAAATATATTTATATGATTACCTATATATTAAATTCTAAATATTAAGGGGATATCACAATGGGACGGCCATTTTGTTGAATATACATGTATAGAAATAGGGAACACATTGCCTCCGTTTATTGAGTGTTTCTAAAAAACTATTCATTGAATTTAAAAAAAAAAATTTATTATATAAGAAGGAGATTCATACCTATAATCCTAGAGACGAAAAAATTAAATAATATATATTTTACATGTAATAGACATCACTTTTTTTTTTTTCAATCAATTTTATAAAATCCAATACATAATAATTATATTTTTGAATATAGACTATCTGGAATTATGCATACATATGTTATTTATATATAGCAAAAGAAACTAGGCAGATCGCTTGAGTACTTTTATCTAAATACCCATTTATATATGAAAACATAGCAATTCAATTTATTGCTAGTGAAATATATTTGAAAAGTCAACAATAAATAAATTCTATAAAATTCAATAAATAAATTATAAAGTAATAAAATTATACATTCAGCTAATATAAAATCAATATTATAAAGTAATAGTTTTATGTTTTCTTATTTATATATAAATATAATGTTTATAGAATTTTGTGTACATGTCATTATATCATAATTATAAAAATCTATATATATATACAATTACAATAAATAAATAATAAATAATATTTACTAAATATATAAATATAATAAATAAAAATAAGCTACACATATATATACAATGTATTATACATATAAATGCTAATAAATATATAATTAAAACAATGTAAGACTAAATAATATACAGTAAAAGCCGCTTGTATCGACAGCCACGTATATCGATAAATCGGTTCTAACGACAATTTCAAATATATTTTTTGGAATTGCCATCTAATACATGCTACAGAATATCGCGTGTATCGACAAATCGGCTGTATCGACAAAATATTACTATAATATTTAGACTGTTGCATCACGTGTATCGACATTATGAAAATATTACACATGTTTAGCATAGTATGTAAGATATAGAGTTGAGCATATTAATAAACTTTGTACTAGTATGGACTATAGCTATAATACATATGGTACATATATTTATATTAACAAATGAGTTATGATGATGTGAAGAATTAATCTTTGTATTATTGTATATTCACTACACTAAGTAAACATGCACATATGTGAATATATGTATGTGCACATGAGAATACCGTTATATATGACGTCTATAGATGAGAGTCATCTATTTGATATTGCAAATTTAGATGATATTTTAATACCAGATTTATTTTCCGTTTATGATAATAATTATGTAAATATTTCTTGTACTGATATCAGTACTGATATAAACGATTATATCAATGTAGATTCTGTTATTATTCCATATGTTACTAATATTCTTGATTTGATAAACGATGTTCAAAATTATATATCTATTAATAATATTGACAACTCTGAAATATTGTGTCAGCAATTATTAAATATTAAATCACGTGTTGACAATTATTTCCTATAAAAGTTAATAACTACTAAACAAACACAGATTACTAATTATTTTACTTAATTATCAATAATAAAAATAAAATATATATTACAAGCATACTTTTATTTAATTTAATTTATTAACTATATAATTATATATAATTTATATTAGTGTAATAATTAATAGTATTAACTTAATACAAATAATTAACGATATAATCGCAATCAATGATAGCATATATTTGATATTTGATAATATAAATACATATTTTATTAAGTGGGCGTAATTTTAAATTAGCCACGCCTTTATCATACGTAACGACATACGGATATATCGACATATTTTCGGATCTCCTGGGATGTCGATACAAGCGGCTTTTACTGTATATATAAATGAATAAATAAATGTAATGAAAAAAACTGGACGAAATTATAAATATAATATAAATAACTAATAAACTAAATATAAAATTATAATAATATAAATATATATATAGGAAGAATTATCTAATGATCTAATATATAATAATTTAATGAATAAATATATATTACTAGTAACTTGTAAATATCAATTATGATAAATAAATGTAAATAATATGTATGTAAATGTAAATAATCGAGTGTAAGAGTGAATAAGAAAAAGTAAAAATTAAACTGAAAATGGAAAATTTATAAAATTATAGCATCTGTTTATATAACCTGGTTTATAATATTATAATATATATATAACTATATAAATAAAATAAAAATAAAAAAAATCCTTTTTTTTTAATTTTTGAAATCGTGATTATATTAGATATAAAACATTATATAATAATTTATATCAGTTATGAATGTAGATTTCAAAATAAATAATTTATTTTAAAATTGCAAGTTAAAAGAAGATGTTTTTTTTATGTTATTTTGATTTCATAGATATTTTTTTGAACAGTTACTAAATAACATATCATCAATACACAGTACATGATAAATTTTTTATCTATGGCGGTGATATCCCCTTAAGTATATACATTATATATAAAAATAATATTTTTCATATCGATGCTATTGTAACATAATAGGTATCATTGGAAAGATTATTACATTCTATAAAAAAAAATTTATTTTTATTTTTTCAAATTTTGAATATAAAAAAGGTATCAGCTAAAGTAGAAGAGTGGTAGAGCAACGCGCTGTGATACGGTAACAACTTACGGAGATAACCTAGGCGAGGTGCGCAGTGTAATACCGTCTTAGAGTGTGGCGGTACTAGGCGTCGCCACCGTGTAATGTGGACCGTAGCGCAGGCGTACCTTGAGCGACTTCCTGATCGCGTTGAAGCGGTTAATGGACGGGAAGAACTTGCGTACGAAGAAGATCTGAATCTGGTGGCCCCAGAAGTTGTAGCGGCGAGTCTCCTCATCGAGCTCCTGCTCCGGAAGGGCGAACGTGTTCTCAGGGTTAGTTAGACGTCCTGCGAGTGATGAAAGGGTGAAGGAGGGGTAAAGGGAGGGGGAGAGGTGAAGGCGAGGGGGTTAGGTGTACACGTCAAGAGAGAGAGAGAAAGAGAGGAAGAGAGAGTTAATTATCTAAATCAGAGTTTCATAGTTATTATTATATGATTATAAGTAGTGATTGATCTCTAGTGATAGAACATTTGTCAGGTCCTGATATTTTAGAAATTAGTTACCCCGATTCTTAACAATAAATGGAATTGATCTGAAATCCGATCATGATCGTTAGTTTAAAATGATATTAAAAGCCATGTATAATAATTATATGTACTGTATAAGCGTAGAAAGATGAAGGAGCGATAGCGGATTGAGGAAGGTAGAAAGAGTGACGATCGTCGTAACAATATCTAGTTATCAAACTATTATTATCCGTTTGATCTAGTTCCACTCCGTTCGTGAAACTCACGACGCTCTGAGAATTAGGGTTAGCCTCGACTCCGCTGCGACTACTGCCGAATGAGGAATTCACTTTCTTGTTATCCGGAGTAGGATCTATTGTTGGCGATGGTATTAGCCGTGTAGTTCATGGTATTCATGGCGAAGTACTTTCATTCTATCTAAGAACTTAGTTGACGTTGTCACTTATAACCATATATGGCGCTAGTGTGCCTTCGAAGCCACTCTGATATTAATGCATCCAGGTTTTAACGAGAGCCGATCGTTTTTATATACAATAACCTAAGATCACTTCTACATATTAATTCAAGTGCTATTTTAAGGGTTAGGATGGGATTTGAAGTCGGGTCCTACTACCAGCGTGTCCGACGCCTTAGCCAACTACACAGGCAATACTAATGGAGTAGTGGTAATGGTACTAGTGAAGGATGTGTATTAACTCGGTTTCTTCATGGTGTCCATCTGATCGGAGGCCCCTTGTGATGGCTCGTTAGGAGTATTGCGGCCTGATTTAGACTGCATCGGCTGTCATCGCATGTATAACTTGTTATTCAGTGTATTATATACTATATATTTACATTATATACTATATATTTACATTATATACTATATATTTACATTATATACTATATATTTATATTATATACTATATATTTACATTATATACTATATATTTACATTATATACTATATATTTACATTATATACTATATATTTACATTATATACTATATATTTACATTATATACTATATATTTACATTATATACTATATATTTACATTATATACTATATATTTACATTATATAGTATATATTTACATTATATACTATATATTTACATTATATACTATATATTTACATTATATACTATATATTTACATTATATACTATATATTTACATTATATACTATATATTTACATTATATACTATATATTTACATTATATACTATATATTTACATTATATACTATCTATTTACATTCTATACTATATATTTCCATTATATACTATATATTTATATTATATACTACTTTAATTATGTATTAAATTAAATATAATTATATTAAATTAAATATATATTATATTTCATTATGTATTACATTTAGCTATTTAGTAAATTTAATTATATATTATATTTTATTATATATTATATTTTATTATTTAATATATTTAAATATAGAGTATATTTCATTAAACATAATACTTGTACATGAGAAGTATCGAGAAATAAGATTTATATAATATATAAACCGCTGGAATCAGTGAACCGTGATGTTTGAGGGTCTGGAAGCTGCCGGAACGCATGGGTATCGTACTTCCTGTCTCCGAGGGAAGTGGACTAGCATTCGTAGCTATATCCGCCTCATCTATCTGAGCAGCGAGGTGATAATCATCAGAAAGTAATTATTATTCCATTAATGCCGATATAAAATGACGCATTTTATATTATAAAATTATAAAAATATGGAATGTAAAAATTATGAAAATCCTGCGGTAATTGAAAACTTATATATACATCCTTATATATATATATAGTGTAATAACTCGTAAATCTATTATATAATATTCGCGCGCGATGATGGGGATGAAGGTTTGCGACGGAGCGGGTGTCGTTGAACGCCTAGAGGTCGCGACCTACCTGACTAGGCGGCCTAGACTGAGAGAGAACCCCGCCGGCGGCACCCGTCGAAGCCGGATAGCTCTGCGACTGGCCGGTGATACCGGAGCTAGGTCGCGGGGTCGCCGGATCCTTGAGCACGGCCTCCGTCACGTAGATGTCGGCCAAGTTGACGAGGGCTTCGAAAAACTCGAGAAACGTCATCTGCAAATAATCACCGCTGTTTAGTTGTTTCATCGACTATCGGTAATTGTATCAATATTAAATTACACTTTCGTATATATATATAATAATAATAATAATTTATTAAAAAATGATTTTCTTTTGTTGTTTATATATTATATGCACGTGTTGTTCCTCTTAAAGTGCTTGACAATAATATTGACTCTTGTTGTCGCCCATACTCTATACAATGTATAGAGTATGGGAAAAAAAAGATATAAACTGTTTAAAAAATGTATTTTAAAACATACTATATTAGTATAATACCATCTGTCAATCTCTTAATAAATAGAGATCTTTACAGAGTTATGTATGTAGTTAAAATTATAGAATTAGAATTCAGTAATAAAACTAACTAAAGTGGACTTTGATAAGTTTTGTTAATTTAAAACAGGTATTATATGAAACAGTCTAATATATATATATATATATATTTGCATATAAAAATAAAAAAATTAATTTGAAATATCTAACAATCATAAACTTACTTATTTATTAGAAATTTATGATATAATAGAAATCTCTGGAACCATTATTCCGACATTCTAAATATTAGTCGGTTGATATTCTATTTATAGATTCGTAATGACCTCTAGTTCAAGGTTGACGACATCGCCGGGGTTAACTTTCGGATCATCTCGCCCCAATACATCGACGATGGCCTTCGCTGACATGTCAAGGTTAATCATCTCAATGTCCTTCAGAATCCATAAGAGGTCGCGCATTTTCATGATGTCATCGAAAGGTTCTTTCTGGTGATGAGAAAGTGAACGTTACGATAGGTAGAGAGAATGGAGATGAGGGTGGGGATTAGGGTATGGATGGGGGTGGGGATGAGGGAAGCGATGGAAATGGGAATGTTATAGTAGGTTTAACATTAAAGGTTTAACATTATCGTAGGTAAACAGAACATGAGGGATACGGATGTGAATACAGGTTAGAGGACGACGCGTAGAGGAGGCGTATAAGGACGTACTACCTTCCTCGGCTTGCAGATAGTCTTGTAGACGTTGTAGCACTCCCGCATGTGTTCCATGATCACCGCTGTCTTGCGGTTCTCGTTGTAGATATAGCCTATGTGGTGGTGGCGGTGGAGGTGGAGGTGGTGGTGGCGTAGAGGTCGTCGGGCTAGCGGTGTAGAGGTCGTAGCTAACCGTGCACCGAGCAGGAGTACTTCATCACGTTGTCGGTGAATAGTCTGGAGACGCACCACGACAGTACGGGTACGGGGCCGCTGTAAAGGGGCACTTAGTACACGCACCGCACTCACAACTGCCCCTATTGCGTAGATGGCATCGAGACGCTCGAGCATTGGCTGCGAGACTGCCCGGCGACGGCTGCTAAACGTTTTCGTGTAATGGGGGATGTGGCACCACAACTCTCCATTTTGGTTACCAACCCGAGAGCTGTTCTGGCGTTCGCGCATGGACTTTGGTCCATGTGACGCCACCCCTGCCGCCAACAACAACAACAACAACAACCGCACTCGCATGGTTGTTGTTGTTGTTGTTGGTGGTGGTGGTGGTGGTGGTGGCAGGCGTTTACATGCGCCAAAGCCCGTGCGCAAACGCTAGGACGGCCTCGGGTGATACGACCGAGAGACTGATAGTTGGGGTGCTGTCCCCCGTATATTTCACAGCCGTCGCCTGGCATTCCTGGAACCACTCGCATGCTAGCACTAGCTTTAGTGATGCACGCGCACGCGCCTATGTACATGCTCGTACATACACGCATACATACGCATACATACTCATTAGCAAAGAACCATATGCTTTAGTAAATCGTGTGCACACGCATTATGACGAATATATGTAATTTAAACTTACCATATCAAATATATATAGTTACATGAATATTTATAGATACAGATAATATATATGTGTATTAGGGACATCTAAATATAAAGTGTTGACCAGCAAGGTTCTCTGAATGCATATGTAGGATTATCAAATAATTATTAATAAATTACTAACTTAATAATAATTATTTAAATATTAAGTTTATTATTATGAATACATTTTCTTTATAAATTAAAAAATCATAGAATATAATAAATAAAGTAATTAATATAACTTTGTAGTATTGAATACATTTATAAAGTTAAAAAATTATTTTTAAATAAGAACATTAATTTGATAAGTAAATATTAAATATTGAAATAATATCAATGATATACCATTATACTATACTACGTTAATGATATTCGTATAAGAATAGAGAAGCCATGTGTGTGTTGCCTTACCTGTGTTCGTCGTGAAAGATGTGGTAAGCAATCGCCACCATGGAGTTGGTGAATTCTCGGAAAAGTAGACGTTTGTAGGGGTCGTGAATACTGTGCTTGTCTTTATCGCAGCATGGGGCTAGTGGGGGTAGAAGGGGTAAGAGGGAGGTATAGGTGTCTTTATCTAAGAATGGGGCTAGAGGGGGTGGGAGGGGTAAGAGGGTGGTATAGGTGTCTTTATCGCAGCATGGGGCTAGTGGGGGTAGGAGGGGTAAGAGGGAGGTGTAGATGTTTTTATCGCAGCATGGGGCTAGTGAGGGTGGGAGGGGTAAGAGGGAAGTGTAGGTGTCTTTATCTAAGAATGGGGCTAGAGGGGGTGGGAGGGGTAAGAGGGTAGTGTAGGTGTCTTTATCGCAGCATGGGGCTAGTGGGGGTAGAAGGGGTAAGAGGGAGGTATAGGTATCTTTATCTAAGAATGGGGCTAGAGGGGGTGGGAGGGGTAAGAGGGTGGTATAGGTGTCTTTATCGCAGCATGGGGCTAGTGGGGGTGGGAATGGTAAGAGGGTGGTGTAGGTGTCTTTATCGCAGCATGGGGCTAGGAGGGTGTGAGGGGTGAGAGGGTAGTGTAGGTGTCTTTATCGCAGCATGGGGCTAGTGAAGGTAGGAGGGGGATACAGGTGTATGAATGAATGAATGAAATCAGTTTATAGACATACGACATACTATGTATATCATACGTCTATGGAGGATCAGTGAAAGCCTAGGCTTTATTTGGTCGATACCTCCAATATGTTCATGTACAGATAACAATATTAGTAAAAGTAATAATATAATAATAATGATTCATGTGTTAGCATTCTTTGTAATATAATTAGCAAATGAAACAATAAAATAGAAGATACATATATATATATATATATATATATATATAAATATATATATAAATTAATAAAAATAATAAAACACTGTTCATGAACATAAGTTATCATCATATTTAATCCATTACATTAAAGTAAATAATAAAATAAGACTAGTGGACTTTTTTTCTGGAATCAAGGGCTAACACTCCTTGTGTAAGGGTTACGTGTGTACTGTGTCACTTTTTTACTAAAAGTAGTTACTTTATTACTAAAACAACTTAGTTACATAAAGAATTGTATTACTAAAACAAATTTATTACTAAATAAAACCTACATAAATTAAAACTTAATCCAACCTAACCATAACAGTGAAAATAACTATGACCACACACATACACACACATATCACTATACTTTTATAGACTCAATTGGGAAGTAATGCAGCTAAAAAAAACCTACCAAAATTAAAACTTAACCCAACCTAACCACAACTGTGAAAATAACAATATATATTAATATACTTGTATAGGCTCAAGTGGGAAGTAATGCAGCTAAAAAAACCTACCAAAAATTAAAACTTAACCCAACCTAACCACAACCGTGACAATATACTTTTATAGGCTCACTCGAGAAGTAATGCAGCTAAAAAAAACCTCCAAAAATTAAAACTTAACCCAACCTAACCACAACCGTGACAATATACTTTTATAGGCTCACTCGAGAAGTAATGCAGCTAAAAAAAACCTCCAAAAATTAAAACTTAACCCAACCTAACCACAACCGTGACAATATACTTTTATAGGCTCACTCGAGAAGTAATGCAGATAAAAAAAACCTACACAAATTAAAACTTAACCCAACCTAACCACAACCGTGAAAATAATAATATAAATAAATATGCTTTTATAGGCTCACTCGGGAAGTAATGCAGCTAACAATCCATCATAACGTACTATCACATTCCAGCATAACTTACTATCAGGTTCCAGTTGTATATTTTTTATCGAAATAATGTATTACATATAGTAATATATATGTATAACACGATAATGTATTTTAATAATGTATTCGATACAGTTAAAATTATTAAAATCGAATTATTATTATAGATTTTGATTTTGTATATGTTAAAATTATTTTAAATTCAAATTTTTACATGGTGGAGATAGGAAAAGTACTTTTGTAAAGTCATTTATGAGGTAAATAATCATAGCAAATGCATATCGGATGGTTACATTTATATCTACTCATTACCGTTAACATTATAGAATAGAAATTAGAATTTTTTTTTTTTTATAAATTGCAATTTTTTTTTCTTGAGATGATGAAATTTTGTGAAAAATTGAAACCGAGCTGGACACCCAATTATTCATATATTAATGGTTTTTCTCAATTTATTAAAGGAACTTTCGTACTTCGCATCCGTTGAAATCATAATCGAGGCGAACGCGTTACCGGAAGTCGGTCAAATTTACCCCACAAAAATCACGTATTTTTCACTATTTCGGCCGTAGCTCGAAGAATATTAAATATTATATATCACAATTTATACCACGATATTATATTTTAATTATCTATGTAATAAATTTAAAATTATTGAAATCGGATCATTATTGAGGATTTTGATTTTTTACATCACCTAAAAATTTTAAGAATTTATTTTTACATGGAGGAGATAGGAAATAATTATTATAAACTCGTTAAACCAAATAACTGAAATATAGTCCATATGATATATATTAATAAGCGTTATAAATTTTATTTTATAATTATATCTATTTTGTAAAGATATATTTTTTTTGTAAAATTTTATAATATAATTAATTAATATAAATATAATAATTAATACCGATTAATCTAATAACTTATTCGATAATATTAATATTATTTTATTAATTAGATAGTATAGTACTACTAACATAAGTAAAAAAATCTATATAATACTATTATATAATAAGTTATTAGAATTTCATATTTTATAAATATATAATTTGTGTTATAAAAGTATAAAATTATAAATATAACTATATATATTTATTAATAATAGTTACCCTAATTAATTATTCGTATATATTTATATTATTTTATCATATAGATAATATATTAATAATAAAATAAGTAAATAATGCTTATATAATATATTTATTGTCACATTGAATGAATATATATATTTATAAATTTCTAATTGTTGTAAAATTATAATATAATTAAATGTATTAGTTAATATTATTTACACTATCATACTTTTCGATAATATTTATATTATTTTAGTATCCAGATATTATATTAGTAATAAAATAAGTACAAAATTATGAAATTATATTAATTATACTATAAATTATAAAGTTAAAATTATTGAAATCGAATAATTATTATAGATTTTGATTTTTTACATGATAAAAATATTATAAATTCATGTTTTTACATGGTGGAGATAGGAAATGTACTTTTGTAAAGTCATTTATGAGGCAAATAATCATAGTAAATGTAACGCGATTGATTACATTTATATCTACTCATCACTCTTAACATTATAGAATAGAAATTAGAATTTTTTTTTTTTTATAAATTTATAATTTTTTTCTTGACCATTTGTACGATGAATTTTGGTGAAATATTAAAACTGATCTGTACCTTAAATTATTCATATATTAATAGTTTTTCTCATTTTATTATAAGTACTTTCGTACTCCGCATGTGTTAAAACCATAATTGAGACGAACGCGTTACCGGAAGTCGGTCAAATTTACGTCTCCAAAATCACGTATTTTTCACTATTTCGGCCCTAGCTCGAAGAATATTAAATATTATATATCACAATTTATACCACGATATTCTATTTTAATTAACTATATAATGAAGTTTAAATTAAAGAAATCGAATCATTATTGTGGATTTTTATTTTTTTACATCATCTTATATGTTGAAAAATTTATTTTTACATGGCGGAGATAGAAAATAATTATTATAAACTCGAAATCTAGTATAAACGAAATCTAATATTATTAGAGTTGAAGTATTATTAGTATATGGCGAAAAAAATGCATATATAACGTATTTTATAACGTCCGTATATGCGATATAGACTTTCTACCTATCTTCGCCATAGAGAATCGAGAGAACAATGGATCCCTTCCATCTACGAATATCATATTTATATATAGAATAAATATATAAATATAGTACATATAGTATATATTACTCGTTTACTAATTATATCGTAATTATAGTGTAATATTATTACTAATTTATTATTCATATAGCGTATTATAAGTAAATATAGAAAAAAATGCGTATATAACGTATTTTATAAAGCCCGTATACGCGCTTACTCATAAGATCGCCCGTAGAATTTTTACGTTAACGAAAATATTTCGTAAATTTTTTTTAACGGCGGAGATAGGACATTTTTTTTTATAAACTCAAAATTTAAATTTAACGAAATCTAGTATCGTCGGGGTTCGAGTAATATTAGCATCGTGCGAAAAAAATGCGTATATAAAGTATTTTATAACGTCCGTATACGCGATATACACTTTCTACCCATCTCCGCCATAGAGAATCGAGAGAACAATAGAATGCCTCGATCGATGAATAGAGATTATTTAAATATATAAATATATAATATCACGATTATTACTCGTTTACTAATAATATAATCGATATATATAAATATTATCGGATATTTATTATCTAGAGTGTATCGTGTTAATAAATGTGGAAAAAGTTTGAAATTCCTTTCCAAGCTTACGCTATATCTCGGGGCTCGCTTCGCTCATAGAAGGTCTGGTGGCTCGCTTCGATCGCCAATTGTACCAAGACGACGACTACGACGATTAAGCCCTTTAATATATATTAGTTAATTATGTAACTTTATAATATTGTAATATTGAGAACTTGTTAATAAAAATAGTCAATTATTATAAATATGTGTAAAATAAAAATATCTAAAAGTATGTTATAAAATTAAAACTACTAAACAAAAATTAATCATCTTTCAATAAGACATGCAATGGTGCCACATTCCTGTCAAATTACAGATGACTAATAATAATACCAATAATAATTTTAAAAAATATTTAAAACAATAAACGAAACAAGATGTAAAACAAATATAAATATTAAAAAAATAAATATTAAAATATATAAAATATATAAAAAAAACTAATATTTACTTATAAATGAATATTTTAATGTTTTTTTTAGAATAAATACATTATTAATATTATTTTTTCGTAAAAGATTATTAAACATTAATTCATTATATAACTTTGGTCCTTTAAAATATTGTATTTTTTAATTTATTTGATTTCATAAGTGGTAGAATAGATTTATTTTTTAGTTTATTTAACTTGAAATATGAGTTATAATCTAATTTATATTTATTATTTAAGAAATTATATATTAATAATGTGTTTCTATATATAATTAGATCTTCAAATTTTAAAATATTATTTTTTTTTTAAAAAGGACCAGTATGTGTCAGTATGTGTAGACGTATTAATGGTAATTTTGATTTATCTATTATTTGTTTATTAATAATGCTTATAACTTTTTTCTGTAACATAATTAATTTTGTAATATTTGATTTATAAGTATTTGACCATACTTCAAATGGTATTCCAATGTATTGCAGATTATGTAAATTTAATTCATTAATATTTTGTGAATATGTATATTGATCCTTTCTTTTAACAAATAGATTATAATTAAAAATACAAAATATTAATGAATGATCACTAATATATATTATACCTCGTATTACATACAAACAATTTGTAAAAATATTGTCTAAACTTGATTGTGAATTTTGGGTGATTCTTGTGGGCATATCAATTATATTCGATATACCTAATTGGATCAATATATTTTTAAACGAGTTAGATAATACAGTATTATTTAATAAATTAATATTATAATCACCACAAATATACATTTCTCTACTTATATATTTATGAAATAGGTTAAACAATAAATTAATAAATCATTTCCATTATAATCAGGTGATCTGTAAACAGATGATATAATTTTAAAATCATTAGAATTAATAATTATTTTAATTGATATAATATTAATATAATCCAATATAGAACAAGAGAGGTCTTCAATTATGCAACATTCTATCAGTTTACTAACTAATATAAGTACACCTCCGCCTCTCTTTTTATTGGATAATATTCTATTTTTTATAAAAATATTATAATTAGGGAAATATATATCTGGGTAATCTTTATCAGTAAGCCATGTTTCCGTTAATATAATAATATCAGGTTTATGGGTCAAGTTATCGATAAATATTAATAATTTATTTATATTTTTATTAAAACTTCGTATATTTAATAATATCATTGATAGGCTTGTATCTTTATAATGTATTTCATTATATTCATCTATATTTAAAAGATTCATTTATATTTATAATATTTTGTTATTGTATTATAGATTTTTTTATCTGTATTATTATATACAATGACTTTTTTACTGGTCAAGGGCTAACGCTCCTTGTAGAGTGGTTACTTTTTTATTAAAACAAATGTATTACTAAAAATTTACTTTATTACTAAAAAGAGTTACTTTATTACAAAAAGAACTTTATTACTAAAAGAACTTTATTACAAAAAAAAACCTACAAAAATTAAAACTTAATCCAACCAAGCTATAATAGTGAACATAACTATGACCACACGCATACACACATATATCACTATACTTTTATTCTTCAATTGGGAAGTAATGCAGCTAAAAAAAACCTCCAAAAATTAAAACTTAACCCAACCTAACCACAACTGTGAAAATAACAATATATAGTAATATACTTTTATAAGTTCACTCGGGAAGTAATGCAGCTAAAAAAAACCACCAAAAATTAAAACTTGACCCAACCTAACCACAACAGTGAAAATATACTTTTATAGGTTAACTCGGGAAGTAATGCAGCTAAAAAAAACCTACCAAAATTAAAACTTAACCCAACCCAAACCCAACCAAACTCACCTAAACCCAAACCCAAACCCAAACCCAAACCCAACCCAAACCCAACCCAAACTCAACCCAACCCAAACCCAATCCAAACCCAAACCCAACCCAAACCCAACCCAAGTACCCAAGTCACCTAGCTAAGTAGTTATATATATATATATACATATATATATATATATATATATATGTATAATATATATATATATATATATATATAT
This sequence comes from Osedax fenrisi, assembly GCA_964019155.1. Taxonomy (NCBI): domain Eukaryota; kingdom Metazoa; phylum Annelida; class Polychaeta; order Sabellida; family Siboglinidae; genus Osedax; species Osedax fenrisi. Next base: position 81,232,861 of record OZ025239.1, read on the forward strand.
ATATATATATATATATATATATATGTTATACATATATATATATATATATTTACATTAATATTTATATACTATAGACACTATAATAGTGACCAAAAAACCACACAAAATTAAAACTTAACCATACCTAACCACAACCTTGACAATATACTTTTATAGGTTCACTCGGGAAGTAATGCAGCTAAAAAAAACCTCCAAAAATTAAAACTTAACCCAACCCAAACCCAACCAAACTCACCTAAACCCAAACCCAAACCCAAACCCAACCTACCTAAACCCAACCCCAAACCCAACCCAAACCAACCCAACCCAAACCCAACCCAACTCAACCAAACCCAAACCCAACACAAGTACCCAAGTCACCTAGCTAAGTAGTTATATATATATATATATATATATATAGACATATATATTTACATCAATATTTATATACTATAGACACTATAATAGTGACCAAAAAACCACCACAAATTAAAACTTAACCCAACTTAACCACAACCTTGACAATATACTTTTATAGGTTCACTCGGGAAATAATACATCTAAAAAAAACCTCCAAAAATTAAAACTTAACCCAACCTAACCACAACCGTCAAATATACTTTTATAGGTTCACTCGGGAAGTAATGTAGCTAAAAAAAACCTACCAAAATTAAAACTTAACCCAACCCAAACCCAACCCAACCCACCTAAATCCAAACACAAACCCAAACCCAAAGCCAAAGCGAAACCCAACCCAAACCAAACCCAAACCCAAACCCAAACCCAAACCCAAACCCAACCCAAACCCAAGTGCCCAAGTTACCTTTTATAATTTATTCGATACAGTTAAAATTATTAAAATCGAATTATTAATATAGATTTTGATTTTGTACATGTTAAAATTATTATAAATTCAAATTTTTACATGGTGGAGATAGGAAATGTACTCTTGTAAAGTCATTCATGAGGTAAATAATCATAGTAACCTCACCGCGATTGGTTACATGTATATCTACTCATCACTCTTAACATTATAGAATAGAAATAAGATTTTTTTTATTTTATAAATTGCAACATTGTATGATGAATTTTGTAGAAAAATTAAAACCGATCCGTACCCCAAATGCTTCATATATTAATGGTTTTTCTCATTTTATTTTAGGTACTTTCGTACTCCGCATCCGTTGAATCTAAAATCGAGGTGAACGCGTTAGCGGAAGTCGGTCAAATTGACCACTCTAAAATCACGTATTTTTCACTATTTCGGCCATAACTCGAAGAATATTAAATATTAGATATCACAATTTATACCACGATATCATATTTTAATTATCTATTTAATAAAGTTAAAATTATTGAAATCGAATCATTAATGTGGATTTTGATTTTTTACATCACCTAATATATTTTAACACCTATATATTTTAAGAATTTATTTTTACATGGCGGAGATAGGAAAAAATTATTATATTATCGTTAAACCAAATAACTGAAATCTAGTACGTATGATATATATTTATAATAGTTAGTAATCTTATTGTTATAAGTATATCTATTTTATAAAGATATATTTTTTTTTGTAAAATTTTAAAATATAATTAATTAATATAAATATAATAATTAATACCGATTAATCTAATGACTTATTCGATAATATTAATATTAATTTATTAATTAGATAGTATAGTAATAATAAAATAAGTAAAATAAACTATATGATACTGTTATAAAATAAGTTATTAGAATTTCATATTTTATAAATATATAATTTGTGTTATAAAATTATAAAAATATAAATATAATTATATATATTTGTAAATAATAGTTACGCTAATGAATTATTCGTATATATTTATAGTATTTTATTATATAGATAGTATAATAATAATAAAATAAGTAAATAATGCTTATATAATATATTTATTATCACATCGAATGAATATATATATTAATCAATTTATAATTGTTGTTATAAATTTATAAATTTATAATATAATTAAATGTATTAGTTCATAATATTTACACTACTATACTTTTCGATAATATTTAAATTATTTTAGTATTTAGATATTATATTATTATTAAAATAAGTAAAAAATAATGAAATTATATTAATTATACTATAAATTATAAAGTTACAAATATGGAAATCCAATGATTATTATAGATTATCTATGTTTTACATGATACAAATATTATAAATTCAAATTTTTACATGGTGGAGATAGTAAATGTACTTTTTAAAGCCATTTATGTGGCGAATAATTATAGTAAATGCATATCGGATGGCTACATTTATATCTACTCATTACCATTAACATTATAGAATAGAAATTAGATTTTTTTTTTTTTTTATAAATTGCAATTTTTTTTCTTGACCATTTGTACGATGAATTTTGGTGAAATATTAAAACCGATCCGTACCCCAAATGCTTCATATATTAATGGTTTTTCTCATTTTATATTAGGTACTTTCGTACTCCACATCCGTTGAATCTATAATCGAGGTGAACGCGTTAGCGGAAGTCGGTCAAATTTACCACTCTAAAATCACGTATTTTTCACTATTTCGGCAATAACATGAAGAAAATTAAATATTAGATATCACAATTTATACCACGATATTATATTTTAATTATCTATTTAATAAAGTTAAAATTATTGAAATCGAATCATTATCGTGGATTTTGATTTTTTACATCACATCAATAATACGTTTAATAATTTATTTTTACATGGCGGAGATAGGAAATAATTATTATAAACTCATTAAACCGAATAACTGAAATCTAGTACGTACGATATATATTAATACTCGTCATAAATGATATTTTTATAATTATATATATATATTATAGATTTTTTTACGCGATACAAATATTATAAATGTAAATTTTTACACGGTAGAGATAGGACTTTTTTTTTTATAAACTCGAAATTTAAATTTAACGAAATCTAGTATCGTAGGGGTTCGAGTAATATTAGTATCGGGCGAAAAAAATTCGTATATAACGTATTTTATGTCGTCCGTATACGCGATATAGACTTTCTACCTATCTCCGCCATAGAGAATAGAGAGAACAATATAATGCCTCGATCGATGAATAGAATATTTATAAATAGAATAAATATATAAATATATAAATATAGTACGTATAGTATATATTACTCGTTTACTAATTATATCGTAATTATATCGTAATATTATTAATAATTTATTATCTATATAGCGTATTATAAGTAAATATAGAAAAAAATGCGTATATAACGTATTTTATGTCGTCCGTATACGCGATATACACTTTCTACCCATCTCCGCCATAGAGAATAGAGAGAACAATAGAATACCTCGATCGATGAATAGAATATTTCGCAATATATAAATATATAAAATTATATGTAAATCGTGTATACTAACCGTGTTCTAATTATATAATCGATATATATAAATATTATCGACGATTTATTATCTAGAGGGTATTAGATTTATAAATGTGGAAAAAAATTGTGCCGAGCGAGATTCGCTTCGCTCGTAGAAGGTCCGGTAGCTCGCTTCGCTCGCTAAAAAATAATGTCGTACGAAGACGACGATTAAGAGAAATAATATATATAGAGATTAATTTAAATTCATTGTTTATAAATTGAACTTTACAAATAGTATCTAATTTACATTTAGCTTTAGCTATTTTAAAACAATCTCTCTTTTGAATAAGTTGTTCTATACTGTATTCAATAGATATTCTTACTTAATTAGAAGTTGAATTTTTTAATTTATATGCATTTCTGATTAATATTGATTTTGATTCTTCAGAATCAAGTACAATTTACATCGGTCTATTTTTAGATAAATTTGTTATATCATTTTTATTAAATTTACCAATTCTAATGAATTTATTTATTTTTATATTTTTATTTTTATCAGATACTATATCTATAATATTTGATATTGATTTATATTCAGAATTTTCTTTAGAATTTGTGTCATTAAGGGGAGGCCGCATAGCTGAAATTTGATAAAATAAAAAAAAAAATAAAAAAAAATTTATTATAAAATATACATTTATAGAATGTTATTTAGTACCTGTTAAAAAATTAATAACGAAATCGTGTTATAACTACTATAAAAAGTAACTTTTGTGGACCACTATATAATATACATGTTTTATTATGTTATCATTTACTTGTAAAATATTGTGTTTATATATATAAAAATATACTAATTTATTATTTTATAATTTATTTCCATATAATATATATATATATATATATAAATGTAACATAGTGTGTTTTTATATATTTTATTGTATTCATCTATCTATGTATTTATGTATATTTTCATTTATAAATATTTGATATTTTATTTATATAATTACTTATTTATGTAAATATTATTTATTATTATTTTTAATTTATATATATATATAATGTAGCATATATGTAATAATTTATTTACATATTATATGCATATATAAATGTAATATAGTGTGTTTTTATATATTGAAATCTACTCATTTATTTCCATATAATTGTAAAATATTGTGTTTTTATATATAAAATATAATATATGTATATATGATATATGTATATATTATATATATAAACAATAACTATTGAATTCATAATATGTATATAAATGTAATAAATATAAAAGAATGTGTTGTGTATTGAATTATAATAATAAATATAAAAGAATGTGTTGTGTATTGAATTATAATATATTTATATAAAAGAATGTGTTTTATTTATTGAATTATTGAATTTATAATTGAAAAACTTTGAATGCAATTTACTCAGAATAATTTTTTATCAATACCTATAGACTTTAATTGCCTACTACTCTCAGAATATGAATACAATCTATCTAATTTTTATTGATATATATAAATAACATTTATAAGAATATAGTGATAACTCAATAATAGTATTTTTTTTATACATTTATTTTTTATGCTATTATATGAAAAAAATATATATAAATAATATATAAATACATATATATAAATAATTTATAAAATATATTAGACAAAATTATTATTGTATTGTAGCTATATATACCCTTAGTATAATTTAAAAATTTCTCATATATTTATACAATATCCATTGAGTAGGCTTTTGAATAACACTATGAATTTCCTATCTAACACATGTAAAATAAACAAAATGGCGGCGGTGTGCGGCCTCCCCTTAAATATCTGTTCTTTTACATTGTATAGAATAATAGTTTTTTTATACAATTTACATTATTAGTTTCAGATATATTTTTATTGACTGATTTAATTATTGTATTTTCAATAGTTTTTTCTAAGTTTTTATTTAATATATTTGCATATGATTCTGTATCATATTACATTTATCATTATTAATATTTACACTATTTATTATAGATTTCAATTCTGTGATATTATTTTTTAGATAATTTTATATGTTCATCAAATAGTTTTTTAATGTAATTTTTAATTGTCTCAGACAACTCTAAATTAGACATTCTATTTGCCATATTTTATTTCGTATTAATTTATAATATATAATGTATTCAATACTTAAATAAGCAAATTAAACAAATATATATATTATTTAATTCTACATGATAAATATATAAGTATGTGTAATTAATATATATCTATATAAATATATATATATATATATATATATATATATATATAAATAAATACTGATAATAAATAATGTAAATAATATACACTATTATACAATTTTTACATATAATATACAATGTATTCACTATTAAATAAACAAATTAAACAAATATAAATATATTTAAATAATACATGATAAATATAAAATATGTTTAATTAATATGTATATAAATACTGATAATAAATATGGGATAACAAGAGGCTAACAGAGAGTTGGGGGCGAGGGAGAGGTGTAACCTATGACACGGTCCATATCGGACAGCGTGATGCCATAGTGATGCAGTCTACAGTCCTTGAGGAAGCGCCAGAACTGTATGCGTATCAGTACGTGAGTGTTGTCTGTAGTACGGGAGCATCCGAGGCCTGCGTAGAAGTTGTAGATCTTGTGCAGCGAAGTGATGTTGCGCATTATCACGTAGATTGCCTGCAGTGCCACGCGTGTAGCAGATAGTATATGGTATGATAGTATAGTATATAGTATGATAGTATAGTATATAGTATGATAGTATAGTATATAGTATGATAGTATAGTATATAGTATGATAGTATAGTATATAGTATGATAGTATAGTATATAGTATGATAGTATAGTATATAGTATGATAGTATAGTATATAGTATGATAGTATAGTATATGGTATGATAGTATAGTATATGGTATGATAGTATAGTATATGGTATAGTATATAGTATGATAGTATAGTATAGAGTATGATAGTATAGCATATAGTATGATAGTATAGTATAGAGTATGATAGTATAGCATATAGTATGATAGTATAGTATATGGTATGATAGTATAGTATATAGTATGATAGTATAGTATTAGTGTATAGGTCAAGCCCTCTTAGTTACTATGGGTCATCACCATGATAAAACTACAATGTCTGTAGTATAAAGCTGTGAGCACACTACACAGCCCGATGTTATAGCCTGCAGATGTTGGCTGCTTCACGGTATATACTTCAAATTACTTACACAATATGTAGTTGTATTCTAAAAACGAATAAGTGGCTGTTTTTTTGATGTGAATGAAGCTTTAATGGAAAATGTAGTTGGATCGATCTTGTAATATATATATAAGGTATTTCACGAAATCGCATTTCAGCGGAGTGTTTCTAATCGATTATTGTCTGACACTGACACGCATACTGACACTGACACGCATCCTGGTACTGACACGCATCATGATACTGATACGCATACTGACACTGACACGCATCCTGGTACTGACACGCACCATGATACTGACACGCATACTGACACTGACACGCATCCTGGTACTGACACGCATCATGATACTGACACGCACCCTGACACTTACACGTATCCTGACACTAACCTGAGTGGCCTCTTCATTTCGGCTATCCAATGGGAATCTGTCTAGGAGATAGTCGAAGTCGGGCTGAAAACTAGGTCCGTAAGTATTTCTACTTTCGTTGCTATGTATTGACATTCTTTCTGTAAGATTAAAGTGATTACATTATAGCACATGTACCTCGACATTATTCACATGCAATTTGTAGTATTGTTAGGGTATAGTCGTACTATATGAAATTGTAAGCAATCACAGTTAGATCTAGTACACACTGAAGTTACTGATGTCACTAGATAACGTTAACTTATCCTTCAGTGAATGCAAATGTGGTGATCAATTGAATCTGAAGATGTGTGCACATCAATATTCTACTATGTTTAGTAGTAGTAGTAGTAGTAGTAGTAGTAGTAGTAGTAGTAGTAGTAGTAGTAGTAGTAGTAGTAGTAGTAGTAGTAGTAGTAGTAGTAGTAGTAGTAGTAGTAGTAGTAGTAGTAGTAGTAGTAGTAGTAGTAGTAGTAGTAGTAGTAGTAGTAGTAGTAGTAGTAGTAGTAGTAGTAGTAGTAGTAGTAGTAGTAGTAGTAGTAGTAGTAGTAGTAGTAGTAGTAGTAGTAGTAGTAGTAGTAGTAGTAGTAGTAGTAGTAGTAGTAGTAGTAGTAGTAGTAGTAGTAGTAGTAGTAGTAGTAGTAGTAGTAGTAGTAGTAGTAGTAGTAGTAGTAGTAGTAGTAGTAGTAGTAGTAGTAGTAGTAGTAGTAGTAGTAGTAGTAGTAGTAGTAGTAGTAGTAGTAGTAGTAGTAGTAGTAGTAGTAGTAGTAGTAGTAGTAGTAGTAGTAGTAGTAGTAGTAGTAGTAGTAGTAGTAGTAGTAGTAGTAGTAGTAGTAGTAGTAGTAGTAGTAGTAGTAGTAGTAGTAGTAGTAGTAGTAGTAGTAGTAGTAGTAGTAGTAGTAGTAGTAGTAGTAGTAGTAGTAGTAGTAGTAGTAGTAGTAGTAGTAGTAGTAGTAGTAGTAGTAGTAGTAGTAGTAGTAGTAGTAGTAGTAGTAGTAGTAGTAGTAGTAGTAGTAGTAGTAGTAGTAGTAGTAGTAGTAGTAGTAGTAGTAGTAGTAGTAGTAGTAGTAGTAGTAGTAGTAGTAGTAGTAGTAGTAGTAGTAGTAGTAGTAGTAGTAGTAGTAGTAGTAGTAGTAGTAGTAGTAGTAGTAGTAGTAGTAGTAGTAGTAGTAGTAGTAGTAGTAGTAGTAGTAGTAGTAGTAGTAGTAGTAGTAGTAGTAGTAGTAGTAGTAGTAGTAGTAGTAGTAGTAGTAGTAGTAGTAGTAGTAGTAGTAGTAGTAGTAGTAGTAGTAGTAGTAGTAGTAGTAGTAGTAGTAGTAGTAGTAGTAGTAGTAGTAGTAGTAGTAGTAGTAGTAGTAGTAGTAGTAGTAGTAGTAGTAGTAGTAGTAGTAGTAGTAGTAGTAGTAGTAGTAGTAGTAGTAGTAGTAGTAGTAGTAGTAGTAGTAGTAGTAGTAGTAGTAGTAGTAGTAGTAGTAGTAGTAGTAGTAGTAGTAGTAGTAGTAGTAGTAGTAGTAGTAGTAGTAGTAGTAGTAGTAGTAGTAGTAGTAGTAGTAGTAGTAGTAGTAGTAGTAGTAGTAGTAGTAGTAGTAGTAGTAGTAGTAGTAGTAGTAGTAGTAGTAGTAGTAGTAGTAGTAGTAGTAGTAGTAGTAGTAGTAGTAGTAGTACTGGTAGTAGTACTGGTAGTATTACTGGTAGTAGTACTGGTAGTAGTACTGGTAGTAGAATAGTAGTAGTAGTATACTACAACACTATAGTGTTAATTTACCGCATGTTCTAGGAGTGCGGGTCTTGATGAGTGACAGGTCGGGTGTAGCCATCGCGTTGCACTCCAGCGTGGGCAGATCTTTGATGTGGTCGTTCTCAAACATTCCCTCGTACACGCGACCGTTCTTGAAGATAAACTTACCCTGTCGTCGTGGGCAACGGGTATCACGATAACTCTACGTACGTTAGGTAACGGCTATGCGATATAGGTGTTACATAACAGATGGTAGGTGTTAGGTAACAGAGGCTAGAGGTGTTAGGTAATAGAGGCTAGAGGTGTTAGGTAACAGAGGCTAGAGGTGTTAGGTAACAGAGGCTAGAGGTGTTAGGTAATAGAGGCTAGAGGTGTTAGGTAATAGAGGCTAGAGGTGTTAGGTAATAGAGGCTAGAGGTGTTACATAACAGAGACTAGAGGTGTTACATAACAGAGGCTAGAGGTGTTAGGTAATAGAGGCTAGAAGTGTTAGGTAACAGAGACTAGGTGTTAGGTAATAGAGGCTAGAGGTGTTAGGTAATAGAGGCTAGAGGTGTTAGGTAATAGAGGCTAGAGGTATTAGGTAACAGAGACTAGGTGTTAGGTAATAGAGGCTAGATGTGTTACGTAATAACGGCTAGAGGTGTTAGGTAATAGAGGCTAGAGGTGTTAGGTAATAGAGGCTAGAGGTATTAGGTAACAGAGACTAGGTGTTAGGTAATAGAGGCTAGAGGTGTTACGTAATAGAGGCTAGAGGTGTTAGGTAATAGAGGCTAGAGGTGTTAGGTAATAGAGGCTAGAGGTGTTACATAACAGAGACTAGAGGTGTTACATAACAGAGGCTAGATGTGTTAGGTAATAGAGGCTAGAAGTGTTAGGTAACAGAGACTAGGTGTTAGGTAATAGAGGCTAGAGGTGTTAGGTAATAGAGGCTAGAGGTGTTAGGTAATAGAGGCTAGAGGTATTAGGTAACAGAGACTAGGTGTTAGGTAATAGAGGCTAGAGGTGTTACGTAATAGAGGCTAGAGGTGTTAGGTAATAGAGGCTAGAGGTGTTACATAACAGAGACTAGAGGTGTTACATAACAGAGGCTAGAGGTGTTAGGTAATAGAGACTAGAGGTATTACATAGGAGAGAGGCTAGAGGTGTTACCTCACCCTGCTTCTGGTTGTTGCTCCACTGGCCGTGATAGCTGGATCCGTTCGCGTAGCTGAACACCCCGAAGCCGCTGCGTTTACAGTTGACGAACTCACCGGAATAACGGTTCCTCAGCGGGTACTGTGACCCGGCGTCCATACGGCGCAGGAACCACGTGTATACTCCGTACCCGTTCTATGGGGAGGGCGAGGCTGTTATCGAGCGCCGTTACTGTTTCGGTACTAGAGTGCGAGAGATTTAATACACGACTCCGAAAGTGTGTAAATACGCACGAATGTCGTACAAAGTGAAAGTACGAGCGCTTAGTTATATAGTGTATAGTATAAATAGGTAGCCCGAGTGCGATTGTATATCAGATTAGTGTGCTACTTTGATAGTACACGCTATTAGCTCTAAGACATTAGCCTAGAAGAGTTGGTTTCGAGCTCAGTGGGCTTTTCAATGAAAATTTAAATTATTTTTAATATTTGATATTAAACGATTAGAGCCATAATAAACTTCAACTATACGATCAGAACAATGTTAATGTTCATTGTTTACATGCTCGCTTTCATACGTCAGACATATCTTACCTCTAGCGCAACTGCTTTGAGCATAATATTGAATATTATACAGTGTTATCACTATAATTAACTACCACTAACACTTGACACGTGCAAAGATAATAAAACTTATAATAGTCGTGATCACTCGTATACTATATATGTGTACTGATGAACTCATCTATTAACACATATATATACGCTGTATGCGTTTGATATTACACCCCTGTAAAAATGCATTACGGAATGGTCCATTATTCATATTTGTTTGTCATAAATAGTCACTCGCGTAGCATCGTCCATCGGCGTTGCACTGTATAACGGCGACTGTTACGGTCAAATAAATAGATATACTAAAGCCTCGACTCTCATCTTAACAATCATGTAGTAATTAGTGGTGGGATCGAGCCGAGTAATTTTCGAGCGGTTTCGAGAAATTAAAATTTCAAAATTACGATTCCGAGTCGGTTTCGAGTAATTTCGAAAATGTTTAGAAAAAATCAGAATTTACATTTAAAAATGAAACTATGTTAATATATTAAATATATGCCGAATTTAAAAATGTATTATTATCGAAATACATATATTGAAACTGAAACCGTTTCGAAACCATTATCTTCGAAACTTAAACTGTTTCGAAACCCTTGTCTTTAAAACTGAAACCGTTTCAAAACATTCAAATTGGGTTTCATTCCCATCACAAGTAATAACTAGCGGCGCGGACCTGAATGCCGTGATCCCAGACGCCTTGGTACATCTCATTAGAGTTGAGCCATTTCATGGTGCCCTGACCGTGTCGGATGTTCCGGTACCAGAAGCCTTCGTACGTATTACCGCTACTGTACTGGCGCATGCCTGTGTAGGTGGATAGCTCTATGAAACGTGTGCCCCGTGTATAGGGTAGGGTGGCATCGAGGCGGGCCGCAATAGGAGTAGGAGTAGGGTTAGCAGTAAGAGTATCGTTACCGCTACTTTCATCGTATACGTTTAGAATTAGATATATTATCTTATCGATGTTTATATCATTGTCTCTGTATTATATTTTTAGTAAACATTTGTGAACTAATCCAAACTCTTATAAAGATACTGTACAAATATTTCTCAAAATGTTGTGTACCTCGTAGATTCATGTTACTATATTGGAGAACTCCTGCCAAGTGTGTCATATGAATATTTATCCAGAAAAGATGGCCCATATGTAGGGTTGAGGTAGGGTGGGGTGGGGTGGGGGTTTTATATAATGTAATACGTATGAGTTATATATATTGATACATCGATTAAACTGCAGGAACTAAATATCTACAATGTAATGTATTAAGTACTATATTATACTGTATTGTACTTTAGAAAATACTTTTATAAGTATCATTGTAGTCAATAAAATATTATCTCAAAATATTTGTTGGGGTATGATGTCTTATTTTGCCATCTCAAAGTTCAGTTAATTAGATAAATATATTATAAATATTGTATTACATTAACTAAAGATGCATTAACTATTAAAGTGATAATATTTTTAAATAATAATTTCGAGTTATTTATGATGCATATAAAGTATACCTATTAATATCTATATAGAAATTTATTTTACGATAAAAATAATTTACGAGTAGATTTATAATTATAATTTACGTTATATTTTTAAAATATTAAGATTATAATCTTAATCTAAAATATAAATTGATTTGTCTTCTTTTTAAACTTTCATTGAATGAGTCATTTATTCTTCATCAACCTAATTTGTTATTTGATTAGTAATTATTAGGTTAACGACGCTTTCCATGAAAGGGTAAGAAGAAAAAATTTATAAATAATATTATTAATATAAATTATATGAATTATATTATTTATTTTATATTATTTATAAATATAAATTATAACTCTATTATAGTGACTTATTACAATTATAATACACGATTGCATAACACCTAGGTAACGCTGACTATGAGATGTACGTAAACAGAGGAGGTTGGCACTAATAGGGGGGAGCCTAACCCCATCCGTGTTTCGTTCCATTCAGCCAGTCTCCCTGATAGTACGAGATACCGATGCGATCGTACTCCATCTTGCCCTTGCCGTGTTTCTCTCCCAGTCTCCACTCTCCCGCATAGGTCAGGGCTCCCGTCTTGAACACCCCGTTACCGTGACGATATCCATCGTTAACGTCTCCATCGTAAGTACTGTGTGTAGTAGTAGTAGTAGTAGTAGTAGTAGTAGTAGTAGTAGTAGTAGTAGTAGTAGTAGTAGTAGTAGTAGTAGTAGTAGTAGTAGTAGTAGTAGTAGTAGTAGTAGTAGTAGTAGTAGTAGTAGTAGTAGTAGTAGTAGTAGTAGTAGTAGTAGTAGTAGTAGTAGTAGTAGTAGTAGTAGTAGTAGTAGTAGTAGTAGTAGTAGTAGTAGTAGTAGTAGTAGTAGTAGTAGTAGTAGTAGTAGTAGTAGTAGTAGTAGTAGTAGTAGTAGTAGTAGTAGTAGTAGTAGTAGTAGTAGTAGTAGTAGTAGTAGTAGTAGTAGTAGTAGTAGTAGTAGTAGTAGTAGTAGTAGTAGTAGTAGTAGTAGTAGTAGTAGTAGTAGTAGTAGTAGTAGTAGTAGTAGTAGTAGTAGTAGTAGTAGTAGGAGTAGTAGTAGTAGTAGTAGTAGTAGTAGTAGTAGTAGTAGTAGTAGTAGTAGTAGTAGTAGTAGTAGTAGTAGTAGTAGTAGTAGTAACAGTAGCTGTAGCAGTGTGTATGTGAATACATAATATCTAATTTATTAAGCTTCGTGTTTTATTGTTTCGTTTATTATTATTGTTTTTCTTATATTTTTCGTTCAACACTTGTCAGAGTATCTACATATACTAATTTGAGTGTATAAATAAATATTTGATTGATTGATTGTTGATGTTGAAAGTAATTATTTAAACATATCATTAATAATAATATAAAGCAAATATAAATATAACGAATAAAGATATGCATATATATATAATATATAATTCAATAGAAGTATTCATAAGGCAATATTGTAATAATATTGATCGATAGGACATTTTTTAAATTTATTTTTAAAGGTAAAATGTTAGTTTTTAAATGATAAGGTAATGTGGTAGTTTGTATCATTGATAATGAAGAACTACATATTTTCCATTCATATTTGATGCGATTGTTAATTGGTTGGTATAATTTAATGGAATTGCTATTATGTAAAAGTCTTGTGTTTTTTAAGTAGTATTTTCTTTAATAAATTATAAAGTAATCATAGGTCTTCAATGTTTATCTAATTAAGTTTATTATATAAGCCAGTAATGCTAGTTGTATAGTCAGTCTACCGTATATAAGTCATAGAGAGCGTTAATTATTTTGTCGAGTCTGTCTGTTTTCATTTTTCAGATCCTGAGAATAAAGAGTTACAATATTGTAGTCTGGATAGTATGAGAGTCTGAGTCAGTAGTTTTGCAATATTTCTATATAAGTATGGGCATATTATTTTAAAGTTAAATAGAACTGCAGTCGTAGATTGAGACAGTAAGTTGTCTTTTATACCTAAATTATATTTGTTATTAAAAGAGATGCCTAGGTATTTGATAGAATTGGTGGCAATAATTGTGTATTGGTAAATAATAAGGCCAGGGTATTAAGTATTTGGGTCATTAGTAATATTTAATAGTTCAGTTTTATTGTTGATAATTGTAGGTTATTATTTTTTAGCCAGTTTTGTAGTTCGTTTAACAGTTTGTTGTGATAGAGTACATTATCTGTGCATGTCGTCTGAGTATAAATTATAAGTAACAACTGGGTGACATTTCATGATTGTTTGTAATGGAATAAGATATATAGAGAAGAGAATATGGGAAAGGATTGATCGTAGAGGAACACCGTGGTCGATGGTGATACAAGGTAGAGGAGCTATTTCTATTTTTATAGAATAATTTCTATTTCTTATAAAAATATAGAAAACCATTCTAGAGTTTTATATTTTATTCCAATGTTATTAATACTAAACAGTACGGCACGTCTGATGGTATGTAGGTATGTGTATGGGTGTGTGGGTAGGGCCTACATCGTAGGTGTGTATGTGGGGTGAGCACGGGTGAACGCAACAACAACAACACTAACCTGCCATCCGACCAATGGTAGGTACCTCTTCCCAGTATCTTGTTCTTGCAGAAATCTCCCTACGAAGCGTACGTTTAGCTTATGTAAATAAACTTAATCAATACTTATCATTAATATTAATTGATATTTATATTGACATATATATATATATATATATATGTATGTGTTGAGTTCTTAGATATTATACGGGAACTTGATTAACTTGATAAGATACTCCATTGCTCCATGTGTATTTTCCTGTCCCATCCATGAAACCATCTTTAAATTCTCCCTTTACAAAGTATCGCAGATTATAGTTTAGAATTGAAAATTTGATTCATTAATACTACCACGACACAATAAGAAAAAGAAATCATATATGATTAGTAAAACTACAATAATTTTACTTATACAACAAATATAATAGAGTGAACACTTATATTTGGTTAAATATAAATATATATATATATAATACCATGATAATATTATATATCGTAAATATTAATGCTATTTCGAATGAAACCTTGTAATGATGACCCATTTGAAAATGAGCTTCTCCATTTCCGTGGTAAACTCCTTTCTTAGTATCACCTTCATAACTTTAATAATCATAGTTAATATCGAATAGTAATATTAATTATATCTGATTAAGGATTATTATGTATTATTATAACACGATTAGTAAATTATGTATAATCATCAATGATGATATGATGATTCATCATATTAACATACGTTATTAGTTCTATTGCAAGCAAATAAAGAAGGGCCTACATTAAGGTGGTTTGGTTTTTTGGGATTAAGCTTGCACATTAACCATTATATCTATGGGTAATATAAATAACTTCTGTGAAAGAATTTGTATTATATCTGTTAATTAAAGGCTGCTGTGTAGGCTTTAAGTTTGAAGTTCTAATTGAAATAATTACTCCAGTGTAGAATATATTTACCAGTCCTTCCTATGATTGTCTGCACACGCAAACACACGCATCGCGCGTAAAATTAATATAATTCAATAACAAATATTTAAATAAATAGTTATTAATAAATTACAATT
>OZ025239.1:81900915-82125915 GCA_964019155.1 Osedax fenrisi
AAATAAAATTGACTTAGTCAATGACCAACACACACAATGACATATAACCACCCATGACAACCACATCAGATCAATATCCTCGACCTTCACCATTCCTACCAGTATCATTCACCAATCTCATTCATCCTCACTACACATCATAAACCAACCCTGTCCCTTACCTACCATCTCCAATATAAATATGTCCTCTGCACCATATAAAATTCCACACTTATCCAATATTAAGGCTGCAACACTTAATGTTTGCTCTATCAGAAATAAAGCTGATCTTATAATCGAATTATTTACTGATCTTAACTTAGATATTATGTGTATTACACAAACATGGCTTAATCTTAATGATACCCCCATAATTGCCACATTAAACACAAATACATTAAGCTTCGTTCACCTTCCAAGACCTAGTTCCCACTTTGGTGGAGGATTAGGTGTATTATATAACAAGTGTATTAAGCTAATAAGCTATAAAGACCTTTCTCTTGAACATTCCGAGGCTTTTTCATGCACATTTCATCCCAATAACTCACTTCCACTTACAATAATAACCATCTACCGACCACCGCATCAATCTATTCCTCATTTTATTGAAGAACTCGATACTCTACTTTACGCATTAACTCCTAAAACAATTCTAACCGGTGATTTTAATATTCCTATCACCTCTACTTCACATAATTCTCGACATCTCTACGATATACTTGAATCACACAATTTGTCCCAAAAAGTCACTACCCCTACACATACAGCAAACAATATTCTTGATCTTGTTATATCAAATAAATCATCTGATATAATTTCCAACACTGTAACTCATAACCTTATAACTGACCACTACATTGTCCTTTTTAATATCCATGTCCCTAAGCCAACCCGCCTATCAAAAACTATTAAAATTAGAAATATTGCTAAAATTGATATTTCAAAATTTATGGAAGACTTTATTAATAATATTTACATTTGTGGTAACAACAAAACTTTATCCCATTTTGACTATATTCTTTCCTCTACTCTTGATGTTCATGCACCTATTAAACAAAAGTCGATTATAGTACGTGATAACTAAAAATGGTTTAATAATAATCTTGTCACCGAAAAACGAAAACTACGAAAAGCCGAAAAATGCTGGCGTAGATCTAAATCTACTACAGACTTTGACATATTTTTACTATGCAGACAGCAATATCGTAGTTTACTCAAAACAACGAAAGAAAATTATTATACTGATCTACTTACTAACGCAGGAAAAGACTATAAGAAAATATTTAAAATATCCAATACACTACTAGGGCGCCTTAATCGACGTATTCTTCCAGATACTTCTATATTAGATAATATTAATAACTTTGATATATTCTTTACCGCTAAAGTAAATGACATTATTACATCTCTTCCCTCCCCTTTATCATATGTACCAACCATCCCTCCATATTCTCTTTCATTACTGAACCTTCCATCTACTTCGCTGGTTGAGAAGCTTCTCCTGTCTGTGAAATCAACATGTTCCCTTGACCCCATTCCTGTCACCCTCTTACATAAGCTGATACCTTATATTGTTATGTACTATAAGGAAATAATCGAAGAATCAATTATATCTGGCTCAGTACCTTCGTGTATGAAGTTAGCTAATGTTACTCCTACTATTAAAAAACCTGACTTGGATAAATCACTGCTCGCGAGCTACCGGCCGATATCACATCTCTCGAATATTTCTAAAGTACTTGAAAGAGTTGTAGCTATTCAACTTAATGACTATATACTCAGTAACAAAATCCTCAATAAATTTCAGAGTGCTTATACTAAAAAGAAAAATACCGAAACAGCTCTTGTCTATATTATTAATTCCCTTCAGCGTGCATCCTTTAATAAACATAGCTCTGTGATCATACTATTAGATCTTTCAGCAGCATTCGATACCTTAGATCATAGCACTTTAATGTTAAGACTTCAGTCTATAGGTATAAATGGAACCGCTCTTGAATGGTTCAAATCATATCTTCAAAATAGATATTTTTCTATTCAGATTGATTCTCTGACATCCACACCTCGGTCAATCCATCATGGTGTACCGCAGGGATCTGTTCTCGGACCAATACTCTTCAATATATACATGATCCCAATATTTGATATTTTTAATAAATATCCAAATATTGGCTACCATTCCTATGCAGATGACCTACAAGTATATATGATTTTAAAAGACCCTACTAAAGATATACCTATACTCAACAACTGCCTTGAGGATATACGAACATGGCTAAACTCAAACTCTCTCTCACTGAATAGCTCAAAAACCATTGCACTCCATATTTCTTTATCAAATAAGTCCACTATTCCAAATATATATATTGGTAATGATTGTATACCTTACTCCAGATCAGCCCGTAATCTAGGAATTATATTAGACACCACATTATCATTTACACATCAGATCTCCAATATAATTAAATCAGTAAATTTTATATTATACACTATAAAAATTATTAGACCTTCAATATCCACTGAAATTGCTAAACTACTTATAACATCTCTTATTCTACCTAAATTAGATTACTGTAATTCGATTATTAATGGTATACCGGATTATTTACTACATAAACTACAACTTTTGCAAAATTCAGCAGTCAGACTCATATACAATATAAATAAATTCTCTAGAACACACATATCACCTTACATGAAAATATTACACTGGCTCCCAATTAAATACAGAATAATATATAAAATATGTATGCTAACCCATCATGCCACTCATCACAGCCAACCTGACTACTTACATACTCTACTTACTCCCTATACATCATCACGCCCAATACGACTTTGCCTCAAGTATACTCTAGTCATACCAGATTTGCGTAATGTATCCATAAAACAAAAGAGAGCCTTCTCAATATCTGCACCTATAGCCTGGAATAGACTTCCTTATAACATTCGTTCTATTCAATCAACCATGTTATTCAAAAATAAGCTTAAGACATATATTTTCTCTTTGGCTTATCCTAATAACAACTAGTCAACATTTAATGCACGGCCGAAAATTTCTGATGAAGTTGATGGCAGTGCCTAAAACATTAGGTTACAGGTTACAGGTTACTACTACTACTACTACTACTACTACTACTACTACTACTACTACTACTACTACTACTATTACTACTACTACTACTACTACTACTACTACTACTACTACTACTACTACTACTACTACTACTACTACTACTACTACTACTACTACTACTACTACTACTACTACTACTACTACTACTACTACTACTACTACTACTACTACTACTACTACTACTACTACTACTACTACTACTACTACTACTACTACTACTACTACTACTACTACTACTACTACTACTACTACTACTACTACTACTACTACTACTACTACTACTACTACTACTACTACTACTACTACTACTACTACTACTACTACTACTACTACTACTACTACTACTACTACTACTACTACTACTACTACTACTACTACTACTACTATTACTACTACTACTACTATTACTACTACTACTACTACTACTACTACTACTACTACTACTACTACTACTACTACTACTACTACTACTACTACTACTACTACTACTACTACTACTACTACTACTACTACTACTACTACTACTACTACTACTACTACTACTACTACTACTACTACTACTACTACTACTACTACTACTACTACTACTACTACTACTACTACTACTACTACTACTACTACTACTACTACTACTACTACTACTACTACTACTACTACTACTACTACTACTACTACTACTACTACTACTACTACTACTACTACTACTACTACTACTACTACTACTACTACTACTACTACTACTACTACTACTACTACTACTACTACTACTACTACTACTACTACTACTACTACTACTACTACTACTACTACTACTACTACTACTACTACTACTACTACTACTACTACTACTACTACTACTACTACTACTACTACTACTACTACTACTACTACTGCTACTACTACTACTACTACTACTACTACTACTACTACTACCACTTATTTAAATTAAATTATGTAATCTATTATTTATTTTATTCCTATATATATAGAAATAACGTAGATAGTATCTACTAGATACGTAGATTACATTAGTAGGTTGCCGTAGTTCACTATGGTGTAAATTAGTTTAAATCACTGACATAAATTTAAGTATGCGTGATATTCTTATAGCGTGAAAATTGTATCATCAATATAACAATTCATTTGATTGGTTACAAAATTATAACTACTTTCGCCATCTATTGGATATTTTACCCGGCCCGTATTACAAACATTGTTTGCAATACGGGCCGGGCATATTTTCGACGATACATAACATTTTTACAAAAATTGAAATTGTAATGTTATTGACGTTTATAATATCTAAATCGTGATAAAATTTCATTTATAATCATAAATAAAAAAGTTATTTGATAACATAAAAAGTGGCCCGTGTTAGACATAATTCCCTTAAATAATATTCAGCTACAAATATATACATGCAATATATATATATATATATATATATATATATACTATAGTAGATAAATTTATAAAATATAAGGTTGAATCATAATTATGTTCGTTCAACCTTTTTATTAAAAGATTGAATGGAGAGTATATTGTTGACTCAACCTTTTACAAAGGTTGAATAGGTAAATAGAGCATTCAACCATTTTATTTCCTTGATTCAACCTTTTATTTTTAACAGTGTATGTACGACGTAAATTGTACGTATACTATTCGAATCATAATTACATATTTGTAAACTTAATATTTATAATATTTTCGAAAATAACATGTAGGAACATAACGTAGGTACCATTACTCTAATAATCTACGTATAGTTGTGTTATATCTACACATATAATATATTGCTTCTACTTTAAATTAAAAGTTCTTTCAGAAACTATGTAAAACTCCTATATATAATAATCGTACATTATATTTAAGTAATTTCAAACTTAATATTTATAATATTTTCGTTACATTTAAAGCATAATATGTATGAAAATAGATTTATCATAATATGTTTAATATAAATTAATTAATAATACGTATCTAGTTAAAAAATAATAAAAATGTATAGTTTGTTCACAATATGTGTTTAAAAGTCATATTATGGCATATTTTTGAAAATCGAAAAAAGTAAACAATATAATTCGTGACGTCATAGTTAGATCGTTTACGATTTTTGACAGATACATTATTGCTATGTTGCTTTCAGATAATGTATGTACTTAATCGATCTAAACTCTTTTATAATAATCATATCGTAGAGATAGATAGGTACCTACTGTATTTTTGTGAATCATACACATAAATATCCGCGCGCATTACGGATAAATATTTGCGGGCGTTAATATATAAAATATTGAGTAAACAAGGAAGTAAACAAGGAAGTAAACAAACTTATATAAAAAGCCTATCTAAACATTTTATCATTTTAGTACAAATTCAAATTTATAAAATATTAATATATAGTTGTTATATATATATAGAAATTAATAGTATATAACTTTGACATGGAGTATAATATAATAATTTCCAACGGACATTTGTTACAATAATTATATTTACTATTATTTAATAAAGTTTAATTTGATATTATTTCTGAAAATGTCAGTGAAATCATTTCAGAAATGAATAGTTTATCGTGTCAATATTGTAGTTTGCAATTTTTTACATTTAAATTATATGTTAAGCATTTAAAGCAATGTCATATTTACGAGAACAATTTTAAGTGTGCATATATAACATGTTTATATATATCTTCAAGAATCGTTCATTTAAAATGATACTAGAATTCATCGTACAAAAAAAATCACAAATTTAAATAAAATTATTGTTTCTAATTCTAATAATTATCTTAATGAATTAATTAATGTTTCATATAATGATTTAAATCAAAATTATCCTGAAGATAATGAACATCACAATGGTGATGAATTAAATGATTCAGATAATAGGTTATAAATGATAATAATGAAAATTCTGAGCTTAATCTTAATAATTTAATTAATAAATATTCATCTGATTTCAAGACATCTATGTTGAATTATGTTGTAACTTTAAAAGAAAATCATTTATTATCGAATAATGTTCAAGAAACTATTATAAATAAAACTAATAGTATAGTTTCTAAAATGTTACAGCATTAATGAACTTATTAAAATTGGATTGAATCAATTAGATGTCGATTATACACATTCATCTATGCTAAATAATATTTTATCAAATAAAAGCATTTTTATAGATAAACTAACTCAAATTAATACCACCTACAAAATTGATAAGATAATAAAAAATAATTATCCCTATGTTGATCCTATTGAATATACTTTTGATAAATTTAATAATACTAATGTATTTCACTACGTTCCAATTATTAAATCATTAACGACATATCTTAAAAAATCTGATATACAGAATATAATAAGTAGTTCAGTTAATCCATCATTAGATAATTATTGTGATCCAATTGATAGACCTGTCTAATTGGTCTCAAAGTACATCATGCAATGTTATCCATTTACAATTATATGTAGATGAGTTTGGATTAAGTAATCCTTTAAGTGCAAATAAAAATAAATATAAAACGATTGGGGTTTATTTTACTATTTTAAACCTTCCACCTTCCATTCGATATCTAAGGTCTAATATATTTTTATGTATTTTAAGTAGATATTCTTTACTTACTAATAATTTAGATAAATATAATAAACTCTTTTCACCCTTAATATCTGATTTGAGTTTATTACAAGATGGTATAAATATCATTCTTGAAAATGGCAATAACTATAAATTTAAAGCCTTATTATCACATATATCTTGTGATAATTTATCAGCTAATGAGATTGGTGGTTTTCGAAGAGTATTTAATTCTGGATTTTTTTGTCGTTTTTGTTTGATATCATATGAACAATTTCGTGATAATATTCTTATTGAAAATCTAATTCTTAGAAACGAACAAAATTATAATAATCATATAAATTACTTACAATCAGATGACAAATTAACATTTGGTATTCGTAATAAGTGTAATTTCTCTAAACTTAATTATTTTAAGCCGTATGAAAAATGTCCTCCCGATCTTATGCACGATCTTATCGAAGGGGTAATACCACTTACAATATATAAAGTTTTAATGCACTTAAAGGCTGATAATTTAATTTCTATAGATAGTATGAATAATAGGTTATCTTTGATTGATTTTCCTATAAATAAAAATATTCCCTTATTGTTTGAACATAATATTTTTACAAAACGAAATCATTTAAAAGGAACTGCTTCGCAACATTTAGAATTATTTTAATCTGCCCCGTATTGTAGATATTACAAAATTAAAAAATAATAAATATTGGGAAATATATTTAATATTAAGAGAAATTTTCGATTACCTTTATAGTCCAAAAATAGCGAAAGATATTTTAATTCATATATCTAATTAAGTTGAATCATATTTAATGACATTTTCAAACTGTTTCAATAAATCTTCTTTAATACCCAAACATCATTTCATGTTACATTATAGTCATTATATTTCATTATATGGCCCACCACGTTATAGTTATTGCATGCCGTTTGAAGCTAAGCATCAATATTTTAAAAATATACAAAAAACAACTCAACATTTTAAAAATATTACTCATACATTATCTAAACGGCATCAATTTAATTTGGCTAATATAATGATAAATGATAATTTCATGTCTAATTTAATAATTAATAATGTAAGAGAAATCAAAAAATCTAATTTACCATTATATTTAATTACATCCATTGAATATAAATGTAATATAAATCTTCCAGATATAGTCGATATAAGTAAATTAATTACAATGAATTATATAAATTATATTGTAGATCCACTTATATGTTATGTATTAGAATTAAATTCTGTTGATAATTATCCAATATTTTTTCATAATAAATATATTATAAATATAAATTTTAAATGGTATTTATGTGGTAAACTTTCTATTCCTATATGTTATAAATTATAACTTATAATTATGAAGCACATGCGTATACCGTAACATTATTTGATGATTGGTTTATTTTAGAACCTAATATATTATATTATATAATATATATTATATATATATATTATAATATATATAATATATTATATAATTTATATAACGTATACAAGCATAGATTTTATTCAGAACAAAATAATAACTTTGCTTATACTATAATTAATATTTAAACCATAGGTTATTTATTATTTAATCTACAGAAACTACACTGATACCTTATTTATATTAATATACATATTACATAATAAATAATAAATAATTATTCAATATATAATATACGATAGAATAAATACAGTATTCTATAACATATATACATACAAATTAAAATAACATCTAATAGTAAATTATAAATTGTAGAAGAATATACATCATTAGAAAAATTTGATGAGTTAGCTAATAATTCAAACTATGTAAATGAAACATCACTACACGATGAGGTATTACCAGAATATGATACAACACCGCCACAAAATGAGGCCACACTACCAGAAGATTATACAAAACTACCTGAAGATGATACACTACCACAAGATGAGTCAACACTAATATAACGTGAACAATCTGGCAATCATAAATCATTATTTAATGAAGATTTGTTTGGATATATGTTAGTATATAAATTATATGTGATATCATTTAACATAATAAAAACATCTAATAAAAAATTGATTCAAGTATTTATTGAAAATTATATTTTATCTGTATATAATTAATTACATTATTTTCTTATTAATGTATATATATATATATATATATATATATATATATCAAATTTTATATTAGGTTGCCAACATTTAAAAATGATTTACTATTAATATTGTCAACACAAAGATAAAATAAGTATTATATCCCTTACACGCAAAATAGGAAAGATTTACTTAACGCTTGTGTCGATGATATAGAACTAAAATATTAAAATTTGTAAGTAATTTATTATATAATTATTATAATACAGACTACATATATATAATATTATATAAAATTTATAGATTAATTTCAAGAGTTGGGCTAGCAAGGGTCATTATGGCATTACTTGCATCGTATCCTTTCTTGGGAGATGAGGTTATATTATTTATATTAAATTATAAAAATAAATATAATAATTAAAAATAATATTTAATTTTATGTACATTATTTTCACATTAAAGTATATTGTGTATACTTTATTTTATATTTATAAATTTAAAAATTCTTATCTTTTATATATATGTAGTTTTTTTTATTTATTAATTTCATATTTAAATTTATTAAATTGATATAATTTATTATCATTAATTAGGGCAGCTACCACAAAAAAATAATTATAGGGCATTTAGATATATTTTACTAAGGAAAATATAGGATGATATATATGGGTAATTTCGAATTAGATAGTGGATATGTTATAGTATTGAAATATAGGTAGTCGAATAGTTATAATATTGAAAATTAAGTGTTCGACAATTTATAATATTGAAAATTAGATGGTCGAGAAGTTATAGTATTAAAATTTAGGTGGTCGAGAAGTTATAGTCTTAAAAATAAGGATGTCGAGAAGTTAATTATCTTAATAACATCAATATAAAATATGTCATGCTCATGTATCAACATCACATGCAGCTGATTTTAAATTCATATTCACCATTATTAGTACTATAATAATTTATTTATTTACATATTTAGATCTTCTATGCAGATATTATCTAAACATGGAGAGTTTAACTTCTTGAATAGTGGGGAGATTGATATTAAATCTTTTGTAGACGAATTTCCAGCTTTCTCAATATTTGAAGTTGTTAGTATATTTAATTATATTAATATTATATTTTGACATTTAAAATAAAATAATATATTATAAATTATATATCATAATTAAAATTTATAATATTTACAACTATAATTTTATTATTCAGTTACTTGATGAAATAGAAGAGCAGCTTAATAAAAATATAAAGAAATCATTGGATTCTATTTATCCATATATTAGTAAGCTATCGAAATTTTCAAAAAATACGGGCAATAAATTGCATGATATATTGGAGCAACATTATTATTCAGAAGTTGATACGATTCTATCAGAGGACAAACAAAAAAGGTTAATTAATTATCAATATATATTGATATTATAATGAAATGTCAATATACTAATGCTACCTCTATATACTATTTCCACCTCTATATACTATTTCTACCTCTATATACTATTGCTACCTCTATATACTATTTCTACTTCTATATACTATTGCTACCTCTATATACTATTGCTACCTCTATATACTATTGCTACCTCTATATACTATTTCTACCTCTATATACTATTGCTACCTCTATATACTATTGCTACCTCTATATACTATTTCTACCTCTATACTCTATTATTACATCTATATACTATTTCTAACTCTATATACTATTGTTACCTTTATATGATATTGCTTATATACCTCTATATTATATTGGTACATCTATGTGGTATTGCTACTTCTATATACTATTGTTACTTCTATATTCTATATCTATAACATAATAGATGCAGCATTAAAATTCGGATTATGTTGTCTGGTAGTAATCTTCGGTGAAAATGTAGAATATTTGATCAGTGAAAATCCCTTTGTAAGTATAATAATTGTTCTGAATAATTGTTGACATAATTATATTATATTATAGATATTAATATATAAAATATTATGCTGTAATTTCTCGTTTTACATTATAAATTTATTTTAGGAAATAAAGACTCCACATCCAGTTATTATTAATTTGAATGGAGAATACAAGGTCTACATAGAAAATATTGTTATTTTTAATTCTAGATCATTCTCAAAGTCCTTCATGGCATGGTATTCTTATCATTATTTATTCTGTATTGAATTTGAAAATAATATAAACAATTTTTGTATTTTTATTAATAATTATATATTTAAATTGCATCTTGGAAATATTCCAAGATCTGTAAGATTATATAATAAATTATAAATATTATTCTACATATTTTATTTATTCTTTGTAACTTTTGAAATTAGAAAGCTAACATATATAATAATATTTCTATTTCCATTATATACTATAAATAATCTATTATAATTTATAACTGTATAATTAGTTCTTATTCTAATATTTCTATTTTCATTATGTAAAAAGAGACTATATTAATTGTAGTTAGTTTTCTTGTTATAATACTATTGTTTTTCTTATATCCGGAATCAGATTTGTGGCCTAATCAATTATGTTAAAATATACTATATTAATTGTAGTTAGTTTTCTTGTTATAATACTATTGTTTTTCTTATATCCGGAATCAGATTCGTGGCCTAATCAATTATGTTAAAATATACTATATTAATTGTAGTTAGTTTTCTTGTTATAATACTATCATTTTTCTTATATCCGGAATCAGAATTGTGGCCTATTCAATTCAGCTAAACCCATAACCACATAAATGGATCAAACCCATAACCACTTAAATGGATAAAACCCATAACCACATAAATGTATAGAACCCATAACCACATAAATGTATAAAACCCATAACCACATAAATGGATAAAACCCATAACCACATAAATGGATAAAACCCATAACCACATAAATGGATAAAACCCATAACCACATAAATGGATAAAACCCATAACCACATAAATGGATAAAACCCATAACTATCAACTTTACCAAATGCCATAACTATAAGAAAAGTAGAAAACCCATAACTAGATGTTAAATTTCTAGTAATGGCTTCAAACCCATAACTAAATGGAAACGTTTGGTATGGGTTTTTGGTAGCTTAGGATAGGGTTTATTTTTTACATATATATCTACATGCGTGTTAACCTGGAGTCGTCACGAGTGTTGTACTAAGGGTAATGATAACGCGCGCGTGTACGTGTGTGTGCGCTGCAATTGTCACGTGATCTATGTGAAGCGCCGCACGTGACCCGGCCTATCACACGTGACCCGGCCTAGCACACGTGATCTACAATTCCCATAAGTCACTTTAGTAGTCAATATTAATTTGTCGAATACAAAATACATATATGTATGCATGCGGCCAAACACACATATTTGTACTATAACATCTAACGTCTACTTATATAACCCAGGTATAACCAAGACCTCCTATAACCTCGGTTATAGGAGGTCTTGGTATAACCTAGTAGCTACTATAGTTAATTAAACATCATATGAAAACATGTGTAATATATAATAAAACAAATTATTAATACAATTATTATTATTATTGAATTGAATTGAATTAATTTTATTACGAATTATATTCATAGTATGAATAGTAAACTATAAATAAATAATACAAATTAAATCGCAAAACGATAACAAAACGTAAAATAAAAATATAATAATAATAAATCATTAATATAGTATGAAGAATTATATGTAGGGAAATAATTAATAAACATAGAATAAAATAAACAATGTAATACACAGATTAAATACAGATATGTATTTTACGTATTTAATAAGTATAATACTTAATAATATTTTTAATTTTAGATTTGAAGATTGACAACGTTTTTGCATTTACTATATTATCATCCAGATTATTCCATAAAGAGGCCACTCTATTTTTCAATAGATTTCTCCGTGGATCAATCCTTGTCTTATATATTAATAGTCTTTTAGAGTGTCCTCGGGTAATATTATTAGTTTTTATCTGAATGATTGAAGATGGGTCAATATCAATTAAACCATTAATAAGTTTATATAGCATTATTAAGTCGAATCTCATTCGGCGAATTTCAAGGGAATCGATATCGAGAAATGTAATTCGTTCATCATAACTTAGATAAGGTATTTTACAACGACCAAAAAGACGACGAGTAAAATTATTTTGTACTTTTTCAAGTTGTCGTTTAAATCCTATATAGCCTCTCGCCTCTATACCAGGATTCCATACTGTAGATGCAAATTCTAGATGAGGTCTAGCATATGCTATATATGCTGTTCATATTATAATATGTATACAGTGATATTATTAGTAATAAAGCAACGAAATATACGATTAATAACACTATAGGCTTTAGCACAACACACACCAATATGTTTTTTTAAATATAAATTATCATCGATAGTTATACCTAAATCTATATATGAAGAGCAATAACTAATTCTAGCATCATTAACATAGTATGTTGGAATGGTAACTTTACCTAAAGTCAAATAAAATGATTTGTTGGCCGAATTTTCTAATTGCCATAATACTGACCAATTATAGAATTTATTAATTGATGATTGAAGTTTATCTCTATCATTTAAATTATTATAAATTAAACTTAATTTCGTATCATCATCAAAAAGATTAATTGTAATATCTGTATCAATACTATCAACTAGGTCATTTATATAGATCAGAAATAGCAAAGGACCAATAACAGAACCCTGGGGTACTCCAGATAAAATATTTGCAGAATCAGAGATAGTGTCATTATCCTAACTCTTTGTGATCTGTTCGATAAAAAGCTTTTTATCTAATCTAGAATGGGACCTACAATACCTATATTTGATAACTTAGCTATTAATTTATTATTAATTACGTATTATTATTATTATTATTATTATTATTATTATTATTATTATTATTATTATTATTATTATTATTATTATTATTATTATTATTATTATTATTATTATTATTATTATTATTATTATTATTATTATTATTATTATTATTATTATTATTATTATTATTATTATTATTATTATTATTATTATTATAATAATATATTATTATTATTATTATTATTATTATTATTATTATTATTATTATAATTATTATTATTATTATTATTATTATTATTATTATTATTATTATTATTATTATTATTATAATAATATATTATTATTATTATTATTATTATTATTATAATTATTATTATTATTATTATTATTATTATTATTATTATTATTATTATTATTATTATTATTATTATTATTATTATTATTATTATTATTATTATTATTATTATTATTATTATTATTATTATTATTATTATTATTATTATTATTATTATTATTATTATTATTATTATTATTATTATTATTATTATTATTATTATTATTATTATTATTATTATTATTATTATTATTATTATTATTATTATTATTATTATTATTATTATTATTATTATTATTATTATTATTATTATTATTATTATTATTATTATTATTATTATTATTATTATTATTATTATTATTATTATTATTATTATAATTATTATTATTATTATTATTATTATTGTGATGTGTACAATAATACCCATGGGTATAAGAACTCTAATCAGCAGTTCCCCAGGTTGCGGATAGGGGAACGTCCTGTAGATATAATGGCTAACTGCGAATAACAATAAGCAGTGCTGGGCAGGGTACACTTAGGGTGTGTTTTTGGTCAACCACAGGTGTAACAACCACAGGTGTATGAGAAATTCGTATTCACTGCATGTAAAAATCCAACTGTTACAAACCAGACGTGTTTTGTAACAGTTTAGTTTTATACGTTTTATACAATATATTATTTCTTAATTATATTAATTATTTCATTATGTATCACTCTTTTAAATGATCATTTAGGGGTGTAATGCAGGTAACATAAACCAAATAACACAAATCAAAACCAAAATATCAATCCGTAATATAAGGGAAAGTCTCCAATTACCGACCCCCTCCTAATACCGACCCCTTTCGTATCTCAGTAACTATAAGAGATATCAAAAAATTATATATATACATGAAATGTTAGTAATGTAATGATAAATATGAATAAGTATTTTGTTTTAAAAAATATTCAATCCTGCAATTGTTATTTGATAAAATGAAATATTCTGTTTTTACTTTTTAAATATTTGAATAATAACTTTTTTTTAATTATTGTAAATACTTTATTAATTAAAAGAAAACTTATTACTGCACATAATATTGTAGATCAATAAAATGTTTATAACTTTTATAAAAATAATTTATTTTGAATAACTATTAACCAATATATCATAATAATAGCAACCCATATGATTTTCCTATTACCGACCCCCTAAATTACCCTAATACCGACCCCATGTGATTTATTGTATTAAATCAAAAGAGATCCGTAATTCACTTTAAAATATATCGTAAGTTGTTTGTGTATCATTGATATAGATTTAGGATTCTTGATTCCAGTTGATTATATACACACTGATTGATAAATAAATGTTAAATAATAATATATACTCTTTTAATATAATTACTATAAAGTTTAAATTTAAATTTAATATTACTATTAAAACATAAATTCAATAACAAATAAATTACGTCATGTTATAATTAATTATATTTATGTATATCTACTATTTTTATTGGATACTACAATTATTTATGCCACGATTATTTTAGGGGGTCGGTAATAGGGGAAGGGGGTCGGTATTAGGCACATATATCCGATTAAGGACTCCCCTGTTTATTTTTGTAAATATTATTATATCAAAAATTTAAAATAGCCACATTATTCATTTCCATAATATTACCCTAATTACAAAATGTCAATTAAATATATTTAATATTGAATACGTTATTACAAATAATCATTTAGGGGTCGGTAATCGTTGATTTTCCCTTATCTATACGAATATCATATATCGAAGATATTTCTATTATATATTTTCAAAATTTATATACAATGTACAATATTAGAATAAACAAATATCATCATTAGTTATTTCAGAAAACCTAATATTTATTTATTTTTGAATTTCAATAATTGATTTTATTGATTGAAAACTTTATTTTGTTCTATTCTTTTTTTTCCGTTATATTTGTTCAGTTATTTTTTTTCAGTTATTTTTTTTCTTGTTATTTTGTTCCTATTATTTTTTTTCGGGTTTTTTTCCGGTCACCGTATATATTCACGATATTGTATATTTACATATAACCGATATAATATATACTGTTATTTTTATATACGAATATATAATATGTATACTATTTATAATATACGTATATACATACAATATTTTAGAAGAAAACAACAATATTTACCATAAAATTGTTTACCAATTATCTCAAATTAAATAAAATACTTCATTGTATATTTTAAATATCGAACAATTCTTTACTTGTTATGAATATTACCAAGTTATCGTATATACAAACATATATTTCATAATTGTATATATATATATATACATTATGTCCTTATTCAACAATAAACTAGCATGTTATGTGTATATTGTAACATGTATAGTTCTATCTATAAATATAATCTTAATGTATAATCTTACAAAATCTTAATTATACATATTATCACGATTACTTTCACGTATATTTACCAAATGTCTATAAATCTATGATAGGAACACACACACATACACCCCACCACCGTATATATCGCTAATTATAGCGTATTATCGTAATCATCAGTATATGTGTTACATACCAGCGATGTGAAGAAAGTATGTTCTTTATATCGGTGATGTTGACACGCATGAGTGCACAATGAACATATATGTTCTAGAGATATATATATATATATATATATATATATTATATGGGATATATATATACACTTATGTATATAAACATATACCCATATACACACATATACATTTATAGCCTTTACAATCACATACTTGATACTATATATTATATAAGTACGTTAAATACATATTACACATATTATATTGTTTTGTATATGATTATTTGATATTTAAATTATATATATATATTTAAAATGTTTACATTTTCTACCAAACTAATATTATGTGAAATATATTCTAGGAAATACAATACTTATATTTATTAGTTGGATAATCCATCAACAATTATAGTGTATTTTGTTTATTATTTTAGTTTTATTATATACATATTTTATTATAATAATAACGTTATTATTGTACAATATGTGTTTGTATTAAATATAATATAATTAAAACGAGTTGTCGTATACACCTTGACTACATATAAATATAAGTATAATTTAACTAAGTATCAAATAGTTATTACATAATATATTTTAATACATTTAATCCAAATAAGTTTAGTAATGTAAAAATATAAGAAAAATTTTAACTTAATTTGTTAATACAAAAAATTAATTATTTTCCATTTAACATCATCATATATGATGATATACTATAGTAATAGCAAACCCTTTGGTAATATCATGTAATGATATGTCACTATATGTGTATGTGTACCTGTTATGTTGTATTATATGTGTTATCCCGACGTTGTCAAATTTGTACGTTCCAGGGCAATGATGATAACCAGGTAGAGTTGCATAAGTTTATTCATAAGAGTTTAGATAGATATATATTTAGGGTGATACAGAATAACGTGTGCAGATATGACTAGTG
Source organism: Osedax fenrisi (assembly GCA_964019155.1). Classification (NCBI taxonomy): domain Eukaryota; kingdom Metazoa; phylum Annelida; class Polychaeta; order Sabellida; family Siboglinidae; genus Osedax; species Osedax fenrisi. Next base: position 81,918,306 of record OZ025239.1, read on the forward strand.
ATATAGTGCGAATGCCTATATGTAATACATGTACATATCCAGGCATGTAGCGTTAAGGAATGTACGTGCGTTGCGTTCATTACATAATTATAATTAGGTAGGCGTGGATACGCCTCATGCATTGCATTGCATAGATATATACATGACTGTATATATTGTTATATGATAATATTACGTGCATATATATATCGTATAGATATATGCGAATATATATATATAGGTATATGATAATATTATTACATCCCTCTTAATTAGATATTAAGAGGCATATCGGGAAGGTGCGGTTATGGACCTTCCAGATCGTCGAGGGGTAGTAACGTCTGTCGTTACATTTCCGACATATGTAGTCGGGGTGTCGACAGTGGGGCGGATGTCGGTTCTGGTTCGACGTAAGACTCCGTGTGGTCCGTCGACGTCATATGATCGTGGTTCAGAACGTTTCGCGAGAATAGTGGATGGTGTCCACTTATTCGTAATGGGGTTACGTACATATACGTTCTCGGTGGGCTCTAGTTTTCTAAGGCATTTGTTAGAGATACCCTTATCATGGTAATATAGCGTTATGTCAGATCGCTTAATAAGTCGCCTATGCGTATCGGTATCTATCGCACTGTGTGTCGTAGATGGTAATATAGTCGTAAGTCGTCTGTTGAACAGTAGTTCAGCGGGTGATCGTAAGTGACAGTCAATGGGTGTCGTTCGTAACAATAGTAGTGATTTGTATAAGTCGGTTGTCTTGTGCAGTACTCTTTTAACTGTCTGCACCATTCGTTCTGCTAGTCCGTTGCTTCTAGGGTAGTATGGGCTACTGGTGATATGTTTGAAGTCCCATGTCTTGGCGAATTCTGAGAACTCAGATGAGCTATATTGTCTTCCGTTGTCGCTCAGTAGGGTGTGTGAGATTCCGTGTTCCGCGAATAAACATTTAAATATATTTATTATATTCTTACTTGTACAGGGGTTGTTTATTTTGTATACGAAGGGGTACTTCGAATAGTAGTCTACTATTAGTAAGTAATGTTCGTTCTTGTGTTCAAAGATGTCCGTGGCGATTGTTTGCCAAGGTCGTTCTGGTATGTCTCTGGTGAGAAGTGGTTCTCGACTTTGTCGTCTTGATATCTCTTGACATGTAACACATTGTGAGATCATTGTGGAAATATCTTCATTTATTCCTGGCCAATATATATGTTGTCGTGCGAGTAATCGTGATTTCTCTATACCCTGGTGTGCAGTATGCAATATTTTCATAATGTGTTGTCTTTGGTTGGGCGGTATGAGAACTTGTAATAGTTTCAAAATAACGTCATCGTCGCATGTAAGTTCATCTCTGAATGACCAGTATTTCTCTATGGCATTCGGTACCTGTTTTATATCTTTAGGCCAACCATTGTTGATTGTGGTTTTCAAAAGTATCAGTTCTTCGTCACTGTTTGTCTCGTCTCGTATTTCGTTGAGTCTCTGTAGAGAATTGTATTGGGGTGATAGCTACATCTAAGTCTATATGTGCTGCGTTATCAGCATCGGGTTGTCTGGAGAGAGTGTCCGCTAGTGTCATAGTGTTACCAGGACTGTATGTGACTGTATAGTTGTACGTTTGGATTCGCAGCATCATTCTTTGTAGTCTTGCTGGTGCCTTTTCCAGACTCTTCTTCGTTATCATTTCGAGAGGCTTGTGGTCTGTTATTACAGCGAATTCTCTTCCATATATATAGTAGTGGAATCTTTCGCATCCAAATACTATGGCTAGCATTTCCCTTTCAATATTTGCGTATCTCTGTTCGGTTGTAGTAAGGGATTTTGAGGCGAAAGCTATTGGTATATTTTCTTGGAGCAGGACGGCTCCGAGTCCTCTTCCTGATGCGTCTACTTGTATCGTCGTGGGAATACCGGGTCTAAAATATGCGAGCGTGGTTGCGTTAAATATTGCTTCTTTTACTTTCTTGAAGTCTTCCGTGTTCGACTCTTTCCATGTATGTTCTTCTTCTTTTAGAATGTCTCTCAGTTCAGCTGTTAAGGTAACTAGGTTGGGTATGAATGTCGACATGTAGGTAGCAATGCCTAGGAATTCTATAAGTTCTGTATCGTTATTAGGTATGTTGAATGCTTTGATTGCTTTGATCCTGTTTTCGTTGGGGTGAACTCCTTTTTTGTCAAACGTAAGTCCGAAAAAAGGTAATGAAGATGTTCCTATGGAGCATTTTGTATCGTTGAATACGAGTCCGTTTTTCAGAGCTTCTTTCATGAGGTTCATTAGGTTGCTATAATGTTCTTGTTGATCTTTTCCAAAGACCCCGATATCGTCTGCAATCGATATCGTGCCTGGGCAGTTTTCTAGAATTATATCCATTCTCTCTTGGAATATATCCTGGCTTAGATTTAGTCCAAATGGAAGTCTAAGGAATCTGTATCTTCCGAAAGGTGTATTGAAAGTAGTGAGTGTGCTTGATTCATCGTCAAGTGTTATTGACCAATATCCTGATCTCGCATCGAGTTTGGAAAATACGGTAGCTCCTTCCAGTCTGAAGGTCATCTCCTCCAGTGTTGGGGTAGGGTAATGAGGTCTACGAATGGCTTCATTTAGGTGTTTCGGGTACAAACATATTCGTATCTTTCCGGAACTCTTCCGGGAGTATGCTAGGCTAGAAACATATTCAGTTGGTTTCTTGATTCTCTCTATTACTTTCATTTCAGTCATATTGTCAAGCTCCTTCTTTACTTCTTCTCTTATGGCTAGAGCGCATCTTCTTGGGGATTGCACTACAGGTGTCACAGTAGGATCTAACGTAATGTGGAACTTTCCGGGAAATCTTCCGATTCCTTCGAAGTTCTCCGGGAATTCTCGTTTTAGTCATGCCAGATCTACTTTTACTTTTTCTATCGAGCAGTGTATGGAGATAAGCTTCAGCTCCCTGCTCGATGGAAGTCCGATAATTGCCGGTCCGTCGGTGTCTACAATGTAAAAAGTAGCTATTATAGTTTTATTCTCGAATCTAATGGGTATCTTGATTGAGCCTTTGTTGTTCAATCTTCCACCGTCATATGTGATAAGCTGTATTTTGCTGTCTTATACGGGGAATGTCATGTCGTTTTCCTTCATCATGTTCAGTATTCGCAGAGGGAGAATATTTCCTTGTGCGCCACTATCAACTTTTACCTTGATACTGGTTCTTACTTTGGCTCCTTGTACATATACGTAAGTATGTACTTCGTCTTGTTGCTTGTTAATGCCATGACATTTTAGTTCGTCGTACTTGTTTTCGATTACGACTTCGTCATGCGCTTGTCGCTTCCCATAGTGCTTCTTCTTGTCTTTAGACTTGCATACCTTTGTCCAGTGTCCTTTCCGACTGCATGCATGGCAAGTCGAATCTGCTGCTGGGCAGTTTGCTTTTCCTCTCTGGTGTTTCCTACCACAGTATCGGCAGATCGGTGTATTCAGCGAATATTGCGTTTGATTTCGTGATTCTACGGCTTATATACGTTTACTCTTCTCTCTGAATGATTTTAAGTCATTCAGCGTCGATTCGTATAATCGTGTGTTCTGCATAGCTACGTCTAAGGTAAGCGTTTCATCTTTGGATAACAGATCCTCGCGTACTTTGGTGTGCTTTCCGTTCGAAATAATGCACTCGATGACCCGGTCATCAAGTTCGGAGTCTCTGAACTTGCATTTGTCAGCGTATATGCGTAATCTCGTGACAAACGTGTATATATTCTCATCATCATGTTGGAATATCTTTGTGATATTATAGCGTGCCAACCTGAAATTGCATCTTGGTTCTATAGTCTCTTGCAACATCTATCAGAATCCTTTTAAAGTCTTTTCTTCTTTCTTGATAGGCCACGTATTGAAGATCTTTATTCCTATCCTTCCAACCCATAGTAGAACGTATGTTAATTGTTTTGCATCGGTCTTCAGTTTTTCTAGTGGTCCTTCGAACAGTAATTATGTATATTGTCTAAATGTATGGAATTCAGTAGTCAAGTCGTTAGCATCCCAGTCAAATTTGTGTAGAGTTGTTGCGTCCATGGTGTATATATATATAGATATGTATCGTAATATATATATAGTAATGCGCAAAGTATGTCCAATCAAGTAGTATTATATATCGTATGTCTATGTGCTGTTATATAGCTAGTGTATATGTATTATAAGTACTGTATACGTATATTATGTATGCGTGTAATATATATTTAACTAAGTATCTATGATAAGGGTATCAATATCAAATATATATAGAAAACTAACGTAATGGATGTATATTGAATTCGGTTCTGTATCGTGTCCTTCGTATGTAGTCATGCTCGGGTCGTGTCGTGAGCTCGTTTCTTAGTCGCCGTCACCATGTAATGATATGTCACTATATGTGTATGTGTACCTGTTATGTTGTATTATATGTGTTATCCCGACGTTGTCAAATTTGTACGTTCCAGGGCAATGATGATAACCAGGTAGAGTTGCATAAGTTTATTCATAAGAGTTTAGATACATATATATATTTAGGGTGATACAGAATAACGTGTCCAGATATGACTAGTGGTATAGTGCGAATGCCTATATGTAATACATGTACATATCCAGGCCATCGATATAAAGAAAGTGGATAAACAATTGACGCACGCAATGCATGTAAAAGATAGACATGTGAATGACACTTTTATCAATACATTAACAAAATGGTATCAGTGATTTTGATTCGATATTAGTCATATTATATATGTCAAATATTAAAACAGTAGGCTTTTCGTCGAAATAGATTAAAGTGACTTCTATCTATATCAATGGATTTAAATTATAAATATCAATAAAATCAATAAAATAGTATTATATCTTCAATTTAAATACACAAAATTAGGAGGAATGTTGATATTATGTATTTTAATTATATAATTTTATTTTTAGTATAGATAGTACATTAAAATTGATAGTGATTATCAATATATATATGATAAATACATATTATTATAAATAAAAAGTAGTGGGCCAGATCATAGAGAACGAAGTTATAGAGAAGAAGCTTCGCTATAATAATGTATTAGATATTAGCTCCCCTGTTGATAGAAAATAATTCATATATGTGTTCCACAAATCTACTGAAATAAATAGATTATTGCAAATATTTTTAACATTTAAAAAAAATTTCCATTTCTATGATTTTTTCAAATATCCTAGAATTTAAATAAATATATTTGAATTTATTTGAATAAATATATATTACAAAATTCCGAGAGTATATTCATGTATTAAACCTCATTGTAATAATACGATATATAACTGGAAAGAATAACAATTACCATCTGTTTGTATTAATATTCATTATTATTCCTAATTAGGTAATTATTCCTATATTTTAAATTGATTTTAAATGACAATTTTTAAATATTATTATATAATTTGGGAAAAATATCATCACTATTTCAAATAGTATTCGAATATATTATTAATAAGTATATTTAAATTGATTTTGAATGTGTTATATACTACAATACATATATATCTAATTATCTATACTATATAAATATAACTAACATTTTATATTCTTAATTATTTGTTATTGTTTACTTCCTCTTTCTCCTCTTTCTCGCTAGAGGCGCGCATATCATATAACACGTCTCTTCTTCCTTCCTCGACATCAGTCGATGCTGATGTCTATCCTGATAAATCAGGATCACCTACTCGTCGAAACGTTTGGGTCGACGAGTCTCCCGTGATGATCTCCTCACTGGTGGGACATCAATCGTCGGAGAATCTTCAACATTCTGTGATTCTGTTTGTTCTCTTGATACTTCTGAATGGAACGAATTCGACAGTGGTATTTCAGATTCTATAGCGTTTCCTGGTGTTATAATAGGTTCTTGTCTTATGCCAGGTTCTGAACGAACGTCTTCCTCTATTTCTGGTGGTTTCCTCAATATACTTTGGCTACCTCTCGTTCGTAGATGGTTTATATGACGTCTAATACTTCTTCCATCTGGTAGTCTAACCCATGCTATAGAATTATGTATTTCTTCAATTCTACCTTCTAGCCAATTCTGGTTATTCCTAAAGTCTTTTGCGAATACAGCATCCCCTGGGTTATACAGGTTCCTCTTTTCTTGTTTGTACTCGCCTTCTTTGTCCATGGGAAGTAAGAGATCTAATTTTGATCTAATTCTTCTGCCCATCAGTAATTCACATGGTGCCTTCCCTGTTAGTGTATGTGGTGTAATTCTGTAATTTAATAAGAATCTCTGTATTTTCTCGTGAATTGATCCTTCTCCTTCTGTTCTTCCCATAGCTTTCTTAAATGTCTGTACCGCTCTTTCCGCTATTCCATTAGTTGCTGGATGATATGGCGGTGAAAATAGATGTCTAATACCATTATTCTTCATGTATTGTGACATTTCGGAGCTTGCTAAATTTGTACCATTATCAGTAACGATAATCTGTGGTAAACCATGTGTCGCGAATATTTCTTGTAATTTTTCTATTATTTTACAAGATGTAACGTGCCCCATTACTATTACGTCTAGCCATTTAGTATATGCATCGACTACTATTAAATACATATGACCCAAAAAAGGGCCAGCGAAATCCATATGAATTATTTTCCAAGGTTGTTGGGGATCTGGCTACGAACTGTATTTGCATTCAGTCAAATTTCTACTATTTTGACACCCGGGACATTCCCGAACAATTGATTCTATATCCATATCCATTAAGGGCCACCAGAAATAACTTCTTGCTAAACCCTTCATACGTGTCATTACTGGATGTCCTTCGTGTAATAATTTCAATACTTTTCTCTGCCATGACCGTGGTATTATAACTCTTGACCCCCATAATATTAATTCATTATGAGTATGAAGTTCAGTTCTCCTTCTATAATATCCAATACCCTCATTTCTCAGAGTATTCTCTTCTGGCCATCCATCTCTGATGTATCTTTTAACTTGTTTTAACATGGTATCTTCTATTACTGCCTTTTCCAATAACTTACAGTCGATTAATTTGTCCTCTATTGTCTCTATGGTAAATATTATTTCAGGTAGTGGTTGAACTTCTTCTGTAGCCCTATGTGATGGTAGTCTACTGAGTGCATCTGCATGTGGTATCTTAGTTCCCGGCAAATATTTGAATGTATAATCATATGCGGATAATGTTAGTGCCCACCGTTGTATCCTTCCAGATACCATTTGTGGTATACCTTTATTACTATTGAATAATGTCAATAGAGGTCTATGATCATTTGCAATAATGAATTTCCTTCCAAACAAATATTTATGAAATTTCTTCACTGCAAATATTACCCCCAGTGCTTCCTTCTCAATTTGTGAATAATTCTTTTCTGCTGGCGCTAAAGTTCTGGAAATAAACGCTATTGGTCGTTCCGTCGCATCTTCCATTATATGAGACATCACTGCACCAATTCCATATTGTGATGCGTCACATGTAATTATGATCTCCTTACTTGCATCAAAGTGAACTAGTAGATCGGCCGACATTAATCTCTTCTTTGATTCTATACATGATTTTTCGCATTCGTCAGACCAGTGCCATCGTTTATTTTTCTTTAACAATATGTGTATTGGGCCTAGTTAGTTAGACATATTCTTTAGAAATTTTCCGTAATAGTTCAACATGCCCAAGTAGGCACGAAGTTGTGTTGTATTAGTCGGTCTTGGTGCATCTCGTATGGCTTCTACCTTCGACTCTATAGGTCGTAGACCCTCCTTATTAATGATATATCCTAAATACTGTACTTCGTTCTTTTTTAATTGGCACTTATTTTCATTCAGTCGTATTCCGGCCTTTTCTAGTCGTTCTAAAACCTTCCTTAAATTGCGGTCGTGTTCCACTTCATTTACGCCCGTTACTAATATATCATCTAAATATCCACATACATTGGGTATACCTTTTATTAAGTTATCCATGACTCTTTGGAACATCGCTGGAGCAGAAGCTATACCAAAACACAACCTATTATACTGAAATAGTCCTATATGGGTATTAATTGTGGTATATTTCTTAGACTCTTCTGTTAATGGCATTTGTAAGTATGCGTTTGATAGGTCTAGGGTACTAAATTCAACCCCCCCTGCTAAATTTGCATACAAATCATCAATTCTTGGAATTGGATAACAATCCAACCTCGATACCTTATTTATAGTAATTTTATAGTCGCCACAAATTCGTATGGTTCCATCTCTCTTTAAGATCGGTACTATAGGTGTTGCCCATTCTGAATGAGTTACTTCTACAATAACCCCTTCATGCCTCAATCTTTCTATCTCTGTCTCTACTTTGTCTTTCATGGCGTATGGAACATTTCGTGCTTTAAAAAATATTGGTTTAACATCTTTTTCCACATATAATTTACCACTAATGCCCCTCATACAACCCAATCCTTCCCTGAAAATTTCTGGGAACTCTTGTACCCATGTACCTATCGAGCTATGTGCAATGCGATTACATGGAACAGCATTCCCCCAGTCTAGTCATAACAGTTTAATTAGATCCCTACCTGCTATATTTGGTACAGATCCTCTTACTACATACAATTTAATATATTTACCTTCGTCCGTCTTTACCTCTATTCTTCCCATCACTGGTATAAGTTCATTCGTGAAAGTACGTAATTTTACAGATTATGATAGTAACTTCGGTTGTTTACTTGGTTTCCATAACTCCTTCATGGTCTTCTCTGATATAATCGATACCGCTGCACCCGTATCTACTTGTAGGGTAAAACTTATATCGTTAAATCGTAATGTAGTCGTCATAACTCCATCTTCCTTTGTCTCTACGGTAAACATGGAATATATGAGTTCTTCATCATCTGCTTCTTGTGTTAAATAATTAGTCTCTTTATGGGGACATTTATATTTTAAATGTCCTAACTTTCCACATGTATAACATTTACATTTCTTCCATCTACATTTGTCTACCTCATGACCGTTATTCCCACAACCAGTACATTTCAGTTTGTACTTGTCATTCCTACTATGCTCTACTTTACTTCCGATTTCCTCTTCCTTTCGTTTATTATGTCTAGTATAATCAATCTTGTTTATTACCGAATTATTGTTATGACAAGAATCAATTGTTGCTAAATTCAATTCTGCAAGTTCCAGTCCCACGGCGATTTCAATAGCTCTTTTTAACGTCAATTTTTCTTCCGATAATAATCTTCGTTGTATTCGATTATTTTTAACTCCGCAGACTAGCCTATCTCTTATATGTTCATCTAATTTGTTACCGTAATTGCAATGCTCACTTCTTCGTCTTAGTTCGGCAATATAATCAACTATTTTCTGGTTATCTTGTCTATCGCAAGTATTAAATCTAAACCGTTCTACTATTTCGCATGGAATTGGTTCATAGTGTATTGTTAGTGTTTCTAATAATACCTGTACTGTGACTTCCATCGGCTTCTTTGGAATTAATAGGTCCCTTAATAATTTATATGTCCTGGCTCCTATCACCGTCACTAATATTGCCTTCTTCTTCTCTCCATCTTTAATTTCGTTAGCTAAGAAATATGCTTCAACTCTCTCTGAATAACTTGAAAACGTTTCCTCATCGGCACAGAATTCTCCAATAGTTCCGAAATTAGTCATCTTTACTAATTTTTACTAAACTAAACTTAATAATAGATATTCTGTGTTTTTAGTTAATCCTCGTCGCCAATTGTTATATACTACAATACATATATATATCTAATTATCTATACTATATAAATATAACTAACATTTTATATTCTTAATTATTTGTTATTGTTTACTTCCTCTTTCTCCTCTTTCTCGCTAGAGGCGCGCATATCATATAACAGAATGTAAAATCTAAATACTACTATATTTCATATATAATTTACAAATATAATATGAATAGCATTATATATTTCTTGATTTTGAATGTAAAATTCTAAATTATATTATATAATTTATAAGAAATAATATCGTCACTATTTAAAATAATATGTGCATATAATATATTAATATTATGTGGTATATTTAATATAAATATTACATAGTGTAAATAATATATTAGTTTTCACATATAATTTGTTGTTATATAATTATATTTGAAATTGATTTTAAAAAAGTGTAAATTATATTACATAATTTATAAGAAATAATATCATGTAATTTGAATATTATTATTAAGTATATCCAGGGATATCTCCCTGGTATATCTAAATTGATTTAAAATGTTAAATTCTAAATAATATTATATGGTATATTTCATATAAAAAAAAGAGAAAGAATTGAATTATATATTTCATGATTTGAATGTAAAATTCTAAATTATATTAAATTCATATACACTTTACAAATAGAGAACGAACAACGTTATATGTATTCATTATCTGTATATCTTACAATATCAATAATATATTATTTTAATAAATTATTTAAATATTTAATTTAATATACATTTTATAATATGTATTATTAGAAAAAATGTATTTAGGTATATCGTAATGTTTGGAAAATATACTTTTATTTTGTCAAATTATTAAATATATACTTATTAATATTTAAATATATTCTAAATTAATTATTGTAGTATAAGATTAAATATTTTATTAATTATAAATATATTGTAAATTAATAATTTTAGTACAAGATTAAATATTACATTAAGTGTAATATATTGTATATGATATATATATACCGTAAATTATTTATTCCTAAGTTATTATTTTGAATGTTATGTATAATATATTATTGTAATATATATAATGATATAATTGTTACATGCATTTCAGTAATTGTAAATAATTAATATTTTAAATGATTTAGATTTCCACGATCTATTTGAAGACAACATATTTGGACAAATTCAATTGGAATCAATATTCATAACTTAAAACCTTATGATAGGATATGTAGCAAACAATTCACCGCAAATAAGTTTTACTATACTACATAGAGATGTAAAATAGCAAATAATGCATATCCAAAACATGTTTGTATTATTTATTTATAATGATAAATAAATTGTAAAAATATTATATAATTTATTTATAAATAATTTAAAAAATAGTAATTCAAATTAGTAGTAAATTTATTTTATTACAATTATTAATTAATTATTTATTATATAATTTAGGCAGATCATATTCATTATCCAAATTCAGTTTCTTCTCACGAAGTAGTATCCACGGTAAGTTCTTATAATCTTTCAAATTTCATATTGATATTGAGAATCTTATCTGTAAATAAAAATAAACATTACTTCTTATCATATAGTAATAAGTTAAAATATATATATATATATAATGCTATACAATATTGTAATGAATTATATGAAATCAATAAACAATAATATTAAATAAAATACTTACAATTTACTGCTATACATATTAATGAAATAGAAAATATTACTGATGTTAGTAAATAATAAGTAGATTAAACTATTCGGACATTACATTAATTAAATTTTATATAATTCTCTATTATAAAAACAGAATGATAACTTAAATCAAAACCATACTATTGATTAGCAGAATAATGAAATACAGAACATAACTGATATTAGTAATTATAATTATATCTAATTTATAGTTATTTATATAGTAGAATTTATATATTTATATTGTATATTCTGCTAAAATATGATTAAATATTGAGGAGGGAAAGTTATTGAGACCTACGTTTTTATTACCAAACAATACATTAAATATCAATTAATATAATAAATAATAATTCTATAATCTTTATATATGACTGCATATGTAGTTCTAAATAATGGATATCGACATATATTACAATTACACTTATTATGCAATTAGAATTCCTATATTATAAAATATTTTCCATGTAAATTTAGATGATTTCATACCAAAAATAACAGCCAGATATCGCGGCATATAAATATTAGGCAGTTTCGGTGTGAAAGGTTAAACAGATTTCGAACAGGTCGATATAAAGACAGTGGATAAGCAATTGACGTACGCCGTACGTCAATGCATGTAAAAGATAGATACGCGAATGGCACTTTTATCGATATATTAACAAAATGGTATCAGTGATTTTGATTGTATATTAGCCATATTATGTCAAATATTAAAACAGTAGGCTTTTCGTCGAAATAGATTAAAGTGACTTCTATCTATATCAATGGATTTAGAATATAAATATCAATAAAATAGTATGATATCTTCACTTTAAATACACAACATTACGAGGAATGTTGATATGATGTATTTTAAATATATAATTTTATTTTTAGTATAGATAGTACAGTAAAATTGGTAGTAATTATCAATATATATATATGTATAAATAAATATTATTATAAATAAAAAGTAGTGGGCCAGATAGTGGGTTTCGACTGCAGCGCCCGTAACGAATAGTGTCATATACTACATTCAATTGCTTATCCACTTTCTTTATATCGATGCCCCACACACACCTTGTGTGTGTGGTTATATATAAATTACCTATTAAATCGTTGACTTGTCATATATCGGGTAAAAGTTTTAAAATTAATAAATAATATCTAATTTGAATAGCCTGATATCAGGCTGTTATTTTTGGTGTGAAATCCAATTTATTCTAATTTGGGTATTGTGGTCGATAGTATAGGGTACAATTGTGATATACACTAAATTCTTTAAATTATTTTTATATATTTAATCTGATATATATATATATATATTATATTGACAATCAATTTTAAATATATAAAAATAATGTAACCGAGCGTTTTATTGTTATATTATGACATTTTTTTTTTTTTTTCTAATATATTAATATTTATATAAATGACAAATGTTTTATACCTTAATTCATATACTTATATACTTCATATAGTTAAATTATTAAAAAATTGTCATATAATATTATATTATCAAAGAGAAAGAACATATTTGTTTGTTCTAATGATTAATTCTATAAGATTATATTATAATTGAAGATAATTTATCTAACTATAATTCAATATGTAATAAATTATATAATGTAAATAAGTAATATAACAATATAAACGATAACATATAGTCCAGTATTATTTTACAAAGAATTCTATATAGAATTGAATTATGTAAGTAAGATAATGTTTCACTACTATATATATATATAATATATGTACATATATAACTATAAATAATTACTATTATTTTGTATAGGTTCAATATCATGAAATCTAATATTATTTATAACCTCAATTATTAATAAACTGAAAGAGATGACTCTGATTTGTGTAGCTGTGATTATTTGTGGATGTGTCAGTTAAGAGTGGATGGTATCTATCATATTATTATAGTATCTATCAGTATATATTTAGCTTAATTGGTATCATATATAATATATATTATATATGATATACTTATATTTTAAATTAACTTAATAACATAATAATAACTATAAATTATTATTAGATATCCGAAAAATATAATTAGAATATTACATAAAATTTGTATGTCTTAATAATAAATAATAAATAAATAACTAATCAATCTAATTAATATGCGAGTATTAAATAATAAACAAGTACGTATAGTTTAAATTGTAATGTGGTATGTATAATGTACATATACCACTTTTAGTCAATTACAAGAACTAACATTTTTCTCATTCCTAATGTATCTGAGCAGATCTCCGTGCGTCATTTAGGGCAGTATAACCCAGGGTACGGCCCCCTTGTGGGTCTCCATTCTTACACCTATAAAATGTATGATGTTCTTTTGCTTAAACTTGTGCATGCATAACGCCTCGTCCTGGAAATTCTTGATGATGGGTTCAGAGTGATCTGACGTGTCGTGTACTGTTATGTATGATGTAGAATGTAGTGTAGTATTGTATAATAGTATAACATTTAGTATACTAGTATAGTATCAAAGATGTATCATTCAGTTATAATTATTTTAATCAAATATAAATATAAGATAAATCTTTATATTGTATATAAACGGAAACATAAATAGTAAATTAATATTTAAATTTATAATTAATTATCCCGGTAGATGGTATAGAATCTAAAATGATAACAAAAAATGCAATAATTTATATAATCATTAAAGAAATGGAATAATTTCATTAGTTAGCGATTTCTATTTATATTGAAGTTATAATATAAGTGACATGAGTTGTAAAAAATACATTATAACTATGCAAAATGAAAGAATTATTGTGGGTATATGTGAAGTTATAACTCCGCATAAATAATAAGAATTATTATAGTGAAATCATTGTAATTAGCTTACTAACTCTACAGTATATTATTTATATGTAAATATATGAAATTTATATTTAAAATGTGATAATTAATTTATATTTAAAGCTAATTATTAATATTTCAACAATAAGAAAGAATATATTTGTAATAGTAATTTGTTAAATAATATTTCGGCGATCCGATCGGGATCGGTAAAGGATCGGATAACGAATGGAGAATCGGGATCGGTTAATGGATCGCATAAGAGAATAAATAGAGGATCGGGATCGGGATCGCCGATCCAGGAAAAAAGGATCGGTGCCCATCACTGATTCTACTTTATAATACTTGTGATTATATTTAAGTAAACTTATTAATTGATTATCTATAATCCTTGTCTATAGACTAGTACAATTATTATATTTATTTAGATTTGTATTAACTTAATAATTAAATATATAGATTGTGTATCTACTTTGATAAATTAACTTACCGTAGGGTAATTTATATACAATATAATAGGCTAAATATAATATGTACTGATGGGAACACGGAATCAGATTAATATAAATATAGACAAGCGATTTGGGAACTAATATAAGACGTGTTATTGTAAGAACATTTACATGGATACATAAATATACTTATTTTAGGTTTCTAAAAAATCTTAAATTGAATACAATATAATTATTATAATAATATATATTATATATTCATTACATTATTATTTATATAATTATACATATTTGGGTGTTTATGTTTTTTATTTTCTAGTTTAAAAATAATGCTAACTATATTTTATTATAATTTAGTGTGGCTGTCATCCATATGCTGAGTATATTATACTCCAAATCATTTATAACATTTATAACCTATATTTAATATATGTAATATAATATTACATTTCAAAAGTAATTAAATGATTATCATTTGGAAAATATAATATAAATGTTATTTAAAAACAAATAACTTATTTAGTTTTTTATATTAATTTAAAAATAACGCACATATAATACAATATTATATTTATTAATGCACTGTATATGATATATATATAGTGTATATCTCATAGTGTTTATTTTGTTTAAAATAATTATAAATACGATAAATATTATTAAAAATGACTACTAGAGTTAATAAATTAATTACGATTTGAAAGTGTCTATGTAACGTTTATTTTAAATAGTATTTAAGGTTTACATTTATAAATATTGTTAAAAATAAATATACTGATATTAAGCATGTATTAAATATAATTTTCGTATAATAATAATTGTTGTATTCAATATATTCATATTCTATTAATCATAAATCGCATTTAAAATGAATTTATTTTAAAATTTAGATTATTTTATCTATTTTACGTATTATAAACTACTATTGAATAATATAAAACTAACCAGTTTATTCATAATATCCAAATTTGTAAAGTAGTTATGATAGTTTTGTCAAATAACTATTGAATTTAATACATTTATAAATAATATATTTAAATAATCTCAAATTAAAAAAAATCAAAATAATAAAGACAAACATATTTGCAAGGACATTTTGTCCTTGGTATTTGTTTACGGTACAACTATATGGTGCGAAAATCCACCGATAGGGACCGAAATCCTGGCCATAATTTTCAATGTATTTAGATATACGCTTCCTCTCTACCACTTCGTTCTCTATGGGCCAGATAGTGGGTTTCGACTGCAGCGCTCGTAGCGGATAGTGCCATACACTACATTCAATCGCTTATCCACTTTCTTTATATCGATGATCCAGGCATGTAGCGTTAAGGAATGTACGTGCGTTGCGTTCATTACATAATTATAATTAGGTAGGCGTGGATACGCCTCATGCATTGCATTGCATAGATATATACATGACTGTATATATTGGTATATGATAATATTACGTGCATATATATATCGTATAGATATATGCGAATATATATATAGGTACTCTAAACTATCACTTCAATTCTTCACACACTCCTCATTCTGATGTTCGTGATATTTCTGACACGTTATCACTTATTCAACATATTTCTTTCCCTACTCATATAAAAGGTAATATTATTGACTATATTTGT
The DNA here is from genome assembly GCA_964019155.1 of Osedax fenrisi. Lineage (NCBI taxonomy): Eukaryota > Metazoa > Annelida > Polychaeta > Sabellida > Siboglinidae > Osedax > Osedax fenrisi. The sequence continues at coordinate 81,934,532 of OZ025239.1, forward strand.
ACTAACTCTTCAATCAGCTTGATTTCCAAAACAAATTGCCATTCCCTTGTTTCTGACCACTTTGCCATTGTATTCGATTTAGTTACTCAATACTCACAATCTGAATCAAATATAGGTTCATATCGTAGATTATCTTCAATTGATATTCCTAATATTTCCAATGATTTTAATGAACTTGTTTTCCCTGGTATAGACATTTCACAAATGAATGATATACTATCAGTATTATTAGACGCACATGCTCCTTTAGTTATTCCAAAGAGATCAAATTATCATAAAGCTCCATGGTATAATATAAATCTTGCTAAACTTAAACGTACAACCAGGTGCCACGAAAGAACTTTCTTAAAATATAGATCTGAAATATCTTATAATGCTTACCTAAATGCACGATCTGAATACAGAAGTTCCATTAAAGAATTGAAAATGAGATATATTAAGAGTAAAATATCAAGTTTATCTATTAACTCTCGACAATTCTTTAATTTTACAAATAATCTTACTGGTAGGAAGCAAAAACCAAGTTTACCTAACTTACCTAAATAAATAATATGTTATGAATTTATTAAATATTTTCATGATAAAATTACTTCAGTTTGTGAATGTATTAAATCTGAAAAAAATAAATTTGGAAATAAACTCAATCCACTAGCTTCAATCTTTATTCCTTATTCAGATTCAAATTTAACATATAGTTTTAACAGCTTCAATATGACATCAACAATGGAAGTATATCAATTAATTACTTCTTCAACTTCAACTAGTCCAAGTGATAGTATTCATATTAGTCTAATTAAAAAACTTGCACCTATGCTGGCTCCATATTATTGTTCTATTGTTAATTTTTCTTTTTACAGCTCCATATTTCCTGACTTTTTAAACATGCTGAAATAACTCCATTATTGAAAAAAAACAAATTTAGATTGCAATAAACTTTCTAATTATAGACCTATATCACAATTGCCATTACTGAGTAAGATAATTGAGAAGATTGTTAGTAGACAAATTATAGAGTACCTACTGTTCAATAATCTTTTTGATGAATACCAAAATGCATATAGACCAGGCCATAGTACTGAAACTACAATACTCAAGATCTCTGATGATATACTCAAATATTTAGATAATTCTGATTCCGTACAATTAATACTTCTTGATCTTTCGTGTGCTTTCGATAGTTTAGACCACAGTATTCTTATTGATAGAATTAAATCTATTGGATATACTGGCTCATCTTTAGACTGGATTATTTCTTATTTATCAAATAGAACGTATTCTATAAACATAAAAGGATTATATTCACCTATTGGAAAATTGTATGGAGTACCACAAGGCTCTGTTCTGGGTCCCCTTTTATTTTCTATATATATTGTTCCTCTTTCTTTATTTATCAAGAATTTCTCTAATATTCATTATGCAATATATGCAGATGACATACAATTATACTGTAAAGTAAATAAACAAAGTAATACAGAGTTAAATGATTGTATTGAACAAGTTAGGAAATGGCTCATATTTAATAATTTATTCCCTAATTCATCCAAAACTAAACTTTTAATATCACAACTAAATCATGTATTTTCCCTACTGTACTATTTGACTCTACTATTATAGAACCTAGTGAGTACGTTACATCACTTGGAGTTACATTAGATTCTAAACTTTCATTCTCACGATTCATCTCATCTATTTGTAAATCTGCAAATTACAACTTATATAATATTCGTAAAATAAGGAAATACCTAACTGTAACTTCTACAATAACGTTAGTGCAATCACTAGTTATATCTAGATTACGTTATTGTAATAGCATTACTATTCATTTAAATAAGAATATTTATGACAGAGTAGACAGGGTAATAAAATGTTCAATTAGATTAATATATAATCTAAAAAGGAATGACCATATTATTGTTAAGAATATTTTAAATGGCCCAAAATGGTTTAACCATGATAAGATGACTAAATTTAAGTTACTCTGCATAATGCATAAAACATTATTATTCGGTACCCCAAACTACCTCAAAAATATATTTATTAGGGAAGTGAAGATAAATCCGCTTAAGCAATATGATGAAATGTACAAGGTTCCTTCGATAAAATTTAAAAGATTAATGAAAAGATCAATAAGCTGGAGTGCCCCTACGCTGTGGAATGACCTACCACGAAACATACGAAACCTGAAAAATCATTCAACATTCAAGATTAATCTAAATTATTTAATTAAATTATAATTATAAACATATATATATATAAATATATATATATATATATTTATTTTAGTTATTTATCGTTTCTATTATTTTCTTTTCGTTTACACTTGTAAGATTGAAAAATGTACAAGTGTATAAATAAATAAATTACTTACTTACAATATTATTACAATCATGTAGTCCTATTCTTTTTAATATATATTAATACATAACTTCATAGTATGGACAATATATCACCATTACATCATTTTTAATAATGATATTAAATAATAATATGTAATAACTTAGATAAAGCAGAATGATATTTCTATTCAATTGACATATGTTTCTTTCATAGCCAATCATTATTACCACAAAGGACTAATATTTCTACTGATATATATAAATATATATATATATATATGTATATTTATATATATATATATATACATATATATGTGTTTTATTCTTTTCCAATAACATATGGAAAATATGTTTCGTGGCTAAATTTGTTTCAGTTGGCTAAGGTGACAAACATACAAGAAGTAGGATGCGCACTCGAGCCCTGTCCGGACCATTAAAATAGGTCTTAAAATAATATTTAGAAGTGATCTCATATAATTGTATTTAAATAAATGATCGGAATGATGTGGAATCCGCATGATATATTGGAAATAAAAACCTTATTTAAAAAGTTCACCATTATTTTTCAAACAAACTCGTCTAAAAATTACGTATTCAGACGATCTGATATCAGCAGGTCGTATGCTGATCTTGCTCAGGGCTACATTATTATCAATACACCATGTGGCTAGTAATCACATTATTGTTTGTCATACATCTGAAAAGAGAAGCTCATCTACCTAATATTTCTGATCAATATATTACTAAATGTTTTATTTAATTTCATTTATGGCCTATATTAACGGAATGTAATAATCTCAGTGGTTATTTCAATTATGTAATTATTTTTACAAATATGAATGTTAAAAACCTTACATTCCATACGTACTTATTGTTTTAATATATTTATATATTAATTTGTTATCATCACACTTCTTATCATATTGATCTAATTGGTTGTAGATTATCACATTTGTGTATCTTATGGGTCGGATTAGACTCATAGTAGTAGTTGATGGTTCAATATCAATTTACTTTGATCAACATACCATTTATTGAAGGCTATCACATAATTCAATTGTAATATTCTGTTCTTTATTTATTTCAGCTTTATCGTATTAATTATAATTTATTTTTATATTTATATTTTCATAATTTCAGTAATTCAATAAACTATCAATCTACATATCTACATGAACATTGTTATATTTACCTATTCATAATAAATGCTCTGTTGAGAAGGTAAATAATGTATAATATAAATATATAATACATCATTGGTAATTAATTATATAAGTCTATTTATAAATTGCTATTATTTATAGACGCTCAGACTATAGTCTAATTTTGAATAAAAACAATAAGTTCTACTATGATACTAACACTATGCATAATAGGATTGAATAGTTAATTTCTAATAATAGTATTACTTACTATTATATTAGAAGAAATAAGAGAGATAGTGATACCTATAATAATCTTATATATCATTTATGCTGCATTATCGTGAATCATTATTTTCAATCATATTAGATAAGTCTATTTCATATAATATTATATTCATTATATGACATTAATTAATATATATGTAAGCTGTGTAAACACTTGTGTTGTTCACAATTGATACATTTTTATTATATTATGCAAATAAATGATTATTCTTATGTTCTCATGATATTTAAATAACCGCGGTATCGCGATACTTTAATACTTTACTTTTATTATATTTGTTATATAATATATGTAATGACAGTTTATTATTTTTGCGTAATAACATAAATCTTAATTATTTATTATTTTTTATTTATTTATATTATTTCAAATAATTGATAACAACTGGAATCGGTTCATTTTAATAATAAAGAAGATTAATTAATTCACATGTAAATAATATAATCATCCTGATAAACAAATATTTTATTTGTATGAATTAATTTCTTGAATATAACATTTTAAATGTTTATACAAGATTAAAATATTTTAGATTTAACAATCTAGGTTAAATATACCGAGTTGGTTCAATTTTTTACTTCTTCAAATATTTTACTAATATAGACTAGAATAATATTTAATATTCCCATCCAAATATGTTCTGAGTTTTATAATGCGTGTATCATACAATTTACACAAAATACTATGTTTATTTAAATTGTTAACATATTATTTAATATCTATTATTTATTACTAAAGAAAATAAATATTATTTTTAATAACCTATACTTAACTCATTAGATGATATTTATAAGTAAACTTTTAAATAAATATATATATATATGAAGGTACTAAAAGTGTATTAAAGTAGTATATATATATATACAAATACTATGTTCATATACACTGTACATATACTGTGTATATATACTACTTTAATACACTTATCGTACCTTCTATCTCAACAGAACCTATTACTATGTGATTTAAAATTACAATTTATTCTCATTATAAATAATTACAAAAATATGTAACAGTAATTGTTAATGTAGTTTTTATTTATTGCTCTATTTTATAAATTATAATTAATATTTACAAAATGAAATATACTATTGAGATATACTTGTATTCGACTGTAGGTGTATTGGTATTTAAATAAACAAAAAGTCATAATATATGAATTCGTATACGAATTTGAAAAATATCTCTATTAAAAACCTTCACTTATTACATAATAATACAATGATAATAATATATAAAAATCATCTAAATATATAAATAATATAGCCATCATTATTAATTTAACTATTATGATATATTTCATAATAATAATTATAAAATACATATATTATATATGTAAAAAATCATGTTAAAAATTTTTTAGATTCAAAATATCAAATTTTATTATAATATATTATATATACGTATACGGAAAATAATGATGCTTTTCAAGGGTTTTTTAGTTGGAAACTGCCTAAACTATTATATTTCCCACCAACTTTTGAATTTTTCCTACACACAAAATCAAATCTGTTCCTAATAAATAATACCAATCATATTTATTTAATATAAATGAGTATACTCATAGGACATATATAGGCAAATATATCTTAGATATACACTAGATATTTACACTATAGTATTATCTATAAATATATATATTAATAATATAATATAAACATAGAATATAAATACGTCGGTTCACGAATAATAATTATAATACAATACATAAATAATTCATAAGGTACCATCATACAAGCTTAAGGACGGAACACTTAAATACACAAATTAATCTGATATTCATAAGGTCAATATTCGAGAGGCTTCTATAATTTGGTATCAACATATATTAAAGATCTCTCAAAGTAGGCGTGGTTTAATGGATGACAATACTAAAGGACATTTATGACGATTAGGTTGATGCTATGAAATTATGACGAATCAATATAAAGAAATGTCTTTATATCGATTGTATGACGTCACCATTGTTATTATAGAATATAACTTATCGTGTATAATATATATATATATATTATATTGTAATATATATATATATATATATATATATATATATATATATATATATATATATTGTAGTATTAGTGTATGTGTGTATATTTGTATATATATATATACGTGTGTATATGTATGTTTATATAAAATACATATATAGAATGATTTTATTAATATAATAAAACTATAGTATAAATTAGTGATGTAAATGATGCCGAGCTTTTGATGTCGAGCCAAGACTTTTGGTTTTTGATGCCGTGCAAAGACTTTCATTTTCGGTAAAAAAAAACGAGCCCGAGCCGAGCCGATACTCTAACAAACGAGTCCGAGCCGAGCCGAGACTCTAACCAAACGAGTCCGAGCTGAGCCGAGACTCTAGTCAAATGATCCCGAGCCGATTTTAGACTCTTACAAAACATAATCGAGCCGAAATTCTGCTTTTTTGAAGTTATTTTTAAACATAATTTTTATATATTTATCCATATTTTTATTAATGTTTCCTATATTATGTGACATATTATTAATTATTTGTATCGATACGTGGCTATTTTGTTTATAATATACTCATCCTATCTCACTCGTATTTTAAAAATTACAAAATATAACCGTTTTCTCAATCTATAATCATATAATATAGTTTTATTTACAATGGAAAATGTGTCATATATATATATATATATATATATATATATATATATATATATTTATTAATTGGTAGTAGCCAATGTAGTAATAGGTGTTGTTGTAGCATCAGTTCCGTTATACTGAATGTATTGTTTATATTGGTGGTAATTTATGTAATATACGCGCATTGACGATCGAATTATTTTATGTAATGGCATTAACTGATAAGCAGGTAAATTAATTAAAATTATGTTATAATAGTCAAATATAGATATAACTAGGCTATGAATTAGCAATTTGAATGTATTAATAGTTATTGTTTTTTTTATAATTCTAATATTAATAATATTATATTATGCAATTGATAGTTGGCTGATTTGACTTTTGCGTTTATGAACATATCAAGAATCTTATCAATTAACACTCCGAGATTGTTTTCCTTATCTGATAGTTTGTATTGTGTATTATTTATTGTAATGAAATTATTTTCGTTTTATATACAAAACAATTATTCTGGTAACTGACACTGAAACTCTATTGATCTTATGAAAACTGAGACTAATACTTAAATGATGCCATTAATACAACTATAAGCATGAATTAATGGCAATACATTTTATAGTGTCTGAGACTGCATTAAAGGTTTAGGTAACCCATTATTGAGACTAAACGATGATTTTGACATTGAGACTGCATCGATTCTTTATCTTTTTTTATTTCCTTTTTTATATAAAATTATAACTTTAGATGCTTTAAGTACATCAGGGTAAACACCATTTTCAATGCATTTATTAAATAAAATTTATAAAATATTACTAATGGATAAAATAATGTTACGTATTAAAAAAAAGTTAAAATCATGGGAATCAGTACTATATTTTGAATCTCAATTATAAACAATATTTTCAATTTATATTGATGAAATAGGCTTTATAAAAATTGAAATCTTATTACTAGTAATATTTTCATATATATTTTTATTAGAGTATGGTATATTTTTATTTAATTCAACACCTATATTTAAAAAATATGAATTGAACATATTAGCATTTTGTAAATCTGTTAATTTATTATCAATAATAGTTCCTGATTGTTTATTATTTCCTATGACTTTATTTAAAGTACGCCAAGTATTATTAATATTATTATTTTTTATTTTATTATCATAATATTTTTTCTCTGTAAATTTTAATATTTTCATTAATCAATTTTTATCATTTTTATATACATTTATTAGTGAATGAGTATTTAAAGATTTTGTATACATTTTATTCTTTTTACCTATACATTTAATGATGGAAGGGGTTAGCCATGTTTTATCAAAAACTCCAGATTTATTTTTAACTTTTTTTAATTGACAACATATATTATATGAATTAGTTAATGTAGATATACAATTTTTAAAAGATATATGAATATCAGATTGAGTTAAAATGAAAGACCAATTTATATTAGTCAGATTATTATTAAAATTTATAATATTTTGATCTGAATGATCCTTAACATATTTATAAGAGTTTTTCGTTTTTGTATTAATATTTTTTTTTAAATACAGAATATCGGTAAATGATCACTTATATCAGTCAAGAAAACGCCATTAAAAAGTGGGAAAGATAAAAAATGTGTTTAAATATTATTGATAATAGAATTTGTTTGATTAGTTATATGGGTTGGTTTTGTGATTGTCGCTATTAAATTTAGGGAATAAAGAGTATCAATAAAAAATGTAGTACTTGTATGGGAATTATGATTATTTATATTTATATTGAAATTGCCTGTTATGATTAATGATTTATTTAGATGACGATTAAATGTAGGTTAAAGATTACACCTATTATATATAATATCAGTAAATTAAATTATATTAAATATAGGTGCTTTATATATACCTGATAGTAAATAATTAATATGTTCGTATATAAATGAGATCGTAACCATATCATAAGCATCATTGACAGATAATGATAAATTATCAATTAATTTATATTTAATATTATTATTAATGAAAATGGAAACTCCACCTCCACGCTTATTATTTTTTAATATATGTTCATGATGAATAAGTATGAATATTAAATAAGTGTTTATTATATGTAGTTAGCCATAATTCAGTTATTACAATAATAATAAAGTTTATTTTTAAATATAAAAGGTAATCAGTAATAGAATCGAAATTTTTTGGAATACTCCGAGCATTAAAAAGGATAATAGATAATTTACGACATATATTTAAATTTAATAAATTAATATTTACACTGTAAACAAGTTTTATTTATCGATTATATTAGTATCGCATTTTAGTTCGTCAGGTATGTAATTATAAGTAAAGACTTTATTAATTGATAGTGAACTAAATTGCATTACTAATATATAAATAGAGAAGAACAATATATGTAAAAAGGACAATGGAAGCTAAACAAATAAATTAAATAAAACTAAACTAAAGATATATAATGTTGAAAAAATGCAATACTGAATAAGCCTGAAATGTATAAAAATAAACCTGAATTGAATAAAATAAAAACTATAAAAACTATAAAAACTATATACTTTTAAATTGTAATACTTGTAAGTAAATGCAATAAAATGTAAATGGTATTATATAATATTGGTAACAATATTTTTACATATTACATATGTAATACTGAATAAACCTCAAATGACTGAAAAATAAATAAAACTATAAAAACTGTATACACTTTTAATACTTGTTTATGTAATTAATGTTATGTGTTACTATATAATATTGTTAAAAATGTAATACTGAATAAGCCTGAAGTTAGTTAAAGATTGTGTTTACAAATATAAATATTATAAATTAAATATAAAGTATAAATGCAAAATATAAATGAAGAGAAAAAAAAATAAAAAATATATAAACAATATATTTTAATTTGATTAAAATGTATCCAATTGATTAATATTATTAATTGAGATTATTGATTTTAAATCTCCTTTATTTGTATTAATATAAACAGTATCTTTATAAATCCAAGTTTTATTTATTTTTCCTGCTTTTCTTAAGGGGATGGCACACGACGCCCGCCTCTCTATGTATAGAGATAGCAAATAATTGGTCTACGCAAAACTAGGCGCGCAGATTTCTATTCATTGAATTGAGCTAATTTTTGTTATATTCTATTCATTAAATGTATACACATACTATTACAGGACGTAATTTTTATAATATATATTATATAACATATATATTTATATGCACACATTTTAATTTTTTAATTTACGGAATTTCTATAGAAATTGTTATTTTTTGCAATTATACATATACAAATTTAGAAAATTACGCCTGTAATAGTATTCATATATATGTTATTTATATAATGAAATAAAAATCAGTAGAATACATATACTAGTTTTTGTTATACCTAAGTTTATACACACATACCTAGCGCGAAATAATTATTCTGAGAAAACAGCATTTGAAAGTTGAAAGTATACATATCTATTGATAATATAGCAATTTAGAAATCAATTTTATGGCATTTCTAGATTGAATTCACAGCTGATATTTATACAGATACTAAAACACACTACATTTATTAATATTATGGAATAAAAAATAAATACAAAATAATTTTTTTTTATCATTTTGAACACTGGGACATCCCCTTAAGTGTCGTGTTTTATAAAATATGTTATGTGTATTGAAAGTTAATTGCTGGCTTACATATATTTTAGTGTCAAATAGTTTATTTTTATTTTAAAATATTTTTAATGTTGTCTCTAAACTATCTAACTTAATTATATATTTAGTATACTCTATATAATCTAATACATCATCAGTTTCAGATTTTGTATTGTTATTAGTATTTAATTTATGTATATTTTAAATATTATTTTATGATAACTTTGTATCCAATTTTGTATTTATAAAATCTGTAAAATTATTGGTATTATTAAAATCAGTTTTTAAATTAGAATCCTTATTTATATATATATATATATATATATATATATATATATATATATATATATATAAATTTAATATATATATATATTAATATATATTTAAATATATATAATTTTTTAAAATTTTCAATGTTAAATAAAAATAAAACTTGATCTGATCTGAAAAAAACTAAATATGATATTTAACATTAGTGCAAAAAACTAGTCAAGAATAAATTAACATAACTCCGATTTCAGATAATTTTATTTTCAAATGTTGACTAATGTTATTCCTTATAGAATATATCTATATATTACTATAAATAGATAAATATATTTATATATAATATATATATATATATATATATATATATATATATATATTATGATGTACGAGTTAATCCATTTGAAGTCACTACCATTAATATCAATATTAATAAGTCTCAAAATAAGAATATCATGGCGAAGAGAATAAAATGCAAAAGAGAGATCAAGGATAACCAGTTAACAATAAAGTGAGGGAGAAACTTTCACATATATATTGTTCAAGATTTGAAGGAGGGCTATCTCAATTGAGTGACATTTACGATATTCACTTTGCAGGATATTATGGGAGGAGTTTAATGACATAAATCAATTTATTTAATGGACAACGATTATTTTAAGACTTTTACTAATAATAGGAAGTTGGGAGATAGGACGGAAATTACATAAGATATTAGGGTTGGAAGAAGTTTTTTTAAGAATGGGAGTGATGACAGCATGTTTAAAAAATGGGGATAAAATTCCATTGGAGAGAGAAGACAAGAATATAGTATGCAGATAGGGGGGTTGTACTAGCGAGTCTTTTGAATGTATACATATTAATAGGGTTATATGGAGAGAAGGAAGTGTATTTTAAAATGTGAACATAAATGTCAGATATTGAAAGAGTAGTAAAGGTAGATAGATTATTTTACTGATTAATATACAAGTGTGCTGTATTTTTGATGAATGTAAGTAATGATTGAGAAAGTAGTTAAGATTTTATCCGAGAAAAAGTTAGAGAATTACATTACAGAGTTTATTTTTAGAAATGTTGGTATGTATTGCATGTGTAAGGAGCTATACGTTTTCTAGCTAAAGCAAATGTGTCATATATATATATATATATAGTCTGGGGTCGATGGCTCAGTGGAACAACCAAAAGCTAGTAAGCCAGAGATCCCGAGTTGACTCCAGGCAGTTCTTGTTTTTCTCTTGTGTTTATCAAGAACTTAATAAACGATAAATCAAAACACACAAAAAAAAGGTTACTATTTGTATTGTATTGTCCGGGGCCTCTCATAGTTATTTATAACATGTACAAGTCTATGACTTCTTGAGGGGTCCATTTGTATCCGCTATTTGTAATGTATTCAATAAATAAATTTTATTATTATATAGATACATATATCTATCTATCTATCTATAGATATATAGATAGATATATAGTTTATTGAGTATTAAATATACACAAAATTACATGAAACAATAATTTCATAATAAATAAATGAATACATAATAATTATGGTTTACACATGCTATAAGTAAAATAAGATAACAAATATACATAATATTAACATAGAAAGTACAGGTTTAGATAGAATTGGTATGCATAATAGATTAATTACGTAATTTAGCTTATTTTTGAACTGAGATGACTCAACTTTCTGGTAAGGGGCGACCTATTCTAATCTCATGGGAATATTCTAGAGCCAGTAGAATGTAAACTGTAATCCATATTCCCCGAGAAATATCATAGATTGCAAAAAAGCTAAAGAATTTATCACAAATATGCCACAAAGACAGAGATAAACCAATAATTATAATAGGGGATAATAATCCCATTTATGAGAAAACAATCAATAACAAAATAAAGATATATGAATACTAATAATAAGGGTATATTTTAAAAACAAGATATAATCAACTAAGTACTTTTAAATGCGTCACGGAAACATAACATTGATTTACGGATCTAATCATCGGTGGTGATCGAATTCCAATCTGTAGACACTCTTTGCATAAGTATTTCAGGTGTGTATTCATTTTGAATAGGATATTTGTTATCTTTTAATCCACATAATTTGCTGTATAAGTCGAATATATTGAAAGGATCGATATCCATAAATAAATTCAATATATTGTAAATTGGCATCAGATTCGTTACCAATCTACGAAATGGTAATGATGTAATATTGAGAAAAATAAGACTATCGGTTTAAGAATAATTGGGAATATTAAATCTAGCAATTAACATTTACATATTATATTGATATATATATATATATATATATATATATATATAATTAGTAATATAACAACTAACCAGAATATCATGAGGTACATTAAAATTCGCATAAACCGTTAATACAAGTAGAACGACCATAAAGCAAATCTTTACATTTCGAGCAAATTCTTCCGGTGCTGGAGTAAGGAACTTTGCTATCTGATGGCACGTGATGTAAACGACTCCTAGTTAAAGTAGGTACAAGTTGGTGGAATTAACGGTAGTTAATGAGTATACTGATTAGTTAATAATTATAATTCGCGTATAACTATTTAAGCCGCATCTATTTGTATGTATCTGTATATACTTTATACCGTATACGGTATAAAGTTATAGGTATAAGTATAGAGATTATATATTATATATTGGATTCCCAAGGCGGATTATGGGGATAGGTGCATATTGGGAATATTTTTCAATCAGCCATTTTTAAAAGGGAATCCAATATATAATATATAATCTCTAAAGTTATGGCTATGAATGTTGTTTTAAATATGTGTCTTTACTTGACAAATTCCTAGAGATACACTAATAAAATATGCACTTAATAACAATATTTAACCTAATAAATATTGATTAATTATCTATAATGAAAGCAATATAGTACCGGTAATTATATTAGTGGTATGTGTTGGTTAGTAGATATAGTATACTATAGTATATCTATAGAAATAGAGGTTATCGCTAAACTCATCATTTAGAAATCAACTCTAACCCTTTTGATATATAGCAAACTATTCTCAGCATGTTGTACAATAGGCCACCGTCACTCTTCTTTAACACCGGGCAAATAGTGGAAGCGCACCCGAATTCAGCTAACGTGTCACGTGACAACTGAAATATAGTTTTTTATAAATATGTTTATATTATATCTCATTTAAACAAATATATAAATAATGTATATACGCATCCACACATACATACATACACACACACACATATATATATATATATATATATATATATATTGTAATATGTTAACGGATTCACCTTTATAGAGGTAAATAATATTGACTAAATATTAGACACAACTTTATCATATTGTATAATATATACGTTCTTTAATCAGTAACTATGAATTATAATATTTCATTTAATAATCACATAGTGTACTAACTAATTTGAAAAATGTACAAGCTCCATGAGTATAACATCTATTGTTATTGGAATCGTAGTTTTGCTTTTCGCTATACATTAATGATAGGAGCCAAGATATGTCATGATCTGTAATAGAATACATCACATATAACACGTATAGTTTATACTATAATGAATATATACCTGTGTTATGGGTATAACTTCCGACGGATGTGTAGAAAGATGCTGAACACCTACAGGCACAAGTATACTTCATTATATATATATATATATATATATATATATATACATTTATATATATATATATATATATATATATATATATATATATACAGTAAAACCTCTCTATAAGAAACCTCTTTATAAGAAAAACCTCTTTATAAGAACATTTTTCACACATTTGGTTGGAATTCAACCTTTTCCACATTAAAAAACCTCTTTATAAGAAAATCTTATAAGAAAAATATAAGAAAAACCTCTTTATAAGAAACTTATTGTATACAAAATATACAAAATAATTATATATATAAATAGAAGTATTGTATATTAATAAAAATTATAGAAATTAATTATTATATAAGATTTTTTTTTCTTACAAATATTTTATATTACATAAATGGCTCGAAATGAATTAAAAATAATTAATAATTGTTATTGTATATCCATAGATTAAATTAATTAATAAATGTTATTTTAAAATAAATCATATTTCTAAACTATTCTTTTGATTAATACTAAATAAATAAAAATAAATAAATATACTATATGTATAACATATAGGTTATATATAACCCTATATGGTTATATATAACCTTATATGGCACTATATATGCACTATATATAGTGCATTTTCAATTATAGGTCCTAAATGAATTCTTAAAATCATTGGAAAAGTAAAAACCTCTTTATAAGAAAACCTCTCTATAAGAAAAAAAGTACTGTAAAAAAATAGTTTCTTATAGAGAGGTTTTACTGTATATATATATATATATATATATATATATATATGTACATATATATAGTTATATAAGTATGCATACGTAATATATAAAACTAATTGTTTAGAAAAACTACTAACGATTTGGGAAAAGAAAATCCCAACTGACATTGATCCGTATTTTCCTGGGCATAATCTGCCATTCTGTTACTCCATTTCTGTGATTGAATAATTTTCATTAAAGAAATTCTTATGATGCAAATTATGATTGATAATATATATATATATATATAATAATTTGTATTGAAACCACGTATATATATCGAATACAATACAAATAGCTGATACAAATGCACCCCTCAAGAAGTCGTAGACTTATACACGTTAGAGTTAAGGGTAACTATCACATGATAATATCTGTTTCTATAATTATCCCATAGGACATTATAACATTATCCTACATTATAGTGTAAAAAAGTAAATCTGAAAATAATAATAAATAACTGCGAGGGTCTATGACTATAAAATACAAAGAGTAGCATTTTGTTATTGTGTTTTGATTTATGGTATATTAAGTTCTTGATAAACACAAGAGAAAAATAAGAACTGACTGAAGTCGAAACCGGGACTTCTCGCTTGTTAGCTTTTTACTATATATATATATATTCTATTAATTAAATGTATCAATATACTACACCTAGTCAAAGATATTTAAATACTCCACCTACATTACTACCTACATAACTACCTATAGGTGTATATTGAATACACGACAAGCTACTAACGATATTGTACATAGCGCTACTGTTCAGACTGGAACGAAACCTCTTGTAGCCCTGCTCGAGATTGTACCTGGTCGGTACCGGTACTCTATTGGCCAGACCACAAGCTCGCGTGTACCTGACCTCACTTGACTCGATGACCTCGTCTTGGACGACTGTCACGTGACCTCCGTTATTTAATTCTATGTTTATACCGCACTCCGCTAGTCTGTTAACACAGGCGTGAGGAAAATGTAGTAGGTTATTAAACTATACTATACTATTATAAATTTATAGTATGTATAATTATAACTACTTATATAATATTACATAATACTATAGTATGTATATATATATATATATATATATATATATATATATATATAGTATTTATACATATACGCACGTATATACCTGTATACAGGTGCATATATATATATATATATATATATATATATATATATATACAATATATGTGTATGTATATATACTTATAATATTTTAATTTTTTTCTAATAGATATATTTCATTAAAATATATAATATATATGTCTATATACACTAGAGTGTGAATCGTATACAATAATACATACTTTAATATAGTGTGGTTAGTATACACTGTCTTCAACACAGTGATACTAAGGCAGGATAAGCCTTAGGTTTACATACTAATAATAGACCTGCCTATAATACCTGCTTGTAGTGTGCCCCGTACAAGCTATCTTATATATTAATATTTATATCAGTATTCAATTAATTATATAATTAAGCATTAAGTTATAATGTATACTATAACTATTAAGGTGCATACTACGGAGACATATTACTGGTAAGGCCGCAATAACAAGCTGGTACTTACGTTAGCAGAATAGCGAGGCTGAGGGTAATCGCTGCGAACATTCTAGATGTCTGTTGTTGTTGTCGAGTAGGATGACGATCTATGATCAGAGTACCTCGTTTTATAGAGACTTACAATATCACGTGGTAGACTGATCACGTGGTATAAGTCAGATCACGTGATATGTATAGGTTACGTAAGCGTAGCGCTTTATTGTTTCTCTATTTAGGTCGCGATTACCTCAAGCCACTACTATTACCACCACTCGCGATAAAGGTTAATGTTTATAGCCCACAAGTCGACCTATGGGTGGTGATGTTTCAATTGTCTCGGGGTTTATTTATAGATTATAACGCTTTTTTATAGTATTATGTAATATGGAAACTCACATAAGCAATTTATTTGTAATATATATATATATATATATATATATGTATTTATTATCAATATTACATATAGTTTTTAAATATATATTTAATTAATGATTATTTATATATTATAAAGAATATGTTCACGGTAGTATTATTTATATACGTGCATTTTAATCAGCCTATATATAGATAGTTATACGATCTTCAGCTTTAATAATAATACTGGTTTGACACTATACTTTTCAATTGTAACATATATATGCACCTCCACCCCCGCCATATATAGCCCATGTTAACTCTCATCCTTATTGACATTCTCGGGTTAACAATATCATCCAAGCTGAGAATTACCATGCATGTGCCATATCACACCCATATGGGATACATTAAGGGGCGTGGCTATACACACGCTATCGAGAGTACATCTATTTCGTTATAACAAATAACATTATAATTTCAGTTATTTATTTATGAATGTATTTTTTTATATATATATATATACTATAACAAATAATAATGTTACATAATTGTTAAAATTAATTATAAAAAATAAATATCCAAATAACTTTTCCAGTATTTTATTAATATCAATAATAATACAAATAATAGAATAAATAATAAAAATAAGAATAATGCAATATAACTAATGGAATATATGGAATGCAGGGAATATCTACAGCACTGTAAATATCGTATACCGGGTTTAAGTAGAAGCTATACATTTAAGAGGGGCACACTGGTAAGATCTACAACATTTAGAGTTTTGCGTGCAGTCTGCGTCAAATCTACATTCATCAGCTTTCCGTGTGAACTGGTTTCTGTCTCCGCCACATTTCTTCTGTGAGAAGTTTCCCGCACATTTCTTAGGTTTGTGAACTTCTGTCGAGGTAAGAGGTTATATTAGGTGTTATCATTACTATGTTATGTAATACCTTTATAGAATACATATTTATATTTAATCATATTTTATAGATCTAAATTTATTTAAATACCAATTATTCAATTGAATTCAATGAATTAGGCAATGAACCTACCTGCATTTCATACTCTACAAAATAATACATATATATAAATGATATAATAGAGAGTTATTATATAATTATAAATAATATCCCCTATTTCATAATAAGACATATGAATACCTAAGATAGATGCAAACCTTTAACATTAGTAGGATAAACACATCTAAGTGGACCGCAGAATTCTGTTACGCAACATTTGTAAGCGACATCGATATTCAAAAAAGGAACATTAACAATTGGACAGTCGGCATCTGTGTTACAGGTCGTAGAGTTCACAGGTCCGCACTGGTCATGTAATGTAGAGGTCATCTTAACGAATGGACATTCACCCGGTCTGCCTGTGTTATTTAAGGAAATTTGTATGTGAAAAACGTCAATTTATGTATTATATAAGTAATTATATCATATTATTGTTTATACTTTTAAATAAATAAAATAATCTATACAATATTTAAATAATTATAATAATATGTATACCCATTGTCATAAATTTACCCAATACATTTGAGATATGGTTCAATGTTTTATTAAATATACATTATTACTTAAATCTACCTTATTAATATATAAATTATCAGCAAATATTTAAAATATAACAAATATATTGAGTATGTCTCCATAATTATCATAATTCCATTTAAGTAGTATACTATTATAATATATTGATTTAATATTATTTTATTTTATTTTTATCTTATATGAATCATTTTAATGGAAAATTAATAATAGATATTGTATATATTGCATTTTATATATAGCATTTTTATATATATATATTGCATGTTATATTATATTGCCTATTTATTATTGCATATAGTTTTGCGTTGCTAACCCGGTGTTTGTAAACCGGTGCATGATTTCCTCTCATGGGAACATGGACCTAAACAACATTTCTGAGAGCCATGACATTCGGAGTCTGCAAAACACATATCTTCAAAGTCAGGTTCAACGTATTCAAAACAATCTATATGGTAAGTTTTGCATTCTCCTGGTTTCACTAATACTGTTTTGTAATACATATATTATTAATTATTTATTATGTGATTAGTTATAATAAAGAATATAGCATATTTGAATATTTAGTAAAAATGTAATTAAATATCTTTCTAATAATAGTAAAATACCAATAATTAAATATATAATTACTAATTCCAAAAACTTATTTAATAATTAATCAATATTATTTTATTTCACTAATTGTAATATAAAAACTAATTTCTAATTCAATGATTTTAATATGTATATATCATATGATGTTCACTATAATACACACAATAGATAACTAATCATGTAGGTTACCTACCTAGGTACCTATAGGTACCTACATTGTACGATTCATATATCACGTGTTATTTAAGTAATATATAAACTATATGTAATATTTGGACTACATATGATCGCTATGCATTACCATTAACATATTCTCGTTACTACATAGTTAATATCATATGTATAATATTACATAACAGTAGTATACATATTGCATAACGTAGTAGTGGTAACTAACGTTTAGAACACGTGACATTAACAATAACAACAGTGAAAAGTAATAACAATGCGGTCTGCATGGTAACTATGTGTTAAGCTGGGGATGATTAAACTGAACTGACTCCTTAGCCTATTGTCCTCCTGCTTTTATACTATTATTAAATATCATATCTATGACGCGATGATGAGAAATACTTAAGAAATATAAATATTATGCAATAATACATACGCATATTAATGATAATTACTCTATTTAAATGTCATAATAAATCACATGTCATAAATACCATTCATAAATAAATAACTGAAATTAACGAAATACAATGAATAATATAATTTCAATTATAAATATAAAATAAATATAAAAATGTCCTTTATATATGAAATTAGATTATATAATCTATTTTATATACATATATATATAAATATATGTATATGTTTGTGTGCGTGTATTTTTCATTCACGTGTATATATATATATATATATATATATATATATAAATATTTAATATAATTGACTACATACTTATAATAATTACCATATATATTATAATATATATGAATATATTCATTATTTAACACACTTATATTATTAATAATAATAATCTATAAATATATACAACAATTAATATTAGTTTTAAGCCAAACGAATAATAACTTCTATAAGTGTATTGTAAAGTAATCGCCTTGTTAAAAACTCTTTAATACTCTTTAATACTTTAATAAAACTTATTTACATAATTCTTTATAAATTACTAGTTTCAGGAAGTAATTATGTAAATATATATAAACACTATTCTGTCATATTAATTGTTAAATACATTATACTATATTTCTAATTATAGTATTTTTATTATAATATTAATTTCATTATATATATATATATATATATATTTTATACATATAAATACATATTCATAAATATATATATGGTGCTTATAATATGTAATTCATGTTTTCATTATTATTAATAATTTATTGACGAAAATGATGCATACATATTATTTAATAAACTTTCATTTGTAAATTAATGTTTGATATAATTACATTAATGATCAATATTAGAATTAGTAATGCAATTATAATTATTAATATATTAATATAAAAATACATATTTGACAGAAATATGATACTGAATAAATCATTTATATATTATACAGATATATCGTAATGGACCATATTACAATCCGGTCCATAATACCCACATTTCCTCTATATGAATAACATAAGAGTTATTAAGCCTTTAATAGTATAACCTACAATTATATTACATATATTTCATTATGAATGAAGTACTATGCTTTTGTGTTAATGCCAGAGAGACTGTGAACCGTGATTCCATGGTTATTGTAATCTCGGGATATTTTGAGATTGATGAGTTATCTGTTGCTAAAGAAATTCTCACTAGTGATATATGTATTAAAAAAATCGTAGATGATTCTGAAAGCAGATATAGCGTTAAACGTAAATCCCCGAATTTATCTGAAAAAATCTCCAAAGATATCGTTGATATTTTTGATTTGATTGATAATGTAAATTCAGAATCGATTCCCTTATTTGTTGCATCCAATATTAGACGTATACCCCTATTGGAGATCAAAATACTAATATGGCATCAATTCATTCTGCTATAATATTACTAAGAAAGAACATCAATTTAATTAATGAAGCAATAATTCCATTAATTGACAATACTAATAATATTATAGATACCACTAATAAAGATATTTCACCAAATATATGTGAACATATATCTGCTGATATTCCTATAGATAATCAACTGAAAAGTGGAAACAGCAAGAATAACCATCCTATCTCTTATGCATCAATCGTACGAAATACCACACTGGATGATGGGTTTACACTAATAACCTCAACCAAGAAATTGAAGAAAAGTCAAGTTAAAGAATCGATGATTCCTAATAAAGAAACTGAGAACATACGGCGTAAAGGTGTCATAATCGGAAAGAATTCTTCGGAGGCATTCGGGAAAACTCCTCCAAGACGATATCATTTATTCCTATCTAGGTTAAATATTGATGTTACCGCTGACGATATTACATCGTATATATGTAAAGAATGTGATATTACATCTAAAGAATGTTCAGTGGAGAAAATCATTACTTCTCACCACTTTGTCTCTTCATTTAAGGTAAGTCTGATGATTAACAATGTCCAAGATGTATATAACTGTGAAAGATGGCCTAGTGGTATTTTATTAAACGTTTTTTTAATAAAGCTAATCATGACAATAATGTTAATGTTAACAGTAATCTATAATAATGGATTTACTCAATAAATTAAATTTATTGTCCTTAAACTGCAATGGTTTCAAGAACAAGGCTAATATTATTTTAGATACTTATCCTAATATTGATTTATTTTGTTTTCCCCACTGGCTTTCCTCTAAGGAATGTTCTATGTTCAATACCAATAATAATAGTTATAGTGGTTATGGTAATGCTTCTTTTGATAACACAAAATTGAGAACCGGCAGACCTTTTGGTGGTGTTGGATGTGGAAAAAGGGAATAGATAGATATATAAGTATTATGAAATCTGAATATGATTGGCTTATATGTATTAAAGTATTCGATTTCTACATTATTAATATATATCTACCGTATGAGAGTCCTAATAATATTAGTTTATTTGAAGGTCATCTCGTTCAACTGTTATTATATTGTGAATTCTTAAATTCATCTAATTATTGTATAGTAGGATATTGTAATGCTAATATTTCTAATCCTGATTCATACTTTAGTAATACTTTAATTAAATATTGTGTGGATAACAATAATATCATGTCAGATAAATCATTACTAGATTCTGATAGCTATACTTGTGTTAGTTCGGCGTGGAAAACATGTTCATGGTTAGATCACTTATTATCCACTTTTGATACGCATTCATCCATATTAGATATTAAAATTGATTACTCCTTTATATTATCAGATCATCATCCATTAGTTTTTATCATAAATCAGAATACTATTCCTAGCTCAATTAGCTATAATAATAGTATTATTCATAAAAAAATTCAATGGAATAGACTTGATAAGAAACAAATTTTGAAATATAATATTGATACTAAGTTTAACATAGGAAAATTAATTAATGATATATATTCTTTTGATAGTAATATTAATTATTCGGATTACTTATATAATTCTTTATTGAGTATTCTTGTTATTGTTCTAACGATATATATTCAGTAGCTAATAAATTTAAATATGCACGTATGGAGTGGAATAATAATGTACATGAGAAACATGTTATTGCCAGATCTTACTATTTAAATTGGAAATGTAATAACAAACCCTTGGCTGGAATATGCTATGATAATATGGTTAATTCGAGAAAAATTTCAAATACGAATTGCGATGTAGTAAGTTGATATCTAATCAATCAGAATCTAATAAGATTGCCTTAAAATTAATTAAAAATCTTAATAATTTTTGGAAGGTGATTTCAAACAATCTGAAGAAAAAAAACTCTTCCGCACCAAATAACATTGAAAATGAATATGATATAGTTAATATTACTAAATTCTGGTATAATTATTTTAATAATTTATTTAACAGTACTACTGATATACCTTATCCTTACAATACTATTAATGTTAATGACATTGAATATACTAACTATAGTTGCATATAACCATATATGCTGAAATTTCATCTATAATTAAATCAATTAAAGGGGGTAAAGCTATAGGCCATGATGGAATATCTATAGAACATATTTCTCACGCGAATAGTTTTGTAATTGAATTAATAATGCTACTAATTAATAATATGTTGCGGCATTCGTATTTCCCGAAGAAGCTAATGTTATCTTATATTTTACCTATAGTTAAAAATAAAAATAAAAGGTCGAATGATTCCACTAATTATTGGCCTATATGTATATCTAATATTATCTGTAAGATAATTGAAAAGGTGATACATAATAGAATATCTTCATTATTAATTACTATGGATAATCAATTTGGCTTTTAAAAAAATATTGGTACTGAAATGTGTGTGTTTGCCCTTAAGCAATATTTAACAGATTATAATAATAATAACACTAATATGTTCGTAGCATTTTTAGATGCTTCCAAAGCTTTTGATAAAATTAATCATAACATTTTATTTCATAGATTAAAATATAATAATATTCCTTTATACATAATTAATTTTTTTAATTACTGGTATAGAAACCAAATAATATATATTAAATGGTGTAATAATTCATCGGATAGCTTTCCTGTTACAAGGGGTGTTCGTCAAGGTGGCATTCTCTCACCATTGTTATTTAATTTATATACTAATCCTATGATTAAGAAATTAAATGAAATACATTCAGGTTATTTTTAAATGGAAATATCATCAATAATCTATGTTATGCAGATGATATAGCATTATTTTCACCATCACTAGGGGGTTTGCAGTTGTTGATAAGTTGTTGTGAAGAGTTTGCTAACCATAACCACATAACGTTTAATATTGATAAATCGGTTATTTTACCAATTTATTTTTATAAATTATATCATAAACCTGTGAAACTATATATAGATAATAAACTTCTAAAAGTTGTCAAATCATATAGATATCTTGGACATTGGATTTCAGAGGACTTATCTGATGATATTGATATATATATAGTAATATTAAACAGTTATATAAACAAATCTATGCAATATCATATAACTTTAATCATTGCTCTAAGGATACCAAAATTATTCTATTTAAAACATTTGTTTCTAATATATACCTTAGTAGCATATGGATACCAAATAGATATTGCATGGCTAAACTTAATATAGCTTATAATAATGCTTATCGTATTGTTATGAACTACAGACGTAGAAATAGTGCCTCTTTAATGTTTTTTAACGATTATGTTAATAATTTAACTGTTAAATTACGCAAGTCATATTATTCGCTATATAAACGAATACAATTATCGTGTAATTCACTAATTGTTCAATTATATGAATATAATATTGTGTTCCCATCGCCACTGTTTACCATGTGGTATAACTCATTGTTTGTATAGTATTTTAAATTTCGTTTCTTTGATTAATTGTTTTTTTTTTTAGTTTATTCTTTTTAATTTTCGTTTATATTCTATGGACCTCTGTATTTCATGTCTGATTTAAATAAATAAATAAATAAATAAATATACATACACATACGTATGAATAAATACACGCACACATGTGGACACACATAACTAAAATAGATTACATAATCTAATATTATATATATATGAAATTTGTATATTACTTATATATATTATGTCGAATTAAATTATCACTGTATTTTATAAATTTCAGATATTGTTTATGAATGGTATTTATGATATGTTATTTATTATGACATTTAAACAGAGTAATTATCATTAATATGCGTATGTATTATTGCATAATATTTATATTTCTTAAGTATTTCTCATCATCGCGTCATATATATGATATTTAATAATGGTATAAAAGCAGGATGACAATAGGCTAAGAAGTCAGTTCAGTTTAATCATCGACCCTTAACACATAGTTACCATGCAGACCGCATTGTTATTACTTTTCACTGTTGTTATCGTTAATGTCACGTGTTCTAAACGTTAGTTACCACTACTACGTTATGCAATATGTATACTACTGTTATGTAATATTATACATATGATATTAACTATGTAGCAACGAGAATATGTTAATGGTAATGCATAGCGATCATATTTAGTCAAAATATTACATATAGTTTATATTACTTAAATATCGCGTGATATATGAATCGTACAATGTAGGTACCTATAGGTACCTAGGTAGGTAACCTACATGATTAGTTATCTATTGTGTGTTTACATTATATGATATATACATATTAAAATCATTGAATTAGAAATTAGTTTTTATATTACAATTCGTGAAATAAAATAATAAGGATTAATTATTAAATAAGTTTTTGGAATTAGTAATTATATGTTTAATTATTGTGTATTTTACTATTATTAGAAAGATATTTAATTACATATTTACTAATTATTCAAATACGCTATATCCTTTATTATAACTAATTACATAATAAATAATAAATAATATATGTATTACAAAACAGTACTAGTGAAACCAGGAGAATGCAAAACTTACCATATAGATTGTTTTGAATACGTTGAACCTGATTTAGAAGATATGTGTTTTGCAGACTCCGAATGTCATGGCTCTCAGAAATGTTGTTTAGGTCCATGTTCCCATGAGAGGAAATCATGCACCGGTTTACAAACACCGGGTTAGCAACGCAAAACTATATGCAATAATAAATAGGCAATATAATATAACATGCAATATATATATATATATATATATATATATAAAACGCTATATATATATATAAAATGCTATATATATAAAATGCAATGTATATATATATACAATATCTATTATTTATTTTCCATTTAAATAAGATATAAATAAAATAAAATAATATTAAATCAATATATTACTACTTAAATGGAATTATGATAATTATGGAGACATACTCAATATATTTGTTATATTTTAAATACTTGCTGATAAGTTATATATTAATAAGTTAGATTTAAGTAATAATGTATATTTAATAAAACATTGAACCATATCTCAAATGTATTGGGTAAATTTATGACAATAGGTATACATATTATTATAATTATTTAAATATTGTATAGCTTATTTTATTTATTTAAAAGTATAAACAATAATATGATATAATTACTTATATAATACATAAAGTAACATTTTCACTCACATACACATTTGCTAAACAACACAGGCAGACCGGGTGAATGTCCATTCGTTAAGATGACCTCTACATCACATGACCAGTGCGGACCTGTGAACTCTACGACCTGTA
Organism: Osedax fenrisi; assembly: GCA_964019155.1. Classification (NCBI taxonomy): domain Eukaryota; kingdom Metazoa; phylum Annelida; class Polychaeta; order Sabellida; family Siboglinidae; genus Osedax; species Osedax fenrisi. The sequence goes on from OZ025239.1 coordinate 81,960,519, forward strand.
ACACAGATGCCGACTGTCCAATTGTTAATGTTCCTTTTTTGAATATCGATATCGCTTACAAATGTTGCGTAACAGAATTCTGCGGTCCACTTAGATGTGTTTATCCTACTAATGTTAAAGGTTTGCATATATCTTAGGTATTCATATGTCTTATTGTGAAATAGGCGATATTATTTGTAATTATATAATAACTCTCTATTATATCATTTATATATATATTATATTATAGAGTATGAAATTCAGGTCATTCATATTATAATTAAAATTATATAAATTAGTTGTATTACTTGAATAATTATTATTTAAATATATAAAATATGATTACATATAAATATGTATTCTATAAAGATATTACATAACATAGTAATGATAACACCTAATATAACCTCTTACCTCGATAGAAGTTCACAAACCTAAGAAATGTGGGGGAAACTTCTCACAGAAGAAATGCAGCGGAGACAGAAACCAGTTCACACGGAAAGCTGATGAATGTAGATTTGATGCAGACTGCACGCAAAACTCTAAATGTTGTAGACCTTACCAGTGTGCCCCTCTTAAATGTATAGCTTCTACTTAAACCCGGTGTACGATATGTACAGTGCTGTAGATATTCCCTGCATTCCATATATTCCATTAGTTATATTGCATTATTCTTATTTTTATTATTTATTCTATTATTTGTATTTTTATTGATATTAATAAAATACTGGAAAAGTTATTTGGATATTTATTTTTTATAATTAATTTTAACAATTATGTAAAATTATTATTTTTTATAGTAAATATATATATAAAAATACATTCATAAATAAATAACTGAAATTATAATGTTATTTGTTATAACGAAATAGATGTACTCTCGATAGCGTGTGTATAGCCACGCCCCTTAATGTATCCCATATGGGTGTGATATGGCACATGCATGGTAATTCTCAGCTTGGATGATATTGTTAACCCGAGAATGTCAATAAGGATGAGAGTTAACATGGGCTATATATGGCGGGGGTGGAGGTGCATATATATGTTACAATTGAAAAGTATAGTGTCAAACCAGTATTATTATTAAAGCTGAATATCGTATAACTATCTATATATAGGCTGATTAAAATGCACGTATATAAATAATACTATCGTGAACATATTTTTTATAATATATAAATAATCATTAATTAAATATATATTTAAAAACTATATGTAATATTGATAATAAATACATATATATATATATTACAAATAAATTGCTTATGTGAGTTTCCATATTACATAATACTATAAAAAAGCGTTATAATCTATAAATAAACCCCGAGACAATTGAAACATCACCACCCATAGGTCGACTTGTGGGCTATAAACATTAACCTTTATCGCGAGTGGTGGTAATAGTAGTGGCTTGAGGTAATCGCGACCTAAATAGAGAAACAATAAAGCGCTACGCTTACGTAACCTATACATATCACGTGATCTGACTTCTACCACGTGATCAGTCTACCACGTGATATTGTAAGTCTCTATAAAACGAGGTACTCATCTCATAGATCGTCATCCTACTCGACAACAACAACAGACATCTAGAATGTTCGCAGCGATTACCCTCAGCCTCGCTATTCTGCTAACGTTAGTACCAGCTTGTTATTGCGGCCTTACCAGTAATATGTCTCCGTAGTATGCACCTTAATAGTTATAGTATACATTATAACTTAATGCTTAATTATATAATTAATTGAATACTGATATAAATATTAATATATAAGACAGCTTGTACGGGGCACACTACAAGCAGGTATTATAGGCAGGTCTATTATTAGTATGTAAACCTAAGGCTTATCCTGCCTTAGTATCACTGTGTTGAAGACAGTGTATACTAACCACACTATATTAAAGTATGTATTATTGTATACGATTCACACTCTAGTGTATATAGACATATATATTATATATTTTAATGAAATATATCTATTAGAAAAAAATTAAAATATTATAAGTATATATACATACACATATATTGTATATATATATATATATATATATATATATATATATATATATATATATATGCACCTGTATACAGGTATATACGTGCGTATATGTATAAATACTATATATATATATATACTATAGTATTATGTAATATTATATAAGTAGTTATAATTATACATACTATAAATTTATAATAGTATAGTATAGTTTAATAACCTACTACATTTTCCTCACGCCTGTGTTAACAGACTAGCGGAGTGCGGTATAAACATAGAATTAAATAACGGAGGTCACGTGACAGTCGTCCAAGACGAGGTCATCGAGTCAAGTGAGGTCAGGTACACGCGAGCTTGTGGTCTGGCCAATAGAGTACCGGTACCGACCAGGTACAATCTCGAGCAGGGCTACAAGAGGTTTCGTTCCAGTCTGAACAGTAGCGCTATGTACAATATCGTTAGTAGCTTGTCGTGTATTCAATATACACCTATAGGTAGTTATGTAGGTAGTAATGTAGGTGGAGTATTTAAATATCTTTGACTAGGTGTAGTATATTGATACATTTAATTAATAGAATATATATATATATAGTAAAAAGCTAACAAGCGAGAAGTCCCGGTTTCGACTTCAGTCAGTTCTTATTTTTCTCTTGTGTTTATCAAGAACTTAATATACCATAAATTAAAACACAATAACAAAATGCTACTCTTTGTATTTTATAGTCATAGACCCTCGCAGTTATTTATTATTATTTTCAGATTTACTTTTTTACACTATAATGTAGGATAATGTTATAATGTCCTATGGGATAATTATAGAAGCAGATATTATCATGTGATAGTTACCCTTAACTCTGACGTGTATAAGTCTACGACTTCTTGAGGGGTGCATTTGTATCCGCTATTTGTATTGTATTCGATATATATACGTGGTTTCAATACAAATTATTATATATATATATATATTATCAATCATAATTTGCATCATAAGAATTTCTTTAATGAACATTATTCAATCACAGAAATGGAGTAGCAGAATGGCAGATTATGCCCAGGAAAATACGGATCAATGTCAGTTGGGATTTTCTTTTCCCAAATCGTTTGTAGTTTTTCTAAACAATTAGTTTTATATATTACTTATGCATAATTATATAACTATATATATGTATATATATATATATATATATATATATATATATATATATATGTCTATATATAATGAAGTATACTTGTGCCTGTAGGTGTTCAGCATCTTTCTACACATCCGTCGGAAGTTATATGCATAACACAGGTATATATTCATTATAATATAAACTATACGTGTTATATGTGATGTATTCTATTACAGATTTTGAAATCTCTTGGCTCCTATCATTAATGTATATGCAAAAGGAATACTACGATTCTAATAACAATAGATGTTATACTCATGGAGCTTGTAAATGTTTCTTATTAGTTAGTACATTATGGGATTATTAAATGAAATATTATAATTCATAGTATATCACTGATTAAAGAAAGTATATATTATACAATATTATAAAGTTGTGTCTAATATTTAGTCAATATTATTGACCTCTATAAAGGTAAATAAGCATGCACGATATACATGTATACACAAATGTTAAATCCGTTAACATATTACATGTACAATATATATATGTGTGTGTGTATGTATGTATGTGTGGATGCGTATATACATTATTTATATATTTGTTTAAATGAGATATAATAAATACATATTTATAAACAAATATATTTCAGTTGTCACGTGACACGTTATTTATATATTTGTTTAAATGAGATATAATAAATACATATTTATAAACAAATATATTTCAGTTGTCACGTGACACGTTAGCTGAATTCGGGTGCGCTTCCACTATTTGCCCGGTGTTAAAGAAGAGTGACGGTGGCCTATTGTACAACATGCTGAGAATAGTTTGCTATATGTCAAACGGGTTAGAGTTGATATCTAAATGATGAGTTTAGCGATAACCTCTATTTCTATAGATATACTATAGTATACTATATCTACTAACCAACACATACCATTAATATAATTACCGGTACTATATGGCTTTCATTATAGATAATTAATCTATATTTATTAGGTTAAATATTGTTATTAAGTGCATATTTTATTAGTGTATCTCTAGGAATTTGTCAAGTAAAGACACATATTTAAACCAACATTCATAGCCATAACTTTAGAGATTATATATTATATATTGGATTCCCTTTTAAAAATGGCTGGTTGTAAAATATTCCCAATATGCACCTATCCCCATAATCCGCCTTGATTATAAGTATATATATACAGTATATATATATATATATATATATATAATGTATATATATGCTTATAATCAAGGCGGATTATGGGGATAGGTGCATATTGGGAATATTTTTCAATCAGCCATTTTTAAAAGGGAATCCAATATATAATATATAATCTCTATACTTATACCTATAACTTTATACCGTATACGGTATAAAGTATATACAGATACATACAAATAGATGCGGCTTAAATAGTTATACGCGAATTATAATTATTAACTAATCAGTATACTCATTAACTACCGTTAATTCCACCAACTTGTACCTACTTTAACTAGGAGTCGTTTACATCACGTGCCATCAGATAGCAAAGTTCCTTACTCCAGCACCGGAAGAATTTGCTCGAAATGTAAAGATTTGCTTTATGGTCGTTCTACTTGTATTAACGGTTTATGCGAATTTTAATGTACCTCACGATATTCTGGTTAGTTGTTATATTACTAATTATATATATATATATATATATATATCAATATAATATGTAAATTTTAATTGCTAGATTTAATATTCCCAATTATTCTTAAACCGATAGTCTTATTTTTCTCAATATTAAATCATTACCATTTCGTAGATTGGTAACGAATCTGATGCCAATGTACAATATATTGAATTTATTTATGGATATCGATCCTTTCAATATATTAGACTTATACAGCAAATTATGTGGATTAAAAGATAACAAATATCCTATTCAAAATGAATACACACCTGAAATACTTCTGCAAAGAGTGTCTATAGACACTCTGTATACAGATTGGAATTCAATCACCACCGATGATTACATCCGTAAATCAATGTTCTGTTTCCGTGACGCATTTAAAAGTACTTAGTTGATTATATCTTGTTTTTAAAATATACCCTTATTATTAATATTCATATATATTTATTTTGTTATTTCTTGTTTTCTCATAAATAGGATTATTATCCCCTATTATAATTATTAGTTTATCTCTTTATTTGTGGCATATTTGTGATAAGTGCTTTAGCTTTTTTGCAATCTATGATATTTCTCGGGGAGTATGGATGTCAGTTTACATTCTACTGGCTCTAGAATATTCCCATGAGATTAGAATAGGTCGCCCCTTACCAGAAAGTTGAGTCATCTCAGTTCAAAAATCAGCTAAATTACGTTATTAATCTATTATGCATACTAATTCATAACTAAACCTGAACTTTCTATGTTAATATTCTGTATATTTGTTATCTTATTTTACTTATGGCATGTGTAAACCATAATTATTTTGTATTCATTTATTTATTATGAAATTATTGTTTCATGTAATTTTGTATATATTTAATACTCATTAAAATATATATCTATCTATCTATCTATGTATATATATATATATATATATATATATATCGTGCCACATTTGCTTTAGCTAGAAAACGTATCGCCCCTTACACATGCCCTACATACCACATATTTATAAAAATAAATTCTGTAATGTAATTCTCTAACTTTTTCTCGGATAAAATCTAACTACTTTCTCAATCATTACTTACATTCATCAAAAATACAGCATCCCTTGTATATTAATCATTAAAATAACCTATCTACCTTTACTAATCTTTCAATATCTGACATTTATGACCACATTTTAAAACCCACTTCCTCCTCTCCATATGACTCTATTAATATGTGTACATTCAAAAGACTCGCTAGTACAATCCCCCTATTTGCATACTATATTCTTGTCTTCTCTCTCCAATGGTATTTGATCCCCATTTTTTAAACATGCTGTCATCACTCCCATTCTTAAAAAAACTTCTTCCAACCTTAATATCTTATGTAATTTGCGTCCTATCTCCCAACTTCCCATTATTAGTAAAAGTCTTGAAAGAATCGTTGTCCATTAAATAAATAGATTTCATTAAACTCCTCCCATGATATCCTGCAAAGTGAATATCGTAAATGTCACTCAATTGAGATAACCCTCCTTCAAATATTGAACAATATATATGTGAAAGTTTCTCCCTCACTATATTGTCAACTGGTTCTCCTTGATCTCTCATATGCATTTGACTCTCTTCGCCATGATATTCTTATTTCGAGACTTGATATGGTTGGCATTAATGGTAGTGACTTGAAATGGATTAACTCGTACATCCTAATTAAATCATCCTCTGTTAAATTATGTGATTTCTATTCTGACCCCCGCCCTCAACTCTATGGCGTCCAACAAGGTTCTGTACTAGGACCACTTTTTTAAATTAATTATTATATTATTAAAAATTAAATAATTCCATTCTATCGCAATTAATATTTACTATGATTATATTATATAACATATAGTAACTATGATTATAAATTCCTTTATATGCACTAAACGTTTATTATCTAATGAAACTAATATATACAATATAATACTATATATATATATATATATATATATATATTATATGTACATATATTTATCTATTTACAGTAATATATAGATATATTCTATAAGGAATAACATTAGTCAACATTTGAAAATAAAATTATCTGAAATCGGGGTTATGTTAATTTATTCTTGACTAGTTTTTTGCATTAATGTTAAATATCATATTTAGTTTTTTTCAGATCAGATCAAGTTTTATTTTTATTTAACTTTGAAAATTTGTAAAAAAATCACAAAATAAGAAAAATTAAGAAAATTAATAAAAATGTAATGAACTTATTTCAATAGTATTTGGTATATTTTAATATATGATGGTGCAATATAATTATATACATAGTGTATATAATATTAATCATTAATTAAAATATTTTGTCAATGATTTCCTTTATATCCTTTAGTAGACTCCAATATTAATCAGTTTGGATGTTAATAGTTATGTTTCCTTGGTATCTATCTTTTATTGTTGAAATGTGTCGATGAAATAGTCTATTTATAAATAATATATTATTCGCTATAGTCACCAAAATAATTAGGAAAATAGTCTAGATGTGCATTGAGAAAATGAATATTGATGGAAATGTGAACATTGAGTTCTCTAAAACATAGAAGCAATTCATTCGTAATATTTACATATACAAAGGCATAGAAATACAGAATATATTCTAAATTTCTATGCTTTTGTATACAATATTTAATAATTCTCTTTAATGCCTCTTAATTCATTGTCTCTCATACATCAAAACTAGTGTAGCTCATTAACTACCTAATTAATGGTAATTTAAAAATTCCTGCCCTTAATTTAGCTTCACTGATGTGTGGATATCTTTGTTGTAAATGATTAAAAGATTGCCCTTCCTTGTCCAATTTATTTACAAAAGTATTCATTAATCAAAGCGTGATGTATAATGTAGGTACTAGAATATCATATGTATTAACAAACGGTCGTGACAAGTTAACATGTTAAGATTCAGGCTATACATTATCTCTAACTGGCACATCACGTGGTGTGTACGACTATCTCACTAACAGAGAAATCATGTATATGTTATGAATCATGCTTCTTGATCCAAACATATCGATACGACCTTCAAGTCTCCATATATCTTCCAAGTATGATCATTGTAAATGCTATGATCATATGATATTGTATGTTAATGAATCAAGTACGATATGTATTTCAATCAATTGTAATGAGTATCCCAGGGGAAGAGATTCAATAGTATTACCATTATAGAACAATACAGATTTTAAACCTTTATTTATATGTCTATTGATAACCACTATTATTATGGTTAATGTATATTTCCATTTATTCAACTACTCTAAAGACATTATATCAATATATCAATGCATATTTCTTTGTAAAGCATTGGTGAAAGTCACTTTCACAACGACGGTATAAGATAACAATAGATTCTGGAGATTATAAATGTCATATATTAAATAGAATAGTTAAGTCTTGTTGGAATATTACTATAATATGTTACTTGTCATAATGAACATATAATGCTTGTATATGTTAATGTATGCTTATTATGTACATATAACAAAATATACTTATTATATACATAGGTATATATAATATATATATATAATATATATATTATATATATATATAGAGTATACTATATATATATATATATATATATATATATATATATATATATATATATATATATATATATATATATATATATATATAGTAATTTATAATCATCTATATTAAATCTTCAATGTTTCATATGAAATATTATGTTTATAAATATGAATTGTTTGATCTATTGGAATTCCCACACGCACATAACATATCTATCGCTTTACTATATGTCTAATTGAGCTAAACGGCTATACTATGATTAACTATGTATAATAAATATATATGGTATATTATAATGATTGAACATCATTAATAGTAATTTGCAAACAATAATACATCCGGATCTACAGGTCTAGTTAGGGTAGATGTATTTATAGGTCTAGCTATATATAAGGTCTAGATAATAACACACTTCAGAATACATAGTAGAGGTGAATATAAGTATGATATGAATATATAATATTAAAGATAGGTTGACAGAATCACACTTGGGATTACTAAAGTGATATTTCACGATCGTAATAGTTTAATAGTTTGTAAATTCAACAACGAACACGTATCTAGGTATTATGTTGTTAACAATAATGTATTGTCAATATACTACATACGTTTAAAGTGATATATAAAGGAATATAACAAGTAATACTTTACATAATTGTTGATTATATACTATTTATAACAAAATAAATATTTGTATAATTTTTCCAGTATTTTATTAATATCAATAATAATACAAATAATAAAATAAATAATAAAAATAAGAATAATGCAATAGAACTAATGGAATATATGGAATGCAGGGAATACCTACAGCACTGTAAATATCGTATACCTGGTTTAAGTAGAAGCTATACATTTAAGAGGGGCACACTGGTAAGATCTACAACATTTAGAGTTTTGCGTGCAGTCTGCGTCAAATCTACATTCATCAGCTTTCCGTGTGAACTGGTTTCTGTCTCCGCCGCATTTCTTCTGTGAGAAGTTTCCCGCACATTTCTTAGGTTTGTGAACTTCTGTCGAGGTAAGAGGTTATATTAGGTGTTATCATTACTTTGTTATATAATACCTATATAGAATACACATTTATATGTAATCATATTTTATAGATTTCAATTTATTTAAATACCAATTATTCAAGTAATATAACTAATGTATATAATTTTAATTATAATATGAATTACCTGAATTTCATACTCTACAAAATAATATATATATATATATATATATATATATATTATATAAGGGGTAATTGTCTCGATAAGCAACACTGCTTCTATAATTACCCTGGCATTGCCTAAATCTGATAATAATAATAATAATATATATATATATAAATGATATAATAGAGAGTTATTATATAATTACAAATAATATCACCTATTTCATAATAAGACATATGAATACCTAAGATAGATGCAAACCTTTAACATTAGTAGGATAAACACATCTAAGTGGACCGCAGAATTCTGTTACGCAACATTTGTAAGCGATATCGATATTCAAAAAAGGAACATTAACAATTGGACAGTCGGCATCTGTGTTACAGGTCGTAGAGTTCACAGGTCCGCACTGGTCATGTGATGTAGAGGTCATCTTAACGAATGGACATTCACCCGGTCTGCCTGTGTTGTTTAGTAAATGTGTGTGTGTGAAAATGTTACTTTATGTATTATATAAGTAATATAATTATATTATTGTTTATAATTTTAAATAAATAAAATAAGCTTTACAATATTTAAATAATTATTATAATATCTATAAATATTATCATAAACTTAACCATTAAATATGAGATATGATTCATGGTTTTTATTAAATATACATTATTACTTAATTATACCTTATTAATATATAAATTATCAGCAAGTATTTAAAATCACAAATATATTGAGTCTGTCTCCATAATTATCATAATTCCATTTAAGTAGTATTATATTGATTTAATATTATTTTGTTTTATTTTAATCTTATATGAATCATTTTAATAGAACTATATACTACATATTGTTTATATATATATATATATATATTGCATGTTATATTATATTGCCTATTTATTATTGCATATAGTTTTGCCTTGCTAACCCGGTGTTTGTAAACCGGTGCAAGATTTCCTCTCATGGGAACATGGACCTAAACAACATTTCTGAGAGCCATGACATTCGGAGTCTGCAAAACACATGTCTTCTAAGTCAGGTTCAATGTATTCAAAACAATCAAATTTGTAAGTTTTGCATTCTCCTGGTTTCACTAGTACTGTTTTGTAATACATATATTATTAATGATGTATTATTTAATTAGTTATAATAAAGAATATAGCGTATTTAAATAATTAGTAAAAAGGTAATTAAATATCTTTCTAATAATAGTAAAATACACAATAATTAAATATATAATTAATAATTCCAAAAACTTGTTTAACAATTAATCCTTATTATTTTATTTCACGAATTATAATATAAAAACTAATTTGTAATTCAATGATTTTAATATGTATATATCATATAATGTTAACTATAATACACACACTAGATAACTAATCATGTAGGTTACCTACCTAGATACCTATAGGTAGCTACATTGTACGATTCGTATATCACGTGTTATTTAAGTAATATATAAACTATATGTAATATTTGGACTAAATATGATCGCTATGCATTACCATTAACATATTCTCGTTGCTACATAGTTAATATCATATGTATAATATTACATAACAGTAGTATACATATTGCATAACGTAGTAGTGGTAACTAACGTTTAGAACACGTGACATTAACAATAACAACAGTGAAAAGTAATAACAATGCGGTCTGCATGGTAACTATGTGTTAAGCTGAGGATGATTAAACTGAACTGACTTCTTAGCCTATTGTCCTCCTGCTTTTATACCATTATTAAATATCATATCTATGACGCGATGATGAGAAATACTTAAGAAATATAAATATTATGCAATAATACATACGCATATTAATGATAATTACTCTATTTAAATTTAAATATGTTAATGTCATAATAAATCACATGTCATAAATACCATTCATAAATAAATAACTGAAATTAACGAAATACAATGAATAATATAATTTCAAATATAAATATAAAATAAATATAAAAATGTCCTTTATATATGAAATTAGATTATATAATCTATTTTATATACATATATATAAATATATATATATATATATATATATATATATATATATGTGTGTGTGTGTTTGTGTGCTTATATTTTTATTCACGTGTATATATATATATATATATATATATATATAAATATTTAATATAATTGACTACATACTTATAATAATGACCATATATATTATAATATCTATGAATATATTCATAATTTAACACATATATATTATTAATAATAATAATCTATAAATAGATACAATAATTAATATTAATAGTTTTAAGCCAAACAATCAGTACTTTCTATAAGTATACGTATTGTAAAGTAATCGCCTTGTTAAAAACTCTTTAATACTTGTTAATACTTTAATAAAACTTATATACATACTTCTTTATAAATTACTAGTTTCAGGAAGTAATTATATAAATATATATAAACACTATTCTGTCATATTAATTGTTAAATACATCATACTATATTTCTAATTATATATTATTATTATCAGATTTAGGTTTACACCAGGGTTTTTGTAGAAGCTAAAGCTTATCGAGACAATTACCCTTAATTTTAAAGCAAGTCCAAATAAACTATATAAATAAAAGATTATAAAATATTAGATGACTTCCTGTTTAGTATTGAATAAAATAGAATAATAATATACATTGTTTGAACTTGCCATAAAATTATGAAGTCATTATTTAATCATTTATAAATAAAAAAACTAAAATAAATAATAAGTACTATACAATAATACACTAAACAAAAATATAGATAATATAGTAAACATAAAAAAATGAAATAAAAATGAATAAAACTGAATAAAACATAACAAAAAGTAAATTCAGAAAGATGGTAAAAACTTTATATGACATTTTTATTTGTATATTTTTTTAAATTTTATTATTTTTTTTCCTCATAAATTTATTTCAGTAAATAAGTTTTAGAAATTTTGTAGTAATACTTTAGAATAATGTAATGAATGTAAAATATTTTGTATACTAAAATGTTAGTTTTAATTATTAATTGTTATATAAATGTCAATAAAGAGAAATAAAACAATGAAGTAAAATAAATGTAAAATATAAATATAAAAAATCAAATATAAAAAAAAAGATTCAATAAAAAATGTTTATGTAATTAAAAATAAAGTCAAATAATATTATTAGTCATATTATTAGTCAGAGAAAATAAAAATATTAAATAAAAAGAAATACCAAATTGTATTTAATTAATTTTATTATTTTTATATAAACGTCAATACAAAAAAGAAAGAAAACAATAAAGTAAATTCAAATATAAAATGAAAAATGTCAGTAAAATAATATTATTAATGTCAGGAAAATAAAATATTGTATACATTTTATAAAATAAAACACTAAATGTATTACATTTTTTTTAATGTTTACATAAACTTCGATAAATTAAAATAAGAATAAAATGTGGATCTTAGTATAAAATATACTATTAGATAAAAGTCATGATAAAAGATTAAAAATTAGAAAAATGATATTTATATTATAAGTATACTGATAATGAAGATAACAAATTTGTATACATACGTTTCCTGAATAATTTATAATTTAAAATATTTTTTAAAATATTATCAAGCTTATTCCAGGTAATTGGTCCAACATATATCAAAGTTCTTCTGCACAATTCTTTTTTTAAATTAATAATTGAGAAATTATTTAAGCTCCTAGAGTGGTGAGATGATAACATTAAAAAAAATGCATTTGTTATATAAGGATGAAGATCATTGAAAACTTTAAACATAAATTCACATGTACTTACTTATATATGTAATTTCATTTATTTTTAATAAAGAATTATCAATAAATAGTCCACTAGTATGATATAAAAAATGTTTTTTTACATTTAATCCTTATCATTCGCTTTTGAAGAATATATATGCATGATAAATTAGATTTATATGTATTTCCCCAAAATATGTTACAATACTTTATATGAGTCAAGAATTTAGAATTATATATATGAAATTATGCTTTTTTATTAATATTAATTTTATTATATATATATATATATATATATATATATATATATATATATATATATATATATATATATGGTGCTTATAATATGTAATTAATATTTTCATAATTATTAAAAATTCATTAACGAAAATAATGCATAAATATTATTTAATAAATTTTCATTTGTAAATTAATTTTGATATAATAATCAATATTAGATTTAGTAATGCAATTATAATTATTAATATATTAATATAAATATATAATATATAATATACGCATTATTAACAGAAATATGATACTGAATAAATCTGTTATATATAGTACAGATATATCGTAGTGGACTATATTACAACCCTGTCCATAATACCCACAATCATCTATATGAATAACATATGAGTTATTAAGCCTTTAATATTATAACCTACAATTATATTACATATATTTCACATAATCGCAATATGTAATACGCAATTGTATTATTTATTTCTGTATTAATATTTAATGTCAAATAAATAGTACTACAATACAGTTAGTAGCGATCACTAAATTAAGATGTAGAAAACATTCTAATCGCAATAGATTAATAGAATATATATATTTTAAAGTTTATACAAAATGTGGAATTAATTATGTCACTGGTTATAAGAATAATAACATATTATATATTATATTGTTAGTTAATATGTTCATTTTAAACACGTTTCTGTTAATAATCTGTTATCTATCTTAATTTGTATTCTTAGAAGACAATGCTCAAACTGATTTATTTACGCAATTCATATGAATCTCTATATATAGAGGTAAACTTAAATGATTCTCAATGCATACAATTAAAATATTATCAGGTTATATGACTATAACGATATTTCTAATATACATACCACCTAATTATAACCGAATTCTCATCAGACTACTACAACTACTATATACACTGTCCAATTGATGACAATACAATAATACTTGATGATTACCTTAGCTGATCATTATACGATTACAATAAACATATTCTTCCAAACAAAATATACTGATAACTACAAATTTATTAAATGGAGATCACTTACACTAATCAACTACAATATATTTAAATTTAATTTTACAAATACTTATTGTTTTCAAAATATAACAAACATCAATGATTTATTAACTTCAATAATTAATTGCCATGCACCAATAAAAATTAAAACTATTATAAATATAACTTACATACCCTGGTATAACAAATCTCTAAATGTTCTTGAAAATAATCTTAAATCTCTAAAACAATAATACTCTATAATTTTAATAATTTTACAGATAATTTGAACAGATTTATCACATTAAGGTCAACTTATCGCTATGAATTAATAACTTATAAAAATCTATACTAAACAATAAATAAAACAACAAAAAACTACTTACGTTTAATAATAATCCAAGAAATACTTTCAAAATCGTATACTAGATATTATAAAGAAATACTAAAACCACTAATAACGATATTTCATTATCCAATAATACGACACATACTTACAGACTGTTTAAAAACGAATACAACACCACTATATTTCAAACAAGCTTACATAACTCCTAGAATGAAGACAAGTAACATGGATGGTAATGTGCTATCAAATCATAGTCCTATTTCTCAATTTCCTACATTAGCTAACATATTCGAAAGAATAATTAGTAAATAATTAATTAACCACCTAAATAATAACAGACTTTTTGATAAATATCAATCTGGATATAGGAAATTTTATAGTGCTGAAACAGCTCTACTATACGTTATTGACAACCTCCTACATAACATTGATAATAGCACTCCTACGCAAGTAATTCTCCTTGACTTATCTTCCGTCTTTGATACAATTGACCACAATATACTTGTATACCGACTAAAGATACTAAACATTAACAATGATGCATTACATCCAGTGAAAGACTACATTACTAACCGAACATATAACATAAAAGTCAAATCCGTATCTCCTAATAAACACATTTTATTTGGAGTGTCACAGTTTACTGTTCTTAGTCCCTTGCTGTATACCTTATATGTCACTCCAATATCTAGAATATTTCTAAATGACTCTTTAATTATATATAATTTAGGCTGTTGACACCTATAGTCTGATGATAATATTATTATTTCACCAACAAATAATTTCTGTTTAAATATTGTATAATTTATTTACGCAAGTGGATGAAAAATAATATCTTATTTCTTAACTCATATAATTATAATAGATCTCACTTTCCCACAATATATTTAGATGATACTATAATAAATCCACAATATTTTACAAAATATGTAGGTGTAATAATTACAAGCGACTTAATATGATATACATATTAATTTAATAACTAATTCAACGACTACTCACTTCATTATGATTCAACTATGTAAAAAAAGGAAATATCTACCATCTAAAACAGTCTATATACATAATAGGTATACCTATTAGGGAATATTTTAATTTTGTCTAGACTTAACTAATTCTCTACTTTACTTACTAACTCAACTAAAATACAACTACTACAACTATATCGAATTATAAAATTTACAACTCGACTTATTTGTAATACACGGATATTAGATAGATGCTCTATTTCATCGCTAATGTCTTCTCTAAAAATGTTACCAATTGACTTACAAATTAAAACACGACTTACTAAAATAATACATATGGTTTTTTTTAATACTCCAATATACTTTACTGACATACTACATTTAAAAACTTCTATACGACCACTAAGTAAATCCAACTATAATATCCTTACGCTACCTACTATTAAAAGAAAACAACATGGCGGAAGAGACTTTATATCGAAGAAGCGATACCCTTAAATACTACATTAGGTATATATAAATACTACCTACGTAACATATTTATTTAACTTATATATTATACTTATCTAACATATTTATTTAATTTATATATTATACTTATCTAACATATTTATTTAATTTATATATTATGGTACATAATAATTAACATTATAATTTATGGTACATTTTATTTTCGTTTTTATATTATTCTTTTTACCGAGAGAATATAATGTATATACATATATATATATACCTATTATTCTCCTACTATTTTTATGTTTCGTTATACTATTACTCACGCACTATTTATTATTATTATTATTATTATTGTTTTATATACGTAGCATACTATTTAAAACACATTCTAGAATAGCGCTCACTATTATATTAGTGTATAATAAATCATCATCATTATTATCATAGGAAACTGGTGTAAATATGAATGATTAATATTTATATTAATGAATATTATGAATATTATTTTACTTAAAATATATAAATAAATAATATATACCTATAACATTAATGTTATAATATAATATTATATAATGTTATAACAAGTAATACTTTACATAATTGTTGATTATATACTATTTATAACAAAATAAATATTTGAATAATTTTTCCAGTATTTTATTATTAATAATATATATTATCAATAATAATACAAATAATAGAATAAATAATAAAAATAAGAATAATGTAATAGAACTAATGGAATATATGGAATGCAGGGAATATCTACAGAACTGTACATATCGTACACCGGGTTTAAGTAGAAGCTATACATTTAAGAGGGGCACACTGGTAAGATCTACAACATTTAGAGTTTTGCGTGCAGTCTGCGTCAAATCTACATTCATCAGCTTTCCGTGTGAACTGGTTTCTGTCTCCGCCGCATTTCTTCTGTGAGAAGTTTCCCGCACATTTCTTAGGTTTGTGAACTTCTGTCGAGGTAAGAGGTTATATTAGGTGTTATCATTACTATGTTATGTAATATCTTTATAGAATACATATTTATATTTAATCATATTTTATATATTTAAATTTATTTAAATACCAATTATTCTAGTAATACAACTAATGTATATAATTTTAATTATAAAATGAATGACCTGAATTTCATACTCAACAAAATAATATATATATATATATATATAAATGATATAATAGAGAGTTATTATATAATTACAAATAATATCGCCTATTTCATAATAAGACATATGAATACCTAAGATAGATGCAAACCTTTAACATTAGTAGGATAAACACATCTAAGTGGACCGCAGAATTCTGTTACGCAACATTTGTAAGCGATATCGATATTCAAAAAAGGAACATTAACAATTGGACAGTCGGCATCTGTGTTACAGGTCGTAGAGTTCACAGGTCCGCACTGGTCATGTGATGTAGAGGTCATCTTAACGAATGGACATTCACCCGGTCTGCCTGTGTTGTTAAGGAAATTTGTGTGTGAAAAACGTCAATGTATGTATTATATAAGTAATTATATCATATTATTGTTTATACTTTTAAATAAATAAAATAAGCTATACAATATTTAAATAATTATAATAATATGTATACCTATTGTCATAAATTTACCCAATACATTTGTGATATGGTTCAATGTTTTATTAAATATACATTATTACTTAAATCTACCTTATTAATATATAACTTATCAGCAAATATTTAAAATATAACAAATATATTGAGTATGTCTCCATAATTATCATAATTCCATTTAAGTAGTAATATATTGATTTCATATTATTTTATTTTATTTTGATCTTATATGAATCATTTTAATGGAAAATTAATAATAGATATTGTATATATACATTGCATCTTATATATAGCATTTTATATATATATATATTGCAGTTTATATTATATTGCCTATTTATTATTGCATATAGTTTTGCGTTGCTAACCCGGTGTTTGTAAACCGGTGCATGATTTCCTCTCATGGGAACATGGACCTAAACAACATTTCTGAGAGCCATGACATTCGGAGTCTGCAAAACACATATCTTCAAAGTCAGGTTCAACGTATTCAAAACAATCTATATGGTAAGTTTTGCATTCTCCTGGTTTCACTAGTACTGTTTTGTAATACATATATTATTAATTATTTATTATGTGATTAGTTATAATAAAGAATATAGCATATTTGAATATTTAGTAAAAATGTAATTAAATATCTTTCTAATAATAGTAAAATACACAATAATTAAATATATAATTACTAATTCCAAAAACTTATTTAATAATTAATCCTTATTATTTTATTTCACTAATTGTAATATAAAAACTAATTTGTAATTCAATGATTTTAATATGTATATATCATATAATGTTAACTATAATACACACAATAGATAACTAATAATGTAGGTTACCTACCTAGATACCTATAGGTAGCTACATTGTACGATTCGTATATCACGTGTTATTTAAGTAATATATAAACTATATGTAATATTTGGACTAAATATGATCGCTATGCATTACCATTAACATATTCTCGTTGCTACATAGTTAATAGCATAGGTATAATATTACATAACAGTAGTATACATATTGCATAACGTAGTAGTGGTAACTAACGTTTAGAACACGTGACATTAACAATAACAACAGTGAAAAGTAATAACAATGCGGTCTGCATGGTAACTATGTGTTAAGCTGGGGATGATTAAACTGAACTATATTCTTAGCCTATTGTCCTCCTGCTTTTATACCATTATTAAATATCATATCTATGACGCGATGATGAGAAATACTTAAGAAATATAAATATTATGCAATAATACATACGCATATTAATGATAATTACTCTATTTAAATTTAAATATGTTAATGTCATAATAAATCACATGTCATAAATACCATTCATAAATAAATAACTGAAATTAACGAAATACAATGTATAATATAATTTGAAATATAAATATAAAATAAATATAAAAATTTCATTTATATATGAAATTAGATTATATAATCTATTTTATATACATATTTATAAATATATATATATATATATATATATATATATATATTAATATGTAATATAATTTACTACATACTTATAATAATTACAATATATATTATAATATCTATTAATATATTCATAATTTAACACACATATATTATTAATAATAGTAATCTATAAATAGATACAATAATTAATATTAATAGTTTTAAGCCAAACAAACAGTAAATTCTATAATTGTACGTATTGTAAAGTAATCGCCTTGTTAAAAACTCTTTAATACTCGTTAACACAACTTATTTACATACTTCTTTATACATTACTAGTTTCAGGAAGTAATTATATAAATATATATAAACACTATTCTGTCATATTAATTGATAAATACATTACACTATATTTCTAATTATAGTATTTTTATTATAATATTAATTTCATTATATATATATATGTATTTTATATATATAAATACATATACATAAATATATATATATGGTGCTTATAATATTTAATTCATGTTTTCATTATTATTAATAATTTATTGACGAATATGATGCATAAAGAGTATTTAATAAACTTTCATTTGTAAATTAATTTTTGATATGATGATCAATATTAGAATCAGCAATGCAAGTATAATTATTAATATATTAATATAAAAATATGCATTATTAACAGAAATATGATACTGAATAAATCTTTTATATATAGTACAGATATATCGTAGTGGACCATATTACAACCCGTTCCATAATACCCACATTTCCTCTATATGAATAACATACGAGTTATTAAGCCTTTAATATTATAACCAACAATTATATTTCATATATTTCACATAATCGCAATCGGGAAAGTAACCGAATACGAATTCTCTCGGTATCTCAGAAATCATAAATCCTACAAAAAAATAATTAATGAATAAAATATTTATAATTAATAGTCTAAAAAAGTATTTTTTATTTTTTATTTTTTATTTATTCAAAATATTACTGATATCCAATAAATTGATTTTTTTATTACGTTTTTAAATTTATGTAACCTAATTTGAACTTAAAACCTTCTCAAGAATATACAAATGTACCAATAAAATATAACACAATCATCGCGCAGATTATGAATTATTCTGATTTTCATAAAAATTGCGTTTGTTATAATATTAATAGCACCAATAAAGATAAATCTAAAATTGTTATTATTTAGATACTTAAATTGTATTATTAATAAAAAAATAATAACAAATAAATAAGTTATTAACTAATTAAATTAGAATAAATTGTTCATAAAATTAATTATAAATAATGTAATTGTAACTTGTCTGATTGATTCATCAATAATATATAGTTTATTAGTGACTTATATATTAGTAACTTATAGGTTATACTTATGTAACATATTTATTTAAATTATATATAATAATTTATGGTACATTTTATTTTCGTTTTTATATTATTCTTTTTACCGAGAGAATAAACTGTATATATACCTATTATTCTCCAACTATTTTTATTTTTCGTTATACTATTACTCACGCACTATTTATTATTATTATTATTATTGTATTATATACGTAGCATACTACTTAAAACACATTCGAGAAAAGCGACGATATTATATTAGTGTATAATAAATCATCATCATTATTATCATAGGAAACTGGTGTAAATATGAATGAATAATATGATTATAATTTTACTTATAAAATATAAATAAATAATATATACATATGACATTTACATGGATATAATGTAATATATATATATATATATATATATATATATATATATATATATACATATATATATATATATATATACTATATATAACTATAGTTATATAATAAGTAAAAAAGGAATCCTTTTATAGTAAGTTCAATTGGATAAAGTTCTAAAAATTCAACAACATAATATGAGAACACACAAATAAACAAACAAGAAAATGATAATAAACATGACTATATATATATCCTATAGGAATATATAATAACTATAATAAAATCAAGTTACATAGTGAATCAAATAGGTTTAATATCATGCAGCGCGGTCAATATTTACTCACAACATGCACACATGGCATGCCCGAATCACCTTTACCGGCTATAAGTCTTGATATACTATAGTATGATGGACAAAAGTATTGTATTGTAATCTAGTGTATTTCTATCTGAGAAAAGCGTAATATAATATCATTGACAGTCATGTGGCGGGTAGCGGTACATCCACATAAGATTAATAATACATCTGTTCTATCATATCTAGTCGAAGTTTATTTTAGTATTTTATATACGGAAATTAAATTAATTAATTAAGCAATCTAACCACCCATATTTTAAAGTTTATTTTTATTATATTTATTAAATTCCTCACTTACCTATAGTCATATTACATTCTAATGTAACCTTTGTATTAAACTGATATGAGCAATGTATTATCAATCTATATTACGGTTCTAACACTAGAATTATTAATGTTACTACAATTATAGAAATGATTGTTCATTTCGCTTAAAACTATTAATATTAATTGTTGTATCTATTTATAGATTATTATTATTAATATATTTATGTTAAATTATGAATATATTCACGGATATTATATTATATATGGTACTTATTATAATTATATATTAAATTATATTAAATATATATATATATATATACACATACACATGCGCATGAATAAATACACGCACTAATGTGCACACACATAACTAAAATAGATTACATAATCTAATATTATATATATATATGAAATTTGTATATTAATTATATATATTATATCGAATTAAATTATCACTGTATTTCATAAATTTCAGTTATTGTTTATGAATGGTATTTATGATATGTTATTTATTATGACATTTAAACAGAGTAATTATCATTAATATGCGTATGTATTATTGCATAATATTCATATTTCTTAATTATTTCTCATCATCGCGTCATAGATATGATATTTAATAATGGTATAAAAGCAGGAGGACAATATGCTAAGAAGTCAGTTCAGTTTAATCATCCCCAGCTTAACACATAGTTACCATGCATACCGCATTGTTATTACTTTTCACTGTTGTTATTGTTAATGTCACGTGTTCTAAACGTTAGTTACCACTACTACGTTATGCAATATTTATACTATTGTTATGTAATATTATACATATGATATTAACTATGTAGCAACGAGAATATGTTAATGGTAATGCATAGCGATCATATTTAGTCCAAATATTACATATAGTTTATATATTACTTAAATAACACGTGATATACGAATCGTACAATGTAGCTACCTATAGGTACCTAGGTAGGTAACCTACATGATTAGTTATCTATTGTGTGTATTATAGTTAACATTATATGATATATACATATTAAAATCATTGAATTACAAATTAGTTTTTATATAACAATTCGTGAAATAAAATAATAAGGATTACTTATTAAACAATTTTTGGAATTATTAATTATATATTTAATTATTGTGTATTTTACTATTATTAGAAAGATATTTAATTACCTTTTTACTAATTATTTAAATACGCTATATTCTTTATTATAACTAATTAAATAATACATAATTAATAATATATGTATTACAAAACAGTACTAGTGAAACCAGGAGAATGCAAAACTTACAAATTCGATTGTTTTGAATACGTTGAACCTGACTTTGAAGATATGTGTTTTGCAGACTCCGAATGTCATGGCTCTCAGAAATGTTGTTTAGGTCCATGTTCCCATGAGAGGAAATCATGCACCGGTTTACAAACACCGGGTTAGCAACGCAAAACTATATGCAATAATAAATAGGCAATCTAATATAACATGCAATATATATATATATATAAACAATATGTAATATATAGTTCTATTAAAATGATTCATATAAGATTAAAATAAAATAAAATAATATTAAATCAATATAATACTACTTAAATGGAATTATGATAATTATGGAGACAGACTCAATATATTTGTGATTTTAAATACTTGCTGATAATTTATATATTAATAAGGTAGACTTAAGTAATAATGTATATTTAATAAAAACCATGAATCATATATCATATTTAATGGTTGATTTTATGATAATATTTGTAGATATTATTATAATTATTTATATTAATTATAAACAATAATATGATATAATTACTTATATAATACATAAAGTAACATTTTCACACACACACATTTGCTAAACAACACAGGCAGACCGGGTGAATGTCCATTCGTTAAGATGACCTCTACATCACATGACCAGTGCGGACCTGTGAACTCTACGACCTGTAACACAGATGCCGACTGTCCAATTGTTAATGTTCCTTTTTTGAATATCGATGTCGCTTACAAATGTTGCGTAACAGAATTCTGCGGTCCACTTAGATGTGTTTATCCTACTAATGTTAAAGGTTTGCACCTATCTTAGGTATTCATATGTCTTATTATGAAATAGGTGATATTATTTGTAATTATATAATAACTCTCTATTATATCATTTATATATATATATATATTATTTTGTAGAGTATGAAATGCAGGTAATTCATTGAATTCACTTGACAATTTTTTATTTAAATAAATTTAAATCTATAAAATATGATTACATATAAATATGTATTCTATAAAGGTATTAGATAGATAGATAGATATAGTTTATTGTTTAAAACAAACAAAATGACATAAAACAATAATAATAATAAAAAAACAAATAACGAATATAAACGAAAATATATAATGATTTATAAATGCCATGTTACATATGGTTAAGATATAAAATTAACAAATAATATAATAAAAATAATAATAAAAAGGGGAATTATTCAAATGCAAGCACTTACTCACCGTATCAACTTTAGGGAAAGGGGTCATCAATCCCTGTGCCTTGGGGGTACTAACTTGACCCAAGAGTTTGTCCACTGACACCCGTAATACCCGATAAATAATGATAAAGAGAATGCAACCGAATAAATTAACCCCATAAAACTAAAAATAAAATAATATAATAATTGAATAATAAAAATTAATAAAATAAAATAAAATTTAAATATTAATACAATGAATTATCAAGCCTTGTAATAAATTGATTGACCGAAGTTGCTGAACACGTATAATTAGATAGCAAATTCCAAGGAGTTGAAATACGATTACTAAAATAATTCAGAGTAACATTAGTCTTGCATTTGTCTTTTCGAACTTTAATGGAAGGACCTCGACTTCTTGATGAATACGTTTCAAGTAGCCCCGAGCAATCAACATCAACTAGACCATTTATAATATTATAGGCAAGAATCAGATCTGCCCGTAACCTGCGTTGAGATAATGAAGTTAACTTTAAAAATAATAACCTATTTTCATAATTTGTATATGGTATACCACATCTATAGAAAAGCCTTTTAGTGAATGTCCTTTGGACTTTTTCAATTTTATTTTTTAGGCCTACATATATATTAGAAGGGTTCCAAATACAAGAATTATATTCTAATAAAGGTCTAACATATGTTATAAAGGCTTTTGTTAGGTAACAATAGTCATTAATAATAAAGCATCTAAATATAATATTCAGAATATTAAAAGCTTTAATGCACATTTGGTTTATATGAGTGTCAAATGTCAGTTTAGTGTTAACAATTATTCCAAGATCTTTAAACTCTGTTAGACTATTTAATTGAATATTATTTATAGTATACGAATGTGTATTGATATTCCCAAATGTCATAATTGAACATTTTTGAATGGCAAGTTCAAGGTCCCATTTACACATCCAGGATGATAGTTCAAATAGCCCGGATTGCAGAACCTTCCGATCATCTATAGATTTATAGATAATTGATATTTTAGCATCATCTGCAAAAAGTGAGGTAATTATTTGTGGTTTAAAAATAGTAGGTAGATCATTTATATAAATCAGAAAGAGGAGAGGACCTATCACAGAACCCTGTGGTACTCCTGAAGTTACATTAGTAAAATCACTATATTGATCATTAACCTTAACTCTTTGTAACCTATTTTTTAGATATGATTCAAACCACGAATACACATTCCCACATATACCAAGATTATATATCTTATGTAATAATTTAGTATGTGATACCTTGTCAAATGCTTTTGCCATATCAATATAAGCAACATCAGCGAACATATGACTATTCATTGACCTCATAATGTTCCTATATAATTCAATTAGTTGTAATTGGGTAGATTTCCCCGAAAGAAAACCATACTGTTCAGAACATATGAGGCCGTTGGATCTTAAATAGTAAGATAAATAATAGCTTAATATTTTTTCATAGAGAATGAGCGTTGATGATAGTATACTAATTGGTCTATAATTTGATGGTAGTGTTGAGTCGCCTTTTTTATATAAAGCTGTAATATTAGATTTTTTCCAAATTAATGGGCATATCCCATCATTCAGAATTCTGGTGAAAACAATTGATAATGGATAACATAATTCAAATGAAAGATTTTTTAGTAAACCCTTTGATAAACCATCAGGTGAAACATTAAATTTGTTTGGTAATAAACATGCACATTATCTCACTATTTCTGGTGTAATTGGGTATTTATCAAAAGTTAATTACATAATATAGTAATGATAACACCTAATATAACCTCTTACCTCGACAGAAGTTCACAAACCTAAGAAATGTGCGGGAGACTTCTCACAGAAAAAGTGCGGTGGAGACAGAAACCTGTTCACACGGAAAGCTGATGAATGTAGATTTGACGCAGACTGCACGCAAAACTCTAAATGTTGTAGACCTTACCAGTGTGCCCCTCTTAAATGTATAGCTTCTACTTAAACCCGGTGTACGATATGTACAGTGCTGTAGGTATTCCCTGCATTCCATATATTCCATTAGTTCTATTACATTATTCTTATTTTTATTATTTATTCTATTATTTGTATTATTATTGATATTAATAAAATACTGGAAAAGTTATTCATATATTTATTTTGTTATAAATAGTATATAATCAACAATTATGTAAAGTATATCTTGTTATATTCGTTTATATATCATTTTAAACATATGTAGTATATTGACAATACATTATTGTTAACAACATAATACCTAGATACGTGTTCGTTGTTGAATATACAAACTATTAAACTATTACGATCGTGAAATATCGGTTTAGTAATCCCAAGTGTGATTCTGTCAACCTATCTTTAATATTATCTATACATATCATACTTATATTCACCTCTACTATGTATTCTGAAGTGTGTTATTATCTAGACCTTAGATATAGCTAGACCTATAAATACATCTACCCTAACTAGACCTGTAGATCCGGCTATAGTATTGTATACAAATTACTATTAATGGTATGATATACACTTATATGTATTTAATAATATTATATATGTATCCTTAGCTCACATTTATAGGTCACACTTATATAGGTCACACCTATATATGTCACACCTATATAACAAAGTCATAGTGATTACCTGTACGATTTTTGTTTTGAATTCCGATAGATCCAACAATTAATATTTATAATATGGAACACCATGTATGTTAACACAATTAGGAGATAACGAGTAGTTAATCTTCACCTAAAAGGTTCTAGATGAAACAAACGTCATAAATCAACTGTGGACTCGAACGAACGTGTATACCAATTTAATTTAGTCTAAGGGAAAGAATATTGTGATTTATAATATCAAACTTATTAAATAAGTCTAGTAGAGTGAGATATAATGAGGCTTTATTATCAATAGATATGAGAATATCATTAATGATCAAAGTAATGGCTGTTTCGGTACTACGATGAGTAATATACGCTCTCTGATAATTTTCAATAATATCATTGGACGTAATGTAATTAATAAATTTGGTGGACACAGTTCGCTCTAATTTCATATATATGGATGATAACTGGTATATTGTCGATAAATGGATAAATTAGAGTAGTCTAGAGTAGTTTTTTTAAATTGTAATAATGAATGAATATTTCATAGAGTTGGAACAAATTGTTCCGAACAATACATGATATAAGGTATTTATGAATGATTTCAGTGATAAGTCCAATAAAATATGGTGATAATGAACGAAGTAGACTGAGTGGAATAGGATCAAGTGGGGTATTGATTTGCAAGGATGTCACCAGAGATAATACAATGTCACGAGTTAGAGGTGAAACACATTAAAAGTGATACTGTGTGGATGTAAATTGAGATTTAATAGTGGCCAGTTGATGTTTGGAAGTACATTGATACTACTATAAATTTGTTGTTGAAAGACATTGTCAAATGAGGAACAAAGGGCTGAATCAGGTTTTTCAGAAAGATGTTTATGGCATACCTTCTAAATAAGCTTACACATTATCTACTAAGGTGAAGGATAGTGTGCAAGCTTGCTTAGAAGGTATGCCTAACTACAGAAGATATATATGAAGTATGGCGGTTTGGTAGAGAGAAGTTTGTTCTTATAAAGTGATCGAAAACTTTAAAGCAGTAAGATAAGAGTCAAGTTTATAGTATGCATATTTACGTTATAGTCTACGAAGAAGTTTCCTCAGGTTAACAAGCTCAATATTAAGTCAGGGGCACTTAGAATGAGTTCGGTTGATAAGAGTAATGGAGGGTGCAAAAATATTTAGCGAATGTGATAATGCCAAATTTAAATCAAAAAAATAAGAGAAATCTTAATACATAATTTTGTGAAGTTGATGGAATACATAGTTAGTAAACATTGGTTTATAAATAGAGGAGATTATAGATCCAAAACGACATAGAAGGTTTATTAATTTGTGTCACTGGCAATTGAACTTAAGTTCAAATCAAATAAAATGGCAAAGTGATCATATATTAGAAAACTTTGAATAGCATATTAAGTTAAATTATAATCTGATAAAGATAAAATTAAGTCAATAGTATTACCATTAATATTAGTAGGACAACAAACATGTTGTATCAGGCAATACTCAAATATAAGTTAATTAACAGAAAAGGAAGCATAATTATCATTTTTAATTTGAATATTAAAATCACCAAAAATAACAGTGATAATCGATATTATAGATTCTATAATATATGAGAGGTAACAATAATTAAAATGGTAAATAAGGAAGGAAACTGAATATTACAGATCAGCATTTTACATGAAAAGAAATATGGGATAGAGGACGAAATAAGCTTAAGTTCAGACGAGAATAACAGCTCGAGCTAGGCACCCACCACGATATGATGTAGACTTATTAGAAAGTAATAATTCGAAACCAACCGGGGTCCGTTTGGATCCTAGAACAGAATCATCATTAGTTAGCCAATTATCAGTAATATCAGATGTATAACAATTATAATCAATAATTAACTAAGTAATCAAATCAACTTTATATCGTACGGATCTAGCATTGAGGAGTTGAAAATAATGTTGAAAAGAATTATGTAAATCTAGTCAGTCTGACGAATTAGATCAATTTAAGGATAGGATACCGTGTCATTTGACTATTAGAAATATTAGATAGAATGAATTTTTCAAATGAGATATTACAATCATCGAAATGAATAGTATAAGTGAATAAATTACAAATGAATTACAAATCTAATAGGGTGTTCACATCAATTCCGTTTTAAAAAACGTACGTGTAACTGCAACTTCAAATGATTCATTCACATCAAATTTGAAGTAACAGATTTTTAAGTGTTCACATCAATTCCGTGTTTTTTAGTTTGTCGTAAGGGTAGACATATATCGCCACCTATATTTAATTATGTACACATAAAATCAATTGTAACAAATCTAATTGTGGGATATAGCTAAATTCAATGTATAAGTAGTATTATATATTTCTTTAAATACACAAATACATAAATACTACATACATTATATTTATTAATTTAATATTTTTAACTAATATAACAAATACTATATTATTATATAATACATAAATCCTTATAATTATATCTAAACTTATGAAATATATATAATTTAAATAAATATTTAATAAATTATTGAAATATATATTATATATTACTATTGTATAGTTGATATATATTATTAAAATATATATATAGTTGTATACCATATTATATAACCTTTTTATAATATATATATATATATAAATATATATATATATATATTTAATAAATAGTTATTCGATAAGTTATATGTAATAATGAACATTTGTTAATATACTTTATATATATATCAATTGGAATCAAGTGGAATTCTAGCTGTTCTCTCTAATTCTGTGTGTTCATTCTAGCTGTTCTCTCTAATTCTGTGTGTTGTTACGTACAGAAAATAGGATTAATCCTATTTCAGAAAACGTTCAGAAAACGTGTAGTTCAACTTCAAATAAATAGGAATGTGACTCATAACTTCAAATTTGCCGTGAATGAATCATTTGAAGTTGCAGTTACACGTACGTTTTTTAAAACGGAATTGATGTGAACACCTTATTATAAATGTTATCAGTACCATCTATTTTAATCAATGGACACAATTCATAGTTTTTAGTCTTATAATTGAAAACCGATTTATATTCTTTTATTAATTTCGATTTAATGTATGATAATAACTCGCCCTCTTTTGTTAATTTCTTTATCTAAATAATCACGAATGAAAATATATTTATAGTTGGTGTCTAATAGTTTAGATCTAGATCATCTAGTACAAGATAAAAAATCAAGTTTTGAAAAGAAATTAATAAAATAAACATAAGCATTGTTGTTACGAAAAAATATATTTGTGATGTAAGAAAAATTGATATTAAGTAGGGTAAATAAAGATGAAATCTATTCAGTAGGTACTGTATATATTACGGTAATGTAAATATTACAATTTGTAATATCTATATATTCAATAGCTATTGAAAGTTTATAATATAACTTGATATAACGTCTGATTTATTAATTGTATCTGAAATAGTGTTAAGATTATGCTCAATAGAATGTATTAAGGCAAGAGCGAAAGTTTTCTTATTAGTATTAGTATAAGTGTTTCCTCGAGTATTATTAACTATATTTTTAATTTTATCAAGTTTGGCAGATATATTAGTAATGATTTTTGAGGTCTTTTGTAATAGTAATGTGTATTAGTAGAAAATGTAAGTTTACATGATTTGCTTAAATACATGATATTTTCAGAATTGAGAATAGATAATGCATAAGCTGGAGACTTATTACCATAACTCCATGGGGTGTTAATAATTCCAGCAGCATGTATGCATTTAAAGTGTAGAGATGAAGCACACTTGATAAATGTAATGTAATCAGATACACAATATATATATGCAAACAGGAATTACACCCCTTATCTAGTAATCGTGGTTTCCTATAAGTTTGTATTCAATAAATATATAAAAATATATAAATAGTAACAAATATACACATATAAACACAAATACATATATGAAGGCATATCAAATAATATCTATATACTTTAATATAATAAATCAAATAAATTAAATCAAATAAATATATTATGAAATAATACAATTAAATATATTTATAATAAATATTTATAAAATAAAATATATATTCAATTATGGATAGAATAAAATGTACAAATAATTTAACTTTATTAAAAATCAATATTTGAATTTAATAGTTGATCAATTTGTACATTTGAGTTATACTAAAAAGTACACATATAATATATATATTAGTTGTTAATTTATTTAACTAATATCTTATAATGTATATAAAATATAATTTTATAAATAAATTAACGCATATATTTTTTATTTTTATATTAATGTTATTATATTGTGTATATTTATAATTAACATTTTTAATTTAATATATTTGTAATATTAGTATGTTTATAATTGTATAATAGTACACCTTATAAATGATATATATATATATACCTATATAATAAAAATTGGAAGTTTTACATAAGTTAATATATATATTAGTTATATATAAACATATTAACATATTTTCTCAATATTACCATATCATTAATGTAACTGCATTGTTATGGTAGTTGGTTATACTCTTATTCAGCTCCTGTTATGCATTGATGGAGATGCCCAGGAATTTCACGGTAGAGTGGTTTTTAGAGTTGTTTGCGTGCGTGTGTGCGTGTGTCGTTATACTACAAAAACAAATATATTGTAATACAAGTTATCTCTTTCACAGTGGACCTCTGTAGTAGTAATATTGTTGTAGTAAAATAGTGAATAGGAATAGGAAAAGGAAATATCTATACCATTAATTATAATCTGTAGTATTGTGATTTATAATTCATATAGGTTATATAAAGGTTAATAAACGATTGAAATTGGAATATAATAATTATTTTAGTGAGTATAACTTATAGTAGAAATAATGTAATAATTTGTTATATATTCATATATAATATATTATAAATATATGTAATATTATCCTATATTACACAACACACGTATACGTACACAATGTATACTTTATTTACACATTACTGTAAAATAGGTATATACATATATGTATATACTATATATAGTATATATATAAATATATATATATATATATATATATATATATATATATATATATATGTTGTTAACATTATTTGATTACACTTTAGAGAATTGTTGCTACTATTATTTAAGTGTATACATTAACTTTATTAATACTATTATTATTATATATATATATATATATATATATATATATATATATATATATATATATATATATATATATATATATGTGTGTATACATCATACATTTATAGTTTACATAGTTTAAATCTATGGTATACATATATGTAAAGTTTATATGACTACTTATTTCATATGGGTGTTATCATATAAGTATCGGCTTTATCATTAATTTTATTAAAGCATGTTATTTATATAGATTCTAAAGGAATCTTAACTCTCACATATTTCATATATGTATCATTATATCATCAGAAATTGTAATATATATATAAAATTAAACAAAGTCTATTATGGTTATTTTATTAAAAATTAATATTTATTTACTCAATATTAGTATATCATATTATATAAATATTATACTAAATAAAGTTATTTATTTATATTGGTACGATGTATATTTTAAATGTATAATATTTTAATCCACTATTTTAATTGTATATGTAATAAACATATATATAACATAACATTTTAATATTTTTAATAAATTTTTAAATATATTTTTAATAAATTATATAACATCTCATGTAATCCGAATATTTGCAAGACCTCATATATATATATATATATATATATATATATATATATACGCCCACTTAATTGAATATGTATTTATATTATCAAATATCAAATATATGCTATTCTTGATTGCGATTATATCGTTAATTATTTGTATTAAGTTAATACTATTAATTATTACACTAATATAAATTATATATAATTATATAGTTAATAAATTAAATTAAAAGTATGCTTGTAATATATATTTTATTTTTATTATTGATAATTAAGTAAAATAATTAGTAATCTGTGTTTGTTTAGTAGTTATTAACTTTGATAGGAAACAATATTCAATACGTGATTTAATATTTAATAATTGCTGACACAATATTTAAAATATTTAAGATATTACTTATCAAGAGTGAGCATTCGAGTATGCTCATTGCACATACATATATTCACATATGTGTATGTTTGCTTATTGTAGCTAATCTACTATAATACAAAGATTAATTCTTCATATCATCGTAACTTATTTGTTAATATAAATATAAATATATGTACTATATGTAATATAGTACATAGTTTATTAATATGCTCAACTCTATATAATACATACTATGCTAAAAATGTGTAATATTTTCATAATATTGATACACGTGAGACAAAATTCTAAATTGTATAGTAATATTTAGTCGATACAGCCGATTTGTCGATACACGCGATATTCTGTAACATGTATTAGATGGCAATTCCAACAAATATATTTTAAATTGTCGTTAGAACCGATTTATCGATACATGTGGCTGTCGATACAAGCGGCTTTTACTGTATATATATCACTTATCCCCTGTAGCCTATAGCCTATATGCTATAGGGGATAAGTGGAATACAATCTTTCATCTCTCGGCGTTCTTCAACTAGTCTCGCGTGGGCACTACATAGTATATAGGGCATAGTATACAGGACATCTAATAAATAAGTGACTAACACACAGTATATATATTGTGTGTTAACTGTATTTAAACATTTTATATACAAATATCGAAATGCGTGCATGTTATCCGTAGTCGATCTTAATTAGATAATAACGATATTAAATATCATTTCACTACATATATATATATATATATATATATATATATATATATCTTTCAATAGAAGGTCGTGATCTATATACATATATATGACATTAACCTATAGGACCTAGACTCCTGATATAGAGATGTCATCAGAACACGGGGTGTCGAGTGCTGACCGCGAGTGTAGGTCATCCACAGGTCATGAAGGTCAGTAAGTAGAACGTTACGTCATAAAGTGAACATTTTAAATCTTACATACTATATTACGTAATATGTCTGAATATCTGAACATCTGAGAATCTGCAGATATTATATATCTTCTGTCCTAAATATATATATATATAGAGTAAAATCCGCTTATAGTTAATCTGTAGGGAAATCGATTATTGTTTATTATATATAAGGGTATATAATACCCTTATATTATATATTATCAAATTCCCTACATATATACTCTAAGCGGCTTTAATGTATATTTTAATTTTATAAATATATAATTTTATTAAATACTATATTATATAGCATATATGCATATAACAATAGTATTACAAAGCATATTAAGTAATGATATTGCATAACACTGTCACTTAATACACATCTAATTACGTAACACTCATTAGTTTGTGTCCTCGATGAAAGGAAGGACATGGACAAAACATTCCTAGCGACTGCTTGCCACGTCAATACCATTCGTTCATACTACATACGCATTCAATCTGAAAGTAATGCTTTCGACAAGATGGAGTCCATTCTTTATGATGCTAAACATCTAACAAAACTACAGTCTCCACAAAAAGGTATATACACACATGTGCATATATATATATATTTATTCATTTATTTAAATTAGACATACAATATAAAGTTGCATGGTATATAAACACAAATTATAAAAGAATAAACTAAACTAAACAATTAATCTAAGTATAGAATTTTAAAATAATATACAAATAAGGAGTTATACCACATAGTAAACAGTGGCGCTGGGAATATAATATTATAATCATATAATTGAACAATTAGCGAAGTAAAGATAATTGTATTCGTTTATATAACGAATAATAATACTTCCATAATGTAATGATTAACATATTAACATAATCGTTTAGAAACATTAATTATGCACTATGTTTATTTCTCTAGTTCATCACGATACGATAAGCATTATTATAAGTTATCTTAAGTTTAGCCATTTAATATTTATTTGGAATCCAAATACTACTAAGGTATATTATATATATTAGAAATAAATGTTTTAAATAGAATAATGTGGGTATCCTTATAGCAATTGCATTAATGATTAAAGTTATATTATATTGCATAGCTTTGTTTATATAACTGTTTAATATTACTATATATATATATATATATATATATATATCAATGTCATCAGATAAGTCCTCTGAAATCCAATGTCCAATATATTTATATAATTTAACAACATTTAGAAGTTTATTACCTATATAGAATTTAACAGGATTATGATAAGATTTATTATAATAAAATGGTAAAATAACCGATTTATCAATATTAACATTATGTGGTTATGGTTAGCAAACTCTACACAATAATTGCATAGTCTTTAGATGGTGAAAATAATGCTGTATCGGCTATACCCTAACACCCTAATACAGAGATTATATTTATTTTCCATTTAAGCAATAATCTGAATATATTTCATTTAATTTCTTAATCATAGGATTAGTAAATCATAAATCATAAATTAAATACTAATGGTGAGAGAATGCCACCTTGACGAACTCCCTTTGTAACAGTAAAGCTATCTGATGAATTACCACCCCATTTAATTAGATCCTTTGATTTCTATACCAGTAATTTAAAATTTTAATTATATATAAAGGAATAGTTTATTTTTTAATATATATATAAAGTAATAATAATACTCTATTAATAATAAATGAAATAATATTACAATACATTAGTTATACAAGATTTATCAGCATTTTTCTATAAATCCACCTTCCTTATTATTTATTTTCGGTATAAATACTATAGTATCTAGTTTTCAATTATAACTAGGTTGTAACCTATTGATGTATCTATTATTTGTAAACTTTAATTGTAAACTTTAATTGTACATTGTAAATGATTAAAAATGTGTATATATCATGAATATATAATCATATTATATATCTTACATATATTATTAATTATTATATAACATATTTTTATCTTATAATACATTATGGTATTATATTTTAAATATGCTTATCTATGTAAATATTCTTATTTATTCAAATATTATATGGATTATATGAACTATTGTAGTTTTACAGTTTATCTTAGTTTTATATTTTATATATATATATATATATATATATATATATATATATATATATACCACTATAGAGAAATATGTGCCGCCCACAAAACTGTAAAACTACAATATTGTGACTTTATAGTTAAACTACAAACTGAACTATATAGTTCATATAAGCCGTATACTATTTAAATAGCCTATAGATATAATAGGATATATATAGGCTATAGAATATAGCCCCATATGAGTATAGGTAGGCGTTGATGTGCAAAGTTTATATTTTATCGCCATCTTTTTTAGTTTACAAATTATGTTCATTATAAATATATATATATATATATATTATATATATATATATACATATATAATATTTATATTTTTTCAAATTCATATACAAAATAAATTTCATATTTAACCTTAAATTCGAAACATTTAATTTAAACGACATTTGAAGTGTATGCATATGGTCACTATGTGTAAGCGCGTATCACATGACCTACCCCTCATGTTACCCCACCCCTACCCCATCAGGTGACCTGTGTATTGCGTACTGTCGCACACTACACCGTTACTACCGAGCCAGGATAACGGGGTATTACCTCAGTACAGCGACCACCTTCTGTATCGACTTCGGCTACAGTGTCAGCGTACCGTTCAGCCTTCTCTACAGACCTCTGGTCATTAGTGGTCAGTACATCAGTACTCAACTCTATACACACACAACTATATATCGTTATAATAACTATTAATATAAACCATAGTACAATTATTTATTAAAAGACATTTTTATTTTCTTTTTTCGTTTGTGACTTATATTATATATATACATACATATGTGTGTGTAATTTCTCCTAAGTGATTTCTAAATATTATTGAATATTTTCTATTGTTGTTGCCCATTATAAAAAGTTGCATCACATACCCTCATGTAATATACATTGTGTCACGTGTCATCTGATCACGTGACCAATGTAAACAAACCTGTCTGTTATAATAGAGGTGTTCGAACACTAACCACTACGATCTGTCAGGTTTCCTGCGATGTGCTGCCTTCGCTATACACTGCACGCTGAACAGTCCTGGGACATGTCCTCCGGAAGACAATAGAGGACTTACGTCACACTTCAAACAGATCGTAATGAATAATTACTTCATAGTTAAACTTACGGAGTCAGGTTCTAACGTCTGCTCTAATCATTAGTATATTGATAATATTCAACGCGCTCCTATACTAACTATGTAATTATGTATACATAATTTATATTAATAAATAAATAGTTATATATATATAATATATATATAATATATATATATATAGAAATAGCTCCATCTGCTGGTGGGAAACATTACAATTGTCAGTTGAAGATACACGGCAAACTGATGCGGTACGAGAACTTTATCAAACGTGACAGACCTACATACGATGGTTTGCACATTGGCCTACTTTACATGCACATACTATTATAATACTTCACACGCTATTTGATTATTTTTTCTTTGAATTATTGGTGTCTATTGACATTATTGGTGTCTATAGGGTATACCCAAGTTATTATAATATTGAATATAAGTTTGTTGTCATCATTATTTGTTAACAAAATAATGTATATAGTTATAATAATATATAAACTATTAAATAAATGTATTTAATAGAAATGTATTATTTATAGGTATTTAAATTATACCATAACTTATACCCATTCTCAGTATCAAAAGTTAACAATTAATATATTATGGTTGTATTATTGAAACTAATCATAAAGTTACACATTATATGGCAATATATAATCCCAGTGGTTTGAGGTTAAATATGTTTATGTTGACAAATTATTAATTTAATAGTTTATTATATAATTGTAATGTATTTCTTAAATAATAAGTTGATAATTGTAAAGAAGAAACAAGTAATATCACGACAAGCTATATATTCAACTTTTCTGAAGTTACCATAATTATCTAATATTTCCGATATCACTCCTAACTAATCGAGCCCTCCCCTCTCGTCTCAGGATACCTGGATAGAAGGGTTAACTTTAAAGCCGGTGGTGGTGACGTAGAAGGATACATCAGCCGATATCATGTCCGTGTGAGTCACGTGACTAGCGTGTCTGACTTATACGTTCTCCTAGACCAGGAGTACTACCACCTGAACCAGATGATACAAGCCATGTCCTCCGCCGTTAAGCTTACGTCGTCTGTCGTGAAGTGCGATAAGTCTTTGGGTTAGTCTATAACAGGCAACTGTGCAGACGATAGCTGCCTGACATGTGTATATTATACATTAATGGGAAAATAATGTATAATATTAATAAATAATATATATATATATATATATATGTATTATTATATATGTATTATTAGTATACATATATTAGATGATTGTCACACATACAGGAGCCTATTGTATCGCCAGAAGATATGATTGCAAATGGCACCGAGGACAAATAGTCAGAATCTCGGGAAATATCGTTAAAGTTTTCTTTATCGATATAGGAGTTTGTGAAAATGTGTTTTACTCGAAGCTAAGAGCTCCTATTGAGAAATATGGTTAATGGATATTAGCATCTCTACAATCGCACATTTAACTGCTATAGTAGATGTATATAATCCAATATTTATGTACTTATATATATATATATAATAGTAGAACATAATATATAATTAGGTTTATTATTACTACCTATAAGTAATTAAACTATATATATAGTTTAACAAAATAATAATATTATTAAAATATTTATTAACGTTATTCTTATATCATATATGATGTATTATGATACATGTGTTATTACCTATACTTATTAAATATATAAAATAAATGTATATTAAGCATCAACGTACAGTGAATTTACTAAATTGAAAATATGATATTAAGAAAGTTAGAATAATAGAATGCCGATCCTACATCAAACATAGTTACAATATTACTTAGAATAACAATAATGATTATTAAATTCAAGTTTAGACTGCGCACTCAGTTAGTACCGAACACCCGCCGCCCCCCGCCACGCCACGCCCCGCCCACCTCAGCAATGACGGCACTGTTGATTATCACATGACCTCTACGCTACACAGGTTTCAGTAGATGTCCCCCTCGAGCTATACGTTGCAGTCTACCCGCAACTGACCACTACAACCGTAGCGACCAGATACTAGAGACGTTCAAGCGGCGCGTCCTGGCTAAACGTGTACTGGTGGAGGTGGTCCGTACAGAAGGTACGTGCTGGTTATAAAGTAGTGGTAGTTGTTGTATATCTGTGTGTGTACTGCTAATGGATATGAGTATATAGATATGTATGTATGGATAACACCAGGTTCAAGGTTAAGGTTTATTAGTATGCAGAAACGGGGATATGGGAGATAGTGGATCAAGGAGTGTGGTGTGCTGACTGCCGAGTGTAGAAACCCGGGAGTTCTTATAGGGAGCGTGGAACGCACGGCGTGCGACGCACGCCTATACGATTAATACCATATTAGGGTGTTATCGAGGAATGCGCGCGACTTCGATTGCGTAATATCGCGCGCGCTCGCATTCCAGATAAGCGTGTGTTTGACAATAACACAATAACAACTCATGGAATTAACCCAGCGTGGTACTTCGCATGTGTCTATATATGGGCACAAAATATACATTGGAATATAGATATCTACGAGTATGCAATACTGCGTAGTATAACGTGATATGAATATATATATATATATATATATATATATATATATATATGATATAGGGGTATATGCATATATATATATATATGTGTGTATATATATAGGTATACATATATAATTGTGTATGCGTGTATACAGACATGTATGTGCATTTGTAATATATATATATAACAGTAGTGGCTAGGTAGAGTATACCGTAATGAAATAAAACTAAACTTACCACAAAAAATATATACAAAATTATACCATTAAATAAATAATTGATTTACACGGCCGATTAATAGTGTTATCGTGGTGTCGTAATAAATACGTAATACTCAGGTGATCGGTACGTGGTTTCCATCATAGACAGAGAACAGGAGTTAACGCACCATCAGCTCGTCAATGATTATGAAAATAGCCCAACCGGTATAGACACCTCCCCCCCATCAATCAGCGATATACACTAATATCTTCTATCTACTCGATACAGAAATCATAGAGAAAGTCGTCAATGATGGAGTTTACAATGCAACATTATCTCATTATGATAGCGTATCTTGTTTTTATCTTCAACTGAATAATGATCTCGGTGATATCCATGATTTAGTAAACGTATTCAATGATATATACGATGATTTCGATAATCGCAAATATCACGAAAATCCTAAAATAGGTATACCTTATTAATTAACCAACATATATATATATATATATATATATATTATTATTACTAAACTTTCAATTTCAGGAGATTATTGCATATTTAAAGATTTCGAACAACTCTTTCGTTGTAGAATTGTAGAAATGAACCAAGTAAACCTGAAAGTAGTACTACTAGACTACGGTAGACGCCGCTACTGTACAAAACGTCAACTTTACGTCGCCAATATCCGTAATGGTTAGAACTCATGAGTCATACACATGCTATAGAGATTAACACGCATGTGTGTGTATTAATATGTAGTATGTAGGTTTAGTTCAAAAGTACATAACAACTTTCTGAAATCCTATTTTTATTATATCGCCGATAAAAGCTTCATTTATTCATCATATGCATTGTATTTATATAAATAAATGTATACCTATATCGTGTTTACATCATGCATAAGGGTTCAAAGGTTATCCGAAGATGGCCATCCGATGTCGCCTTAAGGGCTTGGACCACAATCTGAACTTCTGCGACATCAATAATAATTTCTTGGAGTTATGCTCGAATAAGAAAATATCAGTGAGACTAACGAATAGTTGTTTGTAGTTATTCATGAGAATATATGTAATTATGTAGTTATATCTTTATTGTATTTCTTAATAATTCAATGATTATATATATATATATATATATATATATATAATAATTGAAAATAACATTAATAGACAACAATTATTATACATGCGAGATCAAGAAAAATAACACATTTCTTAGTTGCAATGATTTCTTGTTGACCGAGAAAACATCTAAAACAGGTGATAATCTAGCTATGTTAACTACTATCATTGTTATTTCATTTCATGTATAAATAATTATAGTTAATTTTTATATTTAGTTATTTATATATAGTATATATATATATATATATTATCTATATTATATACTCTGATGCCGATATAAAATATATTATTAAGTTATCGATGTTATACCTACTCCGCTATAATACTAGAAGTTCACCCGCTAACCTCAACCCTTTCATTAGTTGTGTTATTGAAGAAGAGGGCGGTGATCATCGGACATCTTTACGAGGCCACCGTTTGCCAAACTGATTCCGTTTGTTCGTTTTACTTTCATCTCAAGAAAGAATGTACTAGCTTAACAAGATTAATGGGAAAACTTGCTGAGAAGAATGCCACTAATATATTGAGGACTTTGTTTATTGGTTAGTATCTTGTGAGAATGTATTATTTTTATATTTAGTGATTATTTAGGTCTTCATATAAATGTAAATAATCTTTTTTGATGTTAAATATATATATATATATATATATATATATATATATTATATTTTATTTATTTAGTAGAAATGTATATAATATTTATTTTCAATAACTTTAAATATTTATATATTATGACTTATTTGTATTCAAAATTTAAATATTCGTGCAAAATATAATAATATTTAATAAACCATGCACGTATTATCTTCAGGTATATATTGCATAGTAAAATGTAAAGATGGAGTATTGTATCGTGGGCAAGTCACTAAAATCTTAACCTCACAAATAGAAGTGTTCATGATTGACTATGGCGTAAAGGAGATTGTGAACTTAGAGGATGTGTTCGAGGCGAATGAAGAATATGGTTCATATATAATCTTATATAATCATTTTACACAAATAAATGAGATCATACCTACTAGTTATTTAAATTAATTAGATTAATATGACCCTACCTCTATTCCTTATATGTTATTTATATTTTCAATGTACTATTAAAAATAAAATAACTTCTATTTAGTATTTTGTATTAAATAATGTATACAATTATTTATAGTTCTTAATTTATATATTTATTTGCATATCCTATATAGGTATGTTTGGATGTTTTATGAATGTCGATAATTAATATAATTATACCATACATGTGAACTACTAATTTAATATATATATATATATATATATATATACATATTTTTGGTATTATTATTGTCATTGTTATTGTGGTGGAGTCATTTCATCCCATCAAGGAACTTAGATGAAGTATTCACTTATAACCATATTTCTCTAATGTCCCTTCGAAGCCGCTATCATGTAAAGGCTTGGATGGTTTTAACGATAGCCAATAATTTATTTATACACAATTATATAATATTACTTCAGAATATTATTTTAAAACCAAGTTTAATGTACTGGCGGGGCTTTCACCCGCGTTCTACTGCTTGTGTGTCTGACGCTTTAGCTAACCGAGCCACACGGGCAGTGATGTGTATATTATGTATATGAGTATATTTATATTTATGAACAACCGTAAAAGAATATAAGTTTAAATTCATAAATATCTGCTAAAATACAAATATCTAAATACAAATTGTTACTATTTTGATTGGAAATAGGGTAAAATATCCGAACTTCGTGGGTTTTTGTAAGTGATAGAATATGTCAAATACGTATGAACATTTTACTATATATATGTCTAAAGTAATTGAAATGTTAATGAATATTATAAATATTATATGTAGTATGTCAAATGTAGCCTACATTTATAATTAAATAACAAAAAACTATTTAAATTGATACTTCTACATTATTACCGTTATACTTATCTCTGTGGATTATTGCAGGATTTGAAGACCACGCCCCGTTTGCTATTGGCAGCCGATTACATAACTCTACTATTCAACATGATTACCTGACCGATACGTTCATCTCAGAAACTAGTGGATTCATAATGATTAATCTACGCGAATACGGTAACTCGATTATATATCATTAACTATTGTATTAACACATTGTATTCATTAATACCAGTTTAAGTTTTAACTATATTAAAGTTATAAAAGTGATGATAGATGCTATATATCAACACTATGATAATTATTTACAATCACTTTTCAGATTTTAATCACTATGTCTGTAGGATTCATACTAAAACTGGACTATTGAGTTTACAGAAATTGCATAGATATAGTTAGTCGTTATCTTGACAATAAGCTGTCATTGTTATGTTCACAATTGTATACTGTACCTATACGTTTAGGAATCGAGAAAATGAAAACTGAGAAAATAGAGGTCAAAGAGTCCGCAGTTTCATCACGTGACTTGGCTAATCACACCCACATGGAAGAAGAAGAACAACTACTATCTTCGCAGGAGAAGTCGTGTATGAAAGATAAACTACATCTGGAGCATGCATATAAGGGTTTATATAATATTAGATTAACTATACGTTTATGAGTTATTTAAAATTAAGTTTATCTATAATTTAAAGATAGGTACTACTACTCCTATATAAATATATTTTCCAATAAACTATTTTATGTTATTTATGTTATAGAAATAATATTCTATTCCTATATTTACATTTAAATATTGTTAATTGAAAATATTCGTTGAGGGTCGTTCGCTAGTTTACATGTGAAATATAGGGAAAATAGATATAAAGGGTGATAGGGGAAAGTCTCCTATTTCCGACCCCTAAATGATTAGTTGTAATACCTTATTCAATATTAAATATATTTATTTGAAATTTTGTAATTTTAGTAATATTATGGCAATGAATAATATGGCTATTTTAAATTTTTTATATACTTATATTTACAAGAATAAACAGGGGGGTCGGTGATCGGATACATGCGCCTAATACCGACCCCCTTCCCCTATTACCGACCCCCTAAAATAATCGTGGTATAAAGAATTGTAGTATTATAATATCCAATAAAAATAGTAGATATACATAAATATAATTAATTATAACATGACGTAATCTATTTTTTATTGAATTTATGTTTTAATAGTATTATTAAATTTAAATTTAAACTTTATAGTAATTATATTAAAATAGTGTATATTATTATTTAATATTTATTTATTAATCAATATGTATATAAATAACTGGAATCATGAATCCTAAATCTATGTCAATGATACACAAACAAGTTATTAATTATATTAAGTTATTGATTCGATATTATAAATCACATGGGGTCGGTATTAGGGTAATTTAGGGGGTCGGTAATAGGAAAATCATATGGGTTGCTATAATTAATATATATTGGTTAATAGTTATTCAAATTAAATTATGTTTATAATAGTTATAAACATTTTATTGATCTACAATATTATGCACAACATTACGTTTTCTTTTAATTAATAAAGTATTTACAATGATTTAAACAAAATTATTATTCAAATATTTAAAAAGTAAAAACAGAATATTACATTTTATCAAATAACAATTGTAGGATTAAATATTTTTTTAAACAAAATACTTATTCATATTTATCATTAAATTACTAACAGTTCATGTATATATAATTTGTTGATAACTCTTATATTTACTGAGATACGAGAGGGTGTCGGTATTAGGAGGGTGTCGGTAATCGGGGACTTTCCCCTAACCTTTTTATTTATTATTTTTTTTTTTATAATTCTTGTTATATATATATCAATAAAACTTAGTTAAAATATATGTATAATTGATTATTTTGTAGTGTATGTATTTCTATAAAATGTTCACATATAAAATTCCTATATACATTTGTTTTAAGTTTTAAAAAAAACACACATATATTTATATATGAAAATTTTATAGAAATACACTACAAAATAATAAAATGTAAATATAATGTAACTAATTGTTATTGATATATATATAACAAATTTTAAATAAATAACTTATAAATTAAAAGTAATAACCCTTTAATAGTAGCCCTTTCCCCTATGTGTTACATGTAAACTCGTTAGAATGGCGCGCCCCCATTAACAATGCAGTTGTTATTAAGTCATTATAGGTATTGTTTAGCTGTGTGTGATGGGGCTCTCTTTGATTGACGTTATGATTACTCTACATACGCATATATCCCACAGA
The DNA here is from genome assembly GCA_964019155.1 of Osedax fenrisi. Taxonomy (NCBI): domain Eukaryota; kingdom Metazoa; phylum Annelida; class Polychaeta; order Sabellida; family Siboglinidae; genus Osedax; species Osedax fenrisi. Next base: position 82,005,399 of record OZ025239.1, read on the forward strand.
TGACTATTCTATAGTTAAGATGGAAGCAGTCGGTATGACCTCTAGTGACATCATGCTGAAAACCACGCCCTCCGTCTGTCAATCATTCCTCACCGGGTATACAGAACCCGTGAACATCGCTGATATATACCATGCATCATTCAATAACGGTTTCATTGTGTGTGTGTATATATATGTCCGTGTACTTGTGTATTTATATTAATTTACATATGTGTATCTTTGTGTTGTATATTAAATAATTATTGAGATGATTTTAACTAATTACATTTTTTTAAATATATAATGTAAAATTCAATATAATTTTTATATTTTATATATTTTTGTTATTTAATATTTTTTATATTTGTATTTTTTACTTTTAACAAAATCATATACATAATGGATACCCTTAAGTGTATATTTACCACATCTGCCATTATGTGTGTGTGTGTGTGTGTGTGTGTGTGTGTATGAGTATGTGTGTGTGAATAGATATGCGAGGTGGCTAACATTACGGACATTCATTTTAAATGATGTAATAGTTTCAAAATTTATTTTGTATTATATCTATATATCTATATTATAATTATATATATTATAACTATATCTATATATCTATAAGTGTTATCCCTTTCAATAAATATAAATATATTGTATATCCGTAATAGTATGTTGAACAAATATAATAATTTGTACAGAATTTTATCAATATAAATATTTATTTTAAACAACTATAAAACATAATACTTCTATTCAGATAATAAATATTTATATATATATATATAAATATATAAATATATATTCTATATATACTAACAAAATAAAATAAAATATACTAAGATAATCTAAATATTTTTTTTAATAACCTTATATTATGAAAAATAAATATTTGTAGTAAAATCAATTTTAAATTACTAATCATGGTTACATACAATCCAAGGTTTACTATTAAGCATATCTATATCATATCGTTTTGTGGTAACTTATTTGAATGCATACTCATTTTATAATTCTAAAGTTATAGATAGAATATATCTGAACGATATTTAAAATTGATTAAAAAATATAGAAATCATGTTCATAATTTAAAGTGGTTATAACCATATGGTATACCAATAACATTGTTTTACATATACCATGATAATTTATTAAATCGCAATTTATTAAAATAATTAAAGCAAAATAATAAAATATTAAATGTTTCACTGAAATTCAATAGACTTTCATTATTTGCAAAAAGGATGGTCAAAATATCATGAATATCGTAATAAAGAAAAAGAATTCATCAATGTTGTTCAACATAAGAATTTTCATATATCTCTGAATTTAAAAGGTTACCATTTTGTATTTCAAACTAAAGTATATAACTTTAATATTGAATATAAAGCTAGTTGAAATGTCGATCTTATTTTTCAATTACTATAATATTTTAATATTTCTGAAATATATATATAAATGTAATATATATATTACATTTATATCGTATCCTATAGGATACATATATATGGATACAACTAAAATCGAAAGTAAATTATAAATAAGTATGGTTATTAATAGTAGTACTATTATTACATTATTGAGATCATATATATATATATATATACGTATACGTTATTAATACCCTTTTTAGTTAGTAGATGAGGTTTCGTAAAAATCACTTTTCCATCCTAGAAGTTAAACTCCAAGATAAATATCAAATCATTAATGTAAAATATAACATTTGTATATCATTAATGACAAGTGTATATGATTTTTACAATCTAAAATATAAGAAGATATTATTTTTAATTACGCTCAATAGAGGCTATAGCCTTCTATACTAATGCCTACCTCAAATAGAATATTTCACATAAACACAAAAATTGAATACAATTTTTAGAAATAAATGTAATATATATTTATTTCTCTATACTTTTTAATGAATATTACTAGATTAATATATACATTATAGATGTATTAATAATTTAATAGCATATCATAATAATATTGTAAAATAAATTCATTTTATTATAAATATATATCCTATTAAGATCCTATTAAAAATAAATATATAGATTTTAATATTAGAAAATAATACACTACTAATAAGAATATATATATAAACTAATGTGAATATTCTATTAAATTGTCTCTATTTATACATATGCTATATAATTTATAGGAAATAATGAATTTAATATATTTCATAATAATTATTTTATAAATAAATGTATATAACTTACAATTCTACATGTGATATGTAATCAATAAATAAATAACTAAAACTGCATACATTTGTTTTCAGATAATGAAAATATCGATATATATATATATATATATATATATATATATATATATATATAATATATATATATATATATATATATATATATATCATGTATTTATTGATAGTGATATTATATCGTTTAAGATAACAACAAAATAATAGTATAGTTATATCCGTAATATGCTCAAGTAGTACATAGAGGTTGTGTAAGTAATGAATTTGTGAATCGTGAAAATATACTCTAACCATTTGTTCAAATAATAAACATTTTAATGAAAGGCTCCTAAAAAAATGGAATTATTTTTGTCTGGTGTGATTCCGCTATCCTTATACATTACTGAGTTTTACTTTAGATTTTTTTTTATAAAAGCCATATATTATTGATTTAAAATTATTCAGTTCATTACATATGTTAACACATACCTATACACAAATCATATTGTGATTACGATAATAAAATCAATAGAATACATATAATCCGGCAAAATACTCTAATAAATCCAAAATATAGTTAATTATAGAATTTATTGTATACAAAAAATAATTCTAAATTTGACACTGAAATTTCTATTTTTAATTGTATCTATAAGTATATCTATATATCTTGATATGTAAACAAAACTAAAAAGTATATCATTTAATTCATAATTGTTAATGACAGTTATATATATTCTAAATAAAAATTAATTTATATCATATTAAATATGTTAAATCTTATTAAACCTATCAATTTATATATATTGAGTATTATTATTATTAATTTCAGAGTTAATCATTTTCAGGGTAATTATTGAAGCAGTTAATCTAGAAAATTACCCTTAATATATATATTTTGTTAATTGCTGTATTTGTATGTAATAATAATATCATCGAATGGATGTATATGAATAATATGTCCTACATGCGGGTTATCACCCTATCTGTATTTATCATAATACTTGCAAAGTGTTTATTTGTCGATATTTAGAATGCTATCATAAATATTGACATCATATATTTATTAAAATAGCCTCAATATATTATATTATAGTTGAATATATATATATATATAGGAAAATGAATATATTTTAAAATTATAAAAAACGTAAATAAATTTGCAATTTATAGATATTTAAATAAATAATATAAAATGTTAAATGTTAATATTATTACATTTTAGATAGAAGTATGTTCAGCAGTTTATATAAGAAACCAAGTTATCCGATATCTAACATAGTTATAGAAGACTTTTACATAGACGATGAGATCACCGATATGCTATGCGACAAAACAGCTCATTGTAGAGTTCTCGATTTACAAAAGGCGGACAGCAATGATAACAGTTTGTAACATGTAACTACACTAATCTACTCTAAATGTCATTCATTGTTTCGAAATAGTTAACTACTACTACTACTAACACTACTACTAATACTACTACTACTAATACTACTACTACTACTACTACTACTACTACTACTAATACTAATACTAGGTGATTCTTCTGCTACTAATGATGATTATATTGCTACTTGTACACCTCTACTATTACCACTGCCACCATCACTCCTACAGTAACTTATCTGAAACAACGCCGACGTATTGTTAGCGGAAGGTTCAACGTGCAAATCTCTCATTTCAATTCTGTCTCTTCATTCTACGTACAATTACTCGATGAAACCGATCATCTTTCAAACATCAACGATAAACTGAACTCGTCGAAAACTGGAAAACCGAATATATCATTTACTCCTGTGAAAGGTAAGATAACGTATTTTCATAGGTATATATATATAGGTATATCGTAAATTCTATATGTATATTTTGAGTTACATCTAAATTAGATAAATCAGTTTCAAATTAATGAAATAATCATGTCTATTAATTAAAATTACAAATTGTATTAGTTTAAAAATATTAAACAGTGACTTGAAACACTATTTTGTTTAGTTTCAAAAGTCATAAATAAGAGATACCTTGAAATTGTATTATATAATATTTCCATTCAATAAAAGTTACTATTAAAAATATATTTGATTTTTTGTGTTTTTTAATTATTTTATCGTATCATATAGTGGACTTGGAGTTAATTGATAATCTAAAATTTATTATAATAAACTCTATCATTATTTTGAAAATCTGTTTTTGGAAAAACGATGTATCACTAAAAAATATATATTTATAAATAACCGAATTATACTTATAATAAGTTACTAATTGCATTAATGCAATATACATAAATAGCTTTTCACGTATTTACTAAAATGGAAGTAGGGGAAAGTAACATTATACGGACACTTTAACAATAAATGGTCTTAACATTTTATGACTCATTATTTTTATTCAAAAATTACAATATATTAATACTATATGATTCTAGATATTATTGTGATTTTAAAATTGTATTTAATCTTTTAATTCCATAGATAACGGGGTGTCCGTATTCGGTACCCATGTCCGAATACGGACACCCTATGTTATAATACGGACACCCTAGATATATTAGATAAACTAAATATTATGATGAATCAATCGGACAAATTACAATTACATTATTTATAATTAATTTTATGAACAATTTATTCTAATTTAATTAGTTAATAATTTATTTATTTTTAATTAATAATACAATTTAAGAATCTAAATAATAAAAATGTTAGATATAGCTTTATTGGTGGTATTAATATTATAACGAACGCGATTTTAATGAAAATCAGAATAGTTCATACGCCGCGCGCTGATTGGTTATAGGGTGTCCGTATTAAGACATCTAGAGTGTCCTTATTAGGGACTTATATGACCTCTAAATATAGCTTATAACTTAATGAATATTTGATAACAAATATAGATATTATATATATAATTTTTTTAATGCTTTATTTTTTAATAATATAGTGTTATATTTTATATCGATACATTTGTATATTCTTAAGGTTTTAAGAAGTTTTAAATTGAACTTTTTTTTCATGAATTTAAAAACGTAATAAAAAAATTAGTTTATTGGATATATCAGCAATATTTTAAATAATTAAAAAATAAAAAATACTTTTTTTAGACTATTTATATAATTATGAATATGTTATTCATTACAATTTTTTTTGTAGGTTTTATGGTTTCTGAGATACCGAGAGTGTCCGTATTTGGGCACTGTTCGTATTCGTATTTTACTTTCCCCTACCTCAAATATATATATATATATATATATATATATATATATATATATAATAATAATATATATATATATACATGTATATATATATATGTATAATCTTATACATAAATTAATATTATCTATATATGTATGTATCCTATATGTCAATAATTTTCATTTGTTCATTACTCAATTATTTTAACTTAATTAAATATTAATAATGAATTAGTGTCTTATATCTAAATACTGAAAAATTATCTGTTATCTGTTGTATGTTACAATATATTATTACACTGAATATATACTTTTATGCGGTATATCGCATTGTCTTAATTATTTATTACAAGGAAAATAGATATATTCATTTATAATTTAATATAAATTAAAATATTTACAGAAATAAATGTTCTATTATTTCAATTTTGAAAAGTTATATTTTTGATCACACCGAAATTATCAATAATAGATTTAATTCAAATTTAAAACTACTTTATATATTTTCTGAAATTTCTCCACGGTATCATATATCTAAATAAGTATATTAATATATTGTATTTCAATAAATTAGTCTGATTTATCTATTTAATATTAGAATCATTTATATTAAATTTATCTAAAAAAAATATTCAACTATTTTGACAATGATTATTTGCGCGATTAACAGGAGAACTGTGCATCGCTCGTGGATCTGATGAAGATAGATATCGTGCCATGGTTGTTAATGTTGATACATATCCTCATAACATTGAAGTATTCCTCATTGATTATGGTATTACCGAGTTTCTGTCGGGTGAACGATTATTTCCCGCAATACGCGAGCACGGTAATAAAAGAGTATGCTATAGTAATGTCAGTGGTGGGCAGAGTCGCCATCATTGACTCGGTGAGTCATCCGTATCGGCATCGGGTAAGATCATTATGCAACTCGCGATCCTTTTATTTATAAGAATATTTGATAATTTTATTATTTTATTGTTTTGAATTTTTTTATAGTTTTTGTTGTATATTTATATATTTTTTTAACATTATTATATTTCTTTTTATTAGTTTACACAATCGAAATATAATGATTTATAATTAATACTATCATTTATTCTACATATTTGTTTTAATATTTATTAAAATTTAAATATAAAATATATATATATATTGTACACACACATATATATATATATATATCAAAAATAATAATAAAAGATTGTTATAATAATACGAAATAATATAATAAAATTGTAATTTAATGTTGTTTCCTTTTAATAAAACCATAAAGTATTCATAATTGAAATCTTAATTCTTTGAGGACATTTAATACAACTGAACACTAGTTCTACTGGCGCTGATCATGGCACGGTGTAGCTTTATATCGTACCTTTGCGTAGTTATTAACCATGCAAACTTTATACTTTTGTATTACATTGAATATTTTTTATTTATGAATAGTATTATTAATATTAAATATTGATAGTCAATATATATGTAGACATTAAATATTATAAATGTGGAATACATAACTTCAACAGTATCTAAATTATAGATGATGCATACATGAGTCATACATGAGGATTATAATCTACTAAGAATTGTAATCATCGAATATATTGAAGTATTAGATGCTGTTATAATAGCATCTTCTAATTACAGATGTTTACATTTCTTATGATATTATTATTTGTTCTCTACTCCTTTTCCGTGTACTCTAAATGTTATCATCATCAATTAATATGTGATCACGGTTCATTGAGCAGTGTTACCATCGGGTAGAATAGCTAGTAAGACCGGATATTGAGAGCTGTTCACATAGAATACAGTCCTCATATGCGTTGCTTTATTTTATTTCTTTGATAAAATAAAAAAATGTTAACCGAAATAAATACCATACTCAACTTGCAGTTGATGAACTTCCGCCATATTGTATTATACTGAATTACTTTATTTAATATAACATAAAGTAGAAACCAATGACAATGATTGTTGATATTACATGTATGCAAGCTGCAGTACTTTCGATAGTATTAGATATACCATACTTTAATGAATTATTAATTTAATGAGACCATATATGTGCACCACCTTAACTTTACCTCGAAATACAAGTAGTGAACAATCAATTCAATATGTATATAATACTGCACTCTAATATAATATATATATATATATATATATTAATAGTATATATTTATATATATATAATATGTATTATTATGTATACAAATAATGACTGGAAACGGATAAAGAAATGAAGATCGATATCTGCGAAAATATCGGATAAGAGTAGGAGATAGCCATCCCCGACACCAAATGAAAGAATCGATGCCCATCACTGACTATTCTATAATAATTAAAGTAGTATATTCTGATAATATAGCTATACTTTAATAGCACTTCTTCACTTATTAGTTATTCGTTAATTATGTTTATATACAAGTAAAATAACATTATCTAATAGGTTATAATATTATATACTTATTAAATCTATTGTTTTAATCAACCTGATTATTTTAAAAGGATTTACTAACATTCGTGGCCTGGCTATACATTGTTATTTGAAAGGATGTGACAGTAGCTATAACTACGAAGAATTCAACAGTATATTTTCCATTCATATCAGCGAACCTAGTATCGTTGCAGAATTAAAAGAAACGTGTTAGTTATCATTAATATTACTAATGATTTATTGAATATATAATGTAATATATATATTACACATAACCTACAATGTACATAACCTATAAGGTTGTAAATCATTATTTTATATATTTTCTAAATTTAAAATGGCAGGACTACATATATACGAACGTACAATACTACATATATTGGTTTAATTTCTGAGATTAAACTTTATTGAACTATATCGGTAATGATATATTTATGTAATATATTATTATTTTAAATGCTTTTGTTAACCAAATTGTTAATTTAAAGTTGTCAACATCTACCCTCAGATCCTGAATTGTACGAATGCGAATTAACAATCGGTGCTGAACACACTGTTGTAAACATGCAAACTATAGTAGGCCAGCGACACCTTGCGGTACAAACTTGCGGTCTCAATGGTTCGTTACACATATCTTAGATCTCAACTTTACGCCTCGCAATGTTATCAATGTTATTTATTGAACAATATCAATATTGTACTACATCTAAATGTACATATGTATATACATTTAATTGTATATATATATATATATAGTTTATGTTAACACTTTCTAATTTAATACAAAATTCTAACGGTGTTATGTAATATATATATATATATATATATATATCTATATCTAGTAATTCCAATGATATAATGCGATAACGCATAACATCTTTAAAGATATTGTGATGGACACTACGCCAGATCTTAAACTACACGAAATCTTGTGTGTGGCCTTGATTCCAGTCCCCACCGGATACAGTTCTGCTGACCACTGTCCGGCATCTTTCTACGTCCATCTGAAGGGACATCGACAACGACAACTCGATGAGTTGATGAGTCATCTGAAGAGTGATCGTCACGTGACTATACTACAACATCCGGTTATAGGTTATGACATGAAACCAGGCACGAGTAACGTGTGTTTCTCCTTCCATTGCTTCCACCATATATTACTGTATACATCTTACTGGCTCACTCATCCTATGTAATGATATCGAATGTTGTACTATTAGTATCCATTTTCCACATGTAAGACGTCACGCATTACATGTGGACATGAGCTATGACTCATATCCTATGTATATTATAGACAGCACCGTATTATAATTATACGCCTATTGTAACTCTACTAATACCTCTATTCATTTTCTTAAAGTAGAAACATATTAAAAACGTTGTTATCATTGGCTATCTGCATTCTTAGAATAGTACGCGATCCTCTACAATTAGATGTTATTAACTATGCTATACTATCAGGCAATCATTGCGTAGTGGAAGGTTCCGATGGAACGAGATATAGAGGACTGGTATCTGGTAGCCGAGGAGATGATGTGTTTGATATATTTCTCGTCGATTACGGACTCACCCAGATAATTAAATCTAATTTAATATACTATATTCAAAAGAGTTAGTTTATCATATTTTATAGTTTATTATAAATATATATATAGAATAATAGTGTTACTATAGTACCGTATACGATAATGGAATAGAGATAAAAATAATAGAGATGAAATTATTACAATTAAATAATAAACGCATATTATAATAAAGATAAGTATCTTTATATATGTATGTGTGTTAATATATATAATACGCGGTTTAAACATGTAATTACCTCCAATAATCATGAAAGAGTTAGTTTTTAATCACATGATAAAGTTAGTTTTATCATGAATAAAGAATCATTGTAAGTGGACTAGAAAACTAAATTCATTATGTAGGTATAATGAAAATATCAATTATATATAACTATTATTATTGTTATTTTATTTATCAGTTATTTATTATAAAACAATATTAATTAATACAGTTTATATATTATATAATTGTTCAATGAATTGTATATGATATTTATTTATATTATTTAGATTAATTGAGATTAATGAATATTCATTAATCTAAATATTGGGTCAATGAATGCATTCGTAAGCAATGTTATATACAACATATTCTAAATATATATATTATAATATATTTTGCTTACATTTCATTTTATCTTAATTATTTGTCTTAAATATTTAATAATATTAAGATTGGGTGATCATTTTTAATAATATTTTTAGAAATTGTATTGCTAGTTCAAATTATTGTAATATAATCATTTAGCAATAGCCACAATAAAAAATATATTTTAATGATAATGAATTCTAACTATATTATTAACTATATATTATTATAGAAACCTATAGGTAATATAGTACGATATTAGTTAACTAATTACACATGATAATTATAATGTGTAATTGTATTAAATATATATAATGGTATTGAAAAATGAAATTTAAACTTCAGTAATTCATCAAATTATCTCTATTTTATATATCTTATTTTAATTGTGAAAGTTATTTCTATAATACAATAGTGCTCAAATATACTAATAAATATTTGTTGGTGAAATAATACTTTTTAATATATTATATTTTACTATAACATTTAGTATTTAGTCATTTATCATTTAGTCATTAATTAGTGGATCTAAATATGTATTACTTTAATGATAGGTGTTATCAAGCATAGATATTCTGCTATTCACTGTAAACTAACAAATAATGCTGAGAATGATGATTTTCACTCTTATTCTGATGATCAAATTATGCAATTTAATAAACTGATATCGACTGATAAAGAAGTTTATATTTATACCGATTCTTTTGAAGGTTATATCACTAATAGTAAATCACTCTTATAACCTATTTACTTTATTATTTACTAATTAACTAAATATTACTTAACATTTTTTACAGATGAAACGTATTCCGTGGAATTATTTGTTGAATATTAGATATAAATATATATATATATATATATATATATATATATATATATATATATTTAGTTAATATGATTCTAAATGATGTAATGTTTACTTGATAAATATACAATATATAAATAAAATAATAATGAGCAAATTGTGATAAAATAAATATTTATTATATATATTATTGAAAATTATATGGTTATTTTTAATTATAATAAAAAATTATAAATATATAATATTTGTATTTATTATTAATCAAATAGTAGCTTATATTTAAATACAATAAAACTGGAGTTTATGATACACCCTTGGTCTTGGACAAGAGAATTTGACAGGTGAAACATTTCAGATATTATAAAAAAAATATATTATTAACAAATTAATTTTCGATAAATAGAATTACATTATAATAATATTAAATGAAATCGGTTATATATTTTTGCTACTTTCATTAATATCTCGTGAAATAAATTGTATTTGGTAACTTATTCGATAAATTGGTAATAGGTAGGGGCGCAGGAAGGTATATTTCATAAGGGGTACACTAAATAAATCCACTAATTTATAATATATTATTAGTATATATATATATATATATATATATATATATATATATATTTGTGTATATATATAACTATAGTCGTTTACATTATGTGTACATTTGTACATATGTAATAAATGGTAGGTATAATGATATGAAAACATCTTCTATCAACTATCTGTTTTCTTTACAAATGATGACAGATGTTTAATTCATCTCTAGTATCACTGTTAATAATACATATCATTCAACTATCTATAGATTAAAGACTATAGACTTTATAAAGTCTCTTTTTTCCTATTGAATTTCTCAGCTAATTATTTACAATACGCATGTTACTAAAACTTTTTTCATATTCAACTAAACTTGTTGGTCTTAAGACCTATACTTACAATGATTAATTTTATAAATATTTTGACAGTTGAATATATTTTCTTTATATTTTCCAAGATATATATCATTGCTTTCAAGTTTATTCATAATGTATCTGCATATATTAGATAGATTAGAGGTATATCATTTCTATGAATCATTTCATCTAAAGACGAATGCATTTATTTGTCATATTCGAATTAATTGTAACCTATAGTGATCTTTCTTATTTTCCAACGTGTTGGAAATATTCTATTTACAATATGTAATATTATTTCTAAATGTTATAGAATTATAGTACAATATTCATATTTCATTAACCATAGTTAATATGGATATAATAGACTCCGGTTCGTTAACCTATTGAGCAACTATATTTACTTGATGAGCTGTGCAATGGGTGTAATATTGCAGCGGTTATTCCTCACATATTAAATCCTGTATAGGTACCATTGTATCTACCATACATATTACTTGCTCCATCATATTAATTAATTCGTAAATTCTCTAGCATCAAACACAATTTTACCAATGAATATTTTAGCATAATTGCTATAATGTTTGTATAATATCTTTAATATAACCCACGCATGTATGTAACTGCACGTTTTTCTATGACATGTCGAATATATTTAAATTATTGTTCGTTTCTTGAAAAGTTTTGTAATATAATTAATTATTACTTTATAATAATTATAATCGTTATATAAAATTGTAATTACTTGAAATGTCCTGTGTGCCGTTACACACAAGACCTTCTATAACCTCGAGGTTATAGGAGGTCTTGTTACACATTATACTGTAAAAGCCATCTATTTCTTTAATAAGTGTTCTTAAGATTGCATGTGAAATAACTCAAGAATCTCATTTTGAATTTTCCATGATATTAGATTATTTTATTAGTATTATCAGTTACAATATTTAACCATGCATCTAATTGGGGAATTTAATTTTATCTTAATTTAATAAAAATGTAACCCTCAAAATGTATTTTACCTCAAAAATCTATGTTTTCTTGAGAAATGTATCGTATAGAAGATATAGTAAATATAGCTATCACAATAATATTTTTATTTTATATGTTATTTGTATTATGTATATAGTTTTTAATAATATATTATTATGTTTTATATCGATATATTTGTATATACTTGAGAAGGTTTTAAGTTGACATTTTTTTTCATAAATTTAAAAACGTAATACAAAAATCCATTTATTGGATATATCAGCAATATTTTGAATTATTAAAAAATAAAAAATACTTTTTAGACTATTTATATAATTATACATATTTTATTCATTAACAATTTTTTTGTAGGATTGATGGTTTCTGAGATACCGATAGTGTCCGTATTCGGGTTCTGTCCGTATTCGGTTACTTTCCCCTACAACTAATGTGCGACTAATGACTTTTGGGATTCAGAGAGCTAACACGTTAACTAATGCAAAATTAACTTTATTAATATTCAATTATTTATCTGTAAGGGAAAGTAACCTAATACGGACACTTTAACAATAAATGGTCTTAACATTTTATGACTCATTATTTGTATTCAAAAATTACAATATATTAATATATGATTATAGATATTATTGTGATTTTAAAATGTTATTTAATCTTTTAATTCCATAGATAACGGGGGTGTCCGTATTCGGTACCCATGTCCGAATACGGACACCATGTGTTATATATAGATAGATAGATAGATAAATAGTTTGTTGTTTAGCAACACGAATACAATTATAATAATAGTAGTGAATTTAAAATAAAGCGAAACAAACCGACACGAAACAATAAATTAAAATAAATATATTATAAAATTGATAACAAAATGATTTAAACGGGCCGTGTACTAAACATATTCAAAAATAAACATGAATATAGTGAAAGTTTTAAATATAACAAACTGAATGTGTGAAACAAAAACTAGAGCCGAAGTATTGGGGTGAACAGGCCCATATGGGATGGATACAATCCCTAGGGTTGGAGATAAAGAGTGGTATGACATATCCTGCCCTCTAGAATTAGGATGCACACAATCCAGATGTGTAAAAACTCTAGCAAAATATCATAATCAAATTGAATATATGTAGTGTTAAAAAAAATAAAATAAAATAAATAAATAAATAAAAGTAAGCACATATATATATATAAAGATAAATAAAATATCATAAGTGTGACAATTTATAAGAATTTAGCCATTAAGAATGTTTTAACATAACACGAAAGCAATTGACAGATTTACATGATGAAATATTATTGGGAAGCGAATTCCATAATGAAGGAACTCTATTTCCAAAATAGTTTAGGTAATATGTAGATTTGCATTTTCTGGGTCGTAGTTTGATTAGAGGGCCTCTGCATTGGCTGCTATACGTATCAAATATAGATATAGCTTCTATAACCATAAGTCCATTCAGAATCTTGTATGTGAGAACCATGTCGCTAATTAATCTGCGGTGAGTTAGAGATTTAGGATTAAAATAAATTAAACGATTAGAATAAGGAGCCATGCTAATATTACATCTATAGAATAATCTTTTAGTAAATAGTCTTTGAACTCTTTCTAGATCTCTAGTGTTAACTATATAATTTGTATGAGGATTCCAAATTGATGAATTATATTCTAATACGGACAGTGTCCGTCGGACACCCTATATACTACTAGATAAACTATATATTATTGATGAATCAATCAGACAAACTACAATTACATTATTTATAATTAATTTTATGAACAATTTATTCTAACTTAATTAGTTAATAATTTATTTATTTTTATTATTTTGTTAATTAATAATACAATTTAAGTATATAAATAATAAAATGTTTAGATTTATCTTTATTGGTGGTATTAATATTATAACGCACGCGATTTTTATGAATATCAGAATAGTTCATACGCTGCGTGCTGATTAGTTATAGGGTGTCCGTATTAGCCATCTAGAGTGTCCGTATTAGGAACGTATATGACCTCTAGATATATGCTTATAATTTAATGAATATATGATAACAAATATAGAAATTATATATATAATTTTAGAATGCTTCATTTTTTAATAATATAATGTTATAATTTATATCTATACATTTGTATATTCTTTAGAAGGTTTTAGGTTGACATTTTTTTTCATAAATTTAAAAACGTAATAACAAAATCACTTTATTGGGTATATCAGCAATATTTTGAATAATAACAAAATTAAAAATACTTTTTTAGACTATTTATATAATTATGAATATTTTATTAATTAAACATTATTTTGTAGGATTTATAGTTTCTGAGATATCGGTTACTTTCCCCTATATAGATATCTATAGGTATATATATATAATGATAAGAGTTAATGAATATAATAAACAGTATTGAACTCTTATTAAATAATGTAAACTTGTAATGTATTTCTTACGGTAAGGAAGGTAAGTAATAACGTATAAGCATATCTACCGCGTGTATTATGTTGTTCGTGTGCTTATATTCAGTCAGAAATGTGCATTACTTCACTCGGTATTATTTCATATATGTAGTAACCATAGTAAACAATTGAATATTCTTTTATTGTTTTTATGCACAATTCACATTTAAATTTCTTAATATTTATTACCAATCAAGTTCAATTTAACTTATTGTATACCTTACTTTATCTTTGTATATCCTTATAGATATTCTATCTTTTTTTTTGAAGTTTTACATTTGGAAATATATATATTATTTATTTTTCAAATTACCTTTAATTATTATCAATAGATGAATGTCGTCTGCAGAAACTTATAGTATTTATTTAGAAGTTTCTTTGATACGTTATTTATATTATTCGCAATAACTTCATCAGTTCCCATGTACATCAGGTACTACAAGTATATAATAGTTACCATAGATACCTATTATTATATTGTTAGTGTGATATTACACCCCCCACCCCCACGTTATATATGTCATTGTATTCCGTACGCCGCGCGACATTTCTATATATAGTCCGTCACGCATGACTGACCATACGCTACGGTCTATAGGTTACCTATATAGCGTATACGCATATATGCTCTATCGGTAGTGGCCAAGTCTTACTGTTAATGTCAATGTTAATGCATATACACAACCATTCGCTTATTTCCTGATAACATCTATCGATTACTTTCTTTGAGTAGAAGTTTAAACTTCTAACATTGAATAACTGCTATATTCGGGTAGTTTAAGATGTTTTAAATGGTGATTCATTCATATGTCTCTTTATACGTCTATATCTCTCGCTATCTCTCGCTATCTCTCATCTCGCTGTGTATAATAGCGATTAAGTCCGCTAGTTGTGTGTATACATAACCTGATCGCTATCACTACACTCGTCGGTAGTAAAGTAGAGAAGTTTGTTTACATTAGTCATATGTAGTCATATATAGATACTATATATGGTATTTAATTGTGTTTATATAAGTCATTAGGTACCATGTTGTAGTGGTTATAATGCTCCAGTTAAAGGAGGTATGTCATTAATACATCAGCACAGATACCTATAGGTCAATTCTGTATTATAATCAACATATCGAGGAAGCAACCGTATAACTTAAGTAAGCGTAGACTGGTAAGAGATAAGAGATAAGCTAGATAAAGTAAGATAGTCTATCGGAATCTCAATAACTGAATTTATATATATATATATATATATATATATTTATTAATGTATTATCAAGAACAATTTTAATTTCTGTCATTAATTAAATATAGGTATATAGTAAATAATAAATATATATATATATATATATTAGTAAATTTATAGTTATTAATAATTGCATAGTTGAATAAGTACAAATACATATATTGCAAAATAAAATACAAATATTACACTATTATATATTCGTAAGACATCATCAGTAAACACGTAATATTATTAAACATAATTATAAGTAAACACTTCATCGAATTCATAATTGAATCTACCTTAATCTACCCCCATATTTGACCGAATTCGGAACTCGAAGAGGGCGTGGCTAGTTAATTATCGTAAAGTGGGCGTAAAGTGGGCGTAGCGTGCGTGGGCAATACATTGTTGTGTGATATACGGCCTAGACCGACTGTGTTGAATGTCATCTCCCACGCTTTGTACATCTAATGAATGCACCCCGTATCGTGAGGGAGGGGGCGCTATTGTTAACGGGCTATTGTTAAGGGGGTTAGGGGCATATATATGTCTATAGGTCTATAGGTGTATAGACCTGGTGGTCGCGATGAGAACTCATCAATACTCGTAGCGCTTAAGTGTCATGGGGTATGGGGGCGGAAGATATGTGGCAATAATACACGTGGTCCGCGTATACTAGTCAGATGTATACATATATATATATATATATATATATATATATATATATTATTGTGTTTGTTTGTTTGTCTATGCGCATTACTAAATATATTTATGAAATGGTAATCATTAATAATTAATGTATCATACAGTATACGAATGTGTGCACGCCTACTGACTTCACATTAACATAAATAATTATATTGATTAAGTAGCGACTTAATACATATAATATATAACCATTATAAACTAGTAAATACATACTATAGTATATATATATATATATATATATATATATATATATATATATATATATATATAATATTAATCCATAATTAAGTCTATATTAAAATACCAATTGTATGTAATCATTACGATTATAGTTCTTAGTAATTAATAGATCTATACAAATATATTAGTAATTCTATATTATAAATGATGTATGCATATATATATATATATATATATTATATATATATATATATATATATATATATATATTATAAATATATTATCATTATTATTAGTATTATTATTATTATTCTTAATACCCTACCTCTAAATGTATACCACTAAAGGTATATATATATATATATATATATATATTAATAATATTATTATGCAATATTTATATAGGTCATACGACGCCCTTAACAATATATAATTATACTTTATAATCTGGTTTGCGTCTTATGCACTGTGTATACGAGTATGACATAGACTAGCTAGCATCATTACAATACGAGTGTAGGCCGCCCATCTATTGTGTATTGTACGTGATTAATAATACTTCTCAGACCAGTGGTCACTAATGCAGTGTATGCGGAATGTGCACCGACCTCTTAACCTAAAGCTGAAATCGGTCTACTTATATTATAGTATATAAGTTATATACTATATTTTAATTTATGTAGTAGTAGTAGTAGTAGTAGTAGTAGTAGTAGTAGTAGTAGTAGTAGTAGTAGTAGTAGTAGTAGTAGTAGTAGTAGTAGTAGTAGTAGTAGTAGTAGTAGTAGTAGTAGTAGTAGTAGTAGTAGTAGTAGTAGTAGTAGTAGTAGTAGTAGTAGTAGTAGTAGTAGTAGTAGTAGTAGTAGTAGTAGTAGTAGTAGTAGTAGTAGTAGTAGTAGTAGTAGTAGTAGTAGTAGTAGTAGTAGTAGTAGTAGTAGTAGTAGTTGTACATCCATAACACAAATAAAATAATAATAATAAATTGTTTGAAAATGTGTTTGAATGTATTAAATTTCAGTGCATAAAGTAAGTTTATATAGCCTTAAGTATAATTATACCTGTACTTATACTTGTACTTATACCTGTACTAATACACGTCAACACCCAGAGAATACAAGCGGGTGTACTCGCACTAGTGTTGCAAACAATGCTCTCATTAGGACGGCGACCTTTATCAACAACAATAGCATTGTTACGTAATACATCTTTAACGAAGTTACGTAATCGTGTCACATGTTCACTCCGGTTAGCCAATCAGCGTTGGACACGTCTTACACATACCTGTACGTTACGCATGTCTATATATGGGTATATAGTTTATTTGTACTGACTCCTAGATGAGGAATTTCAACATAGAAAACAATTGTTATATAACCTTCTAGCAGTACATTGTAAACTATATCCGAATTTAAGCCACAGTACGATGTCCCTAATGTATGTACTGGGTTGACAATGTCAACTTGACATTCACTTCCATACTGTGGAGTGTGAAACATGGGTTGATAACAGTCATCAACATTAGTAGTAAGAAGTTGCAACCATTACCATTACCAATATCGTATTGTAGACCACATAACGTATTCTAACCCATTACAAGTACTGAACGTATTAGTAACATATTGCAACCTATTACCTAAACATATCTGCTAACCTATTACCATCACTTAAAGTAGATTGCGTCGCATGATCATTTCCCTACGACATTTAGGTTGTGCAGCTGTGCACTAAACATGTTCAAGTGAATGCATTCTCGTTATTACATTCACATATATCGTATTTTAATAATAACTATAACTTATAGTCTATAATGTTACTCGTTATTTAGCCTATTCATTTGTAACTAGTTAATTCATTAATTTAATTATTTAAATGATACTCATTTTCTATAATTAATTATTTAAATAATATATTAAATGTCTAAATCCAATAGAAAACCTAATAAACTTATGTCGTAGGTTCTATGTATATACTTACGTGTAGTATTGATACGCGTAGAGGGGCGTGGCTTATTGTCATACATATTTTCATCTCCTTATAATAACTATATGACTATGAAATATATATATAACTTAAACCCTTTAAGTAAGATTTTAAGTAATTTAATAATTATTATATCTTAAGAGATCAATTTAAAATATTGATTTTATTTAATATTTAAAAATTATAATAATAAGTATTATACAATTATGATGATGATGATGATGATAAGATGTGATGATAAATGTAGATATAGGATAATATGTAGGTGCTAATTATAATGTAATATCAGTTTTACTAGATCTACGTGTTTTAATACAAAGTGTATTTCGCGTCAAGATTATTAATGTGGTGATATATCTCCTACGTGTGTTGGTATCTGCGGATAGGTCATCCACACCATACTGACCATTCACCTAGTTATCACTATGTTAGGTAGCACATCGATACAATAGCTAATGTAATGATACATTTGTATACAAACCTATAGGTTATAATTATAATTAAAAACTGTATAAATGAAAACATATGTTATGATAAACTGTATAATGTGCGATATCTATTATCATTGCAAGTTATAACTGTACACAACAATACACGTTCGTCTGAATATGTTCCCTTTAACACACACACACACACACACACACACAGGATATTGCGCAATAAGAGCGACGTAACTATTATGTAATGATGCTTATGATTAGGTTTACTAGGACATTATGCAATTAAGTATGTTCTACCCCTCGTAGGTGCACCCTGCGTAGGGTGCAGTGTAGCTGGTGCACTCGACAAAACGATAACATTACAATAAATAAATAAAACAATTAAGGAAAACTAAACAATGATAACAATACAGAATCGTTACGTATGATGGGTTATAAAGTATGCATATGAACATGTAGGTAAAGGAGGTAGCAATATAGCTAAATGTTCGTTTGTGATATTTAAGAAGGTTATTGGGGAGGTCAGGTTATGTAAATATCAGTACCGGACTGGGGTGAGTTTAAGGGACCTTTATTAAGGATAGGGGCTCAGTTAAATAAGTAGATAGCGAAAGTAGTTTATATTTATGAGTCAGTGAAATAATTCAGAAGATGAAATTGTAATGTAGACCTAATTAACATTTCGACATAATCCAGTCAACATATTTGTTTCCAAATCTACTTGTATAATTGTAACTATAAGTTGAATGTTATTTAATAATTATTTTAAATCATATATAGAATGCACATTATTTTATAATACTGTGTCTATTATGACATGTATACATATATATTGTACATTGTACAATGTGTATGTATAATTGGTATATACATTGTACATACCCATAGGTTAATAATGAAATGTTGATCTACCTAATGTTAAACTAAATTATAACATAATGTTGATACAACATAATATATAGGTTGTATATATACAACCATGTACAACCCATTTAACATATGTGTGTGTGATAATAAAGCGGATTGAAAATCCGATAAATAGTTTGTATTCTATCGTACAGGTGAGATTATGTGTTTATAGACCTCTATCCGAATTGCTGTGTCATTATATATGTGTATAATATATTATTATCTATAGAGTATATATATATATATATATATATATATATGTATATATTGAAATCACAAATATATATATATATATATATATATATATATATATATATATCAATTCCATTGAAGAAGTATACTTGAAGAAGTATACTTAAATTATAAAATTTATGGAATACATAAACAGTAGTAAATATATATATAAGAATATTTGTAACTGTAGAGGTGTGTTTATAGTATATAAACTTTATATATAAGGTATAGCTGTAATCCATTAAATAGTATTGCGTAATTGAATAGTGTTACGTGTTATTACGAACGATTACGCCATTGTTTTGCATTCCTAGTTAAACATTATAAGGAGCCCCAACGAATACACCCACGTGAACTAAGGGCATATTATTACGACAAAAGGGTATACTATAGTAGTATATTACGAATAAGGGTATACCCTTAAAGTCGTATTCGTAATAGTATGACCTTATTCGTAGTATTATACCCTTAGTTCACGCGTGTGTATTCGTTGGGGCTCCTTATAATGTTTAACTAGGAATGCAAAACAATGGCGTAATCGTTCGTAATAACACGTAACACTATTCAATTACGCAATACTATTTAATGGATTACAGCTATACCTGTACCGTATGTTCCTACACTCAAAGGGGGGGGGTAATTAACGTTATAAGGCGATACCAACTGTTGTACATAAGTATCATGTATACACCATGACAACTATTGTTCTAGAATCACATTCTAATTATGCACACACACGCACACACGCACACATATGTACACACACACAATCACTCATATACACAATTGAACTCGCATACAACCACAACTAAGAGTAAAAAACACACCTTACACTTGAAAATATTCATATATATATATATATATATATATATGTGTGTGTGTGTGTGTGTGTGTGTGTGTGTGTATGTGGCAATTGTATTATTTGCTACTGTTTATAAACGTGTGTATAACAACTACACTGTTAGAAATAAATGGTATAACATTGATTAAACAATGGTATAACCCCGTGGCGTCCTGGTATACCATTTATGGTATAAATAATTAAAAAAGTTATACCATATTTTATAAAAAGTTATACCATATTTTATATAAAGTTATACCATAATTTATAAAAAAGTTATACCATATTTGATATAAAGTTATACCATAATTTATTAAAATTTATACCATATATTATATAAAGTTATACCATAATTTATTAAAAGTTATACTATATTTTATTTAAAGTTATACCATACTTTATTAAAATGTATACCATATATTATATAAAGTTATATCATAATTTATTAAAAGTGATACAAAATTACCTAAACAATTAATGTTTGTAGTACATGTTATGAAACAAATAAAATTAACAATACCACTTAATAAAATACGAAATAAATTATTTTGAACGAAAACCAAACAATTATCGACACACATAATAAGCATCCTCTTTTCTGATATATGGAGTCATTATTTCCTGCAATTAAAATTCAAATATTTATATAAGTTATATATATATATATATATATATATATATATATTGTATACTAGAATATATAATAATATTGTATATTATATAATAGTATAAATATGTATCTTATTATAAACTTTATACAGTTAATATCATATATGATAATACTATATAAAGTATACTTTAGAATTGTAATTAGAAAAATCCAATATATTATATTAATTACTGCAGTTATATATATATATATATATATATATATATATATATATATATATATATATATATATATAATAGAGTATACTCTACTATATATATAGGTACTATATATACTATACTTTTGAATTAGCATACGAAAAATCATAAAATAACTATAATATTAAATCTATAGTTATTAAGTAATTATTAAGTAACCTTATCTTTATTTTCATTGTAAATTCATTTTTCAATAATTCGCAAACTCCCATCATAAAATATAAGATTCCCGCATCTATTTTAGGAAATATTATATTATATATTTAATTATACACTTTTTAATCTATATTTGATTAAGGATAGAAGGATATTGATAATATTTGTACAACAGTTAACATTATTTATATATATATATATATATATACCTATTAGTAATATTATTTAAATTTAATTACATTGTGTGCTAAAAATAAAATAAATAATTGACCATATATGGATATATAGTATACTATCCATGGACTAATAAAATATAATTGCATATTTAATGTATATAGATATTTAACTAATGTTATTAATTAGATAACTAAATTACCTGTTGATCAGTTTGCATAGTAGCGCACCTAGTACATCAATATATTCGTCTATATATTTATATATATATATACGTTATATGCTTTTTCATCCCCATCAACTCACTATTCCTCTCCGGCAGTTTTTCTAATATTTTAGGTGAAATTTTAAATTCTGCAAATAATTCTTCAGTTTCCTGCATATTAATATATAGCATATAGTTATCATAATTTTATAATATATATATATATGTAATAAAGTGAATGTTCTAACAGTTTATTAATCAAAGCAAAGACCTGTTGAACATAATAATAATATAACATAATAATAATTATAATAATAATAATAATAGTAGGCTACCTACCTGATGAGATGCAGACCGAAGAATGAGGCAATCTTACCTAGTGGAATTTATTCTATAGAAAAATAACGAAATAAACTTTACAGACGATACAAATATAAAATACCAGAAAAACAAACATTTACATGGCATTATGCAATTAACACAAAGCGAGACACCGAAATATAGTTTAAAGTTTTATGTAGATATATCGATTTCTGTTACGTAATGCTAAATGCATTTAAATCTATATTACATTAATCGATATATCTACAACTTTTACGTTATAACATATATATATATATATATATATATATATATATAAATATATAATTATATTCTAACAATTTAATTATATATTATAAATAATATATAAATATATTATAAAATTATATATTATATACACTTTTATATTATTATATATAATATGATATAATTTATATATATATATAATATAAGTATAAATACCTTATGTATATTGTAATGTGTTGAAAAATAAATGCTTCTCATGTTGAGTGTAGAGTGGAAATAAAATATGTTAATAAATAAAATGGAATTATGTATATATATATATATATATATATATATATATATATATATATATATATATATATATATATATATACATATACTCGAATAATTATAAGTATTTGTATATAAAATATAGTAAATATATATACATATTTCCCTATGGGGAATCTATATAGTTTCTAAAAACCAGTTTAATTGCAATTAGAAGCAATAAATGCTATGTATGTAATAATATAACACAACAATAAGAAACTGTTATATTAAGGATATTATGAAGGATACTATTATGAATTATATTTCTTATACATTTTATTTTCAATCAAATATAAACTTAATTTTAAAATGTTATGGTATAACTGGTATTTCCATATTGTATACAATATAATTCATAAAGTTATACCATTATATATAATAGCTAAAAATTACGAATGTTATACCATATAATTCGTAATCTTATACTATTTGAATTAAGCTATATGGTATAACTAAAAAAAACAAATGTTATACTATATAATTTGTGATCTTATACTATTTCAATTAATCTATATGGTATAATTAAAAAAATCAAATGGTATACCATATAATATGTGATCTTATACCATTTAACGTAATTGTATGGTATAACTCGTATTTCCATATGTTATACCATATAATTCATAATGTTATACCCTTATTTTTAACAGTGTAGGTATACCTATTAAATATATTTTATAATTTAATTGTACTTTTATCAATGAAATTAATATATATATATATATATATATATATATATATATATATATATATATATATATATACATTTCTAATAAAAAATAAATATAGATTAAATATAAATAATATTTAATAAATACTACTGAGTTATTTTTATGTCCTATAGGATCCTAATTATATGTATTGATTTTACATATTTTTTTCAATATAATTTAATTGTGTATATATATATATAGTATGTATATATATATATATATATATATATATATATATATATATATAATATATATATGTATATATATATTATATATATATATATATTAATAATTATGTATTTATCCAAATCATTTTAAGGATGACAATTAATACGAATAACGAATACAGATAGACCCCGAGAATCATATACATATATCACGTGATTACTAACACGTGATTACTATCACGTGATTACTATCACGTGATTACTATCACGTGATTACTAACAGCGGAGAGGGCTCATTACGATATCAATAATTAATATTTGTTTTCTAGTGTTTGAATTTATTCTTTATTAATTAATTAAATAAATTATTGTTATACACATCAAGAACTATCTATGTTCGAACCTGGATACTATCACTTTCCAGCTTTTTAATACATATTATATAAGATATAATAGTATATTTATATATATATATATATATATATATATATATATATATAATGATCTTATATAATTGTATATAAATAAATTATCAGCTCAAGTTAAAAACCATGTATGCATTAACATGAGAGCGGCTTCGAAGGGACATTAGAGTCATATGGTTATAAGTGAAAACTTCATCTAAGTTCCTGGGTGGTATGAAAAGACTCCACCAAAATAAAATAACATTATATATATATATAATATATTATAGATAGATAGATAGATAGATAGATAGATAGTTTATTGAGTATTGACACATAAAATGACATGAAAAAATAATGTAATGATAAATAATAAATGACAATAAGAATAATGGTTTACACATGCCATAAGAAATATATATATATATATATATATATATATACCTATGTGTATATAATATACCTATATTGTATACCTATATGATATTATTTATTATATGTTTTCATATAGTAAATATTCACAATAACGACTAAATGTATTACGTAAGTATACAATTAAGGAAGTGAACGTCTCTCTCCATAGCGGGGGAGAGGGAACGCACGAATAAGTTAGCGCACACTACACTTGACCTACATACGCGTACACAAGCACACACGGTATTCGATTACCAACAATGCACTACGATAACACTCGGCGGTTCCACCTGGCGGGTCGCTTGATTACTAATGTCGCGATGGGGGTGGCCTCCTCGTGAATGTAGGACGACTGGGTGGGCGGGCGGTGTTGAATTAGTGCTATTGTCCGACGATATAGGTGGTATTGCGGCCAACACTGGTCACCGCGGGCCACCACCCCCACCCCCGGCCCCGCCCCCGCCACCGTCACGCCAATTCGTACTAGACCTTCACGGTTCAGTGAACACCGCGAGCACGAATCACGAGCGTGATAACATCAGCCCTGCCGCCTATATAAGAGAGTCTACCGATACGAAGTCTTCACAACCAACATTGATACCAACCACGACCGCTATGAAAAGCTTAGTTATAGTAACCGTACTAGCAGTGCTGGTCGCAGTTCAACTACAGGTATGATGTCATCTATTCTACTGTATACTATTATCATGATATATATATATATATATATATATATATATATACTGTATCGGCCATGTTTAAATACTATGTTTACATCCGATAACACTTAAACCAACGATTTTGAGAAAAATGTTCTGTCGGAAAATATTTGCATATACCCACGAAATATATATATATATATATATATATATATCATGATAATATATATTTAATATATATCATTTTATATAATTTAGTAATATATATTATTATAATATACTTAATAATATATAATACATTTTAAATTCCATGCTTTAATTCCATTTAATATTATAATATATATATATATATGTGTGAGTGTTTACATATAACATGCATGAATGCGTGTAGTTGAATGTTCATGCATGCGAGGGTATGTGTATCTCTGTTCATTTGATATCGGAACAAAGAACAAACTAACTAAACAATTGGAACTAAGTATATTAATATGTGTCTACCTAGAGTCTACATAATATCTACCTATTCGTTATTCAACACTGCTTCATATATAATCTGACTGATTAAGTATTACATATATATATATATATATATATATATATATATATATTATATTATATTACATCATATATTCTGATATAAATATTATTATAACGATATATTAAAATAAGTTTAATTTAGATTATATAATAGTATTAGTGTTGTTTAATATTGCTTTCTTATATGTTGTTATTATTAATAACCTTAGTATGTAAAGTTATGCTTATAAAATACTGAAATACTAATTCTAAAATATTTATAAATATATCAAATATTTTAACTTCGCAAAATTTTTGCATATATGTTGATATTTATTAATCATATGTGAAATATATATATATAATATAATGTTTGAATGTATATTATTTAATTGCAATTTGTCGTGCGTATATCGCATATACTATATGCACAGGTGTGTCTGTGCGTATTTACCTACGCATGTACAGCTGTACACTAGTGTACACTGTACACAGTCATGTAGACGTGTACACAGTCATGTAGACGTGTACACAGTCATGTAGACGTGTACACAGGCATGTAGACGTGTACACAGTCATGTAGACGTGTACACAGGCATGTAGACGTACTTGATTATTCTGCTACGTGAGTCGCGTACATGCTAGGACTTCATAAGGATACATATCATGTCCTCTATATCAGTTCCCTATAGAATGTCCTCTATATCATGTGCCTATCAAAATTAACTGAATACCTTACATTAACTTTAACCACGCCCACATTCACCCGCAGGACTGTGATGCAGCTAACGCTAACATAATGATGAAACGTAGAATGCAATTATTCGAGAAAGAACTCGCCAATCATTGGGGAAAACGAGTTAGTTTACTAGTACTATTATTTTAACTTAGCGATGACTACTAATGTAGTACAACTACTTGCGTCACAAAGTGCCAATATTTTACGAAGTACAAATATAACACTCCCTATCTACGCAACATAATTAATATTCATACACCCGCTGGTAGCAGTAATATCGAAATTACTGGAATAGATTTAGGTTTGCTGTGAATTTCATACAGCAATGTTTTCATTATTCTATTAAAATGCATACAATATAAGTTAGCTTTTACTCGCCACATAGACATGTATATCATTTAAAACCAGCATAGGCATAAACCTATACTATTTCTTTGTTAAATATATATAGAAATGAATACTTAGATTTCATCATAAATAATAATTTAAAATTATTATATTACATTTTAAAAATGTATAGTTTGATTCGAATTTACATTATAAACAACACATTTTTTTCGAAAATTGACCCTATATAGGTGGCGCTGTTAATGTTTTGAACATCGCATTAAACGATTTCGCGATATATAAGCGCATCTTATAAGTGTTATATCTGTCCTTGTTATACATTTGCCGTATGTAAGGTATACAATGTACATACACCGTGCATACACCGCGGTGCATACACGGCTATAGCCGTATATATATACACCGCATGTATACATTATATCTTACATAAGTAATAATTACATAACATCTTGCCAATATGGCACGCATACGACCATTATTTAACCGCATTAGCTACTTCACCGTTGTTGTCATGTCCCATAGTATAACCTATATATATAGTATAGGCCACCCACACGTAACTACCCCTCACCCTCCTCTTCTCGTTATACAGAACCCCCCTGGTTCACCACCACCCACTATTTCCGGACCCCCACCCACCGCTGAAGGTCCCCCACCCACCGCTGAGGCTCCACTAGAATCCGCAAGTTCAGAAAAGGTTCTTTATAGCTTTCTTTTTATAATGGGTATTTTGTAGGAACTTTTTAACTTAATTTGAACGGTATCGTCGTATTACGTTTTTGAATCGATTTTAAAATGTATATTTGTTATATTACAAATTATTACAACTAAATATACAATAACATTTCTATAACAAAACTCGCTATAATAAAACCCCTTTATAAGAGATGACATTTCTAACAAAAGTTTCTTATAGAGAGGTGTTACTGTATATACATATATATATATATATATATATATATATATATATATATATCGTGTATCAATAACTAGTAATTGAAAAATATATATAAATAATTGAAGAGTATACATTTTCGAATACCCACCGTAGAACATTATAAGTAAATTATAATGATATACAATTAAACTATAGTTAACATACTGAGTTATGTCATCGTGTTACTTGTATTGTAGTTACTTTAGTTTCCCTTAATAAAAGTGAATGAAATACTACTAGTACTACTACTACTACGACTACTACTACTACTACTACTACTACTACTACTACTACTACTACTACTACTACATTGAAATACATACATTGACCTGAACTATACTTCTACTAGAGTTCACCTGCCTCCAGTTCCATCGAGATCACTAAACGTACTCTGAAGTTAATGTTAAAAAGAATCATGAATAAATTGAAGAAACAGGTATGTAATAACATTGCTAGCGAAACACTCTACGGATAATGATACTAATGTATGACTTTACGAATAGAATCCACCTGGATCTCCACCTCCTACCGTTTCCGGACCTCCTCCAACGATTGCAGGACCGCCAGAATCAGCTAGTTCCGAAATGGTTATTCTATATGAGATGAATTACACATATTATTAGATTAACATTATTAGATTAACATAAGATACGTGAAAAGTAAATACCTAACTTTTAAGTGAAACATTTTCATTTTAGATAGTATTTAGTATACAACACAGTCTCAGAATAATTGTATACATAATTTCTTAATGGGAATAATAGGATAGTAAGTTGATAACTATATTTATAATGGTTGTAATGATAGGGTACCCGGTCTAGTACTACCCGGTCTAGTACTACCCGGTCTAGTACTACCCGGTCTAGTACTACCCGGTCTAGTACTACCCGGTACAGTGTACTACCCGGTACAGTGTACTAGCCGGTAAACCGAACATAGTATACCGAACAGTAATAAACTTATCAACAGTTCAAGAAGTCAATCTAGTGATTATCAAATAACTCGTGAATATTGTATAATGAATATTCAGTAATTATTATAATTTGTTATTGTTCACTCGTAATTTGGTAAAGCATAATACAATTATATTTATATTTGTAATTTCTTATTATCAATAATTTCTTAATTAATATTTCATATCTAATATTTAATGTATTATATAATTTAAGCTTGGTTGCATATTTTTAATAATTAAGACTTAGAAATATAGAATATATCTTATTTTAATTATGTCTATTTTAATGATACGTAAAATAATGTATATTTAACATTTAACAGTATGTATAATAAATTATATAAATATTTATTTATTTTAAATGAAATAGAGTGGTCCTGCCTCAAGTTCCATCGCTCTTCAAAGACGTAACTTAAACTTAATCTTCAAAAGTCTCGCTAATAAATGGAAGAAACAAGTATGTAAACATTGAGAGTCAAAGCGTTACACTGATTAACATATACATCATATTTGTATAGAATGCACCCGGTTCTCCACCCGGTTCTCCACCCCCCACAATTGCCGGACCACCCCCGACTGCTGAAGCTCCACTCGATTCAATTGGCTCTGTTCCAGATTCAAGCGTTAGTCTAGACGATACAATCATATCAAATATATAAATATAATATACCCTCTCATATTATATAAATTTATTAAATATAACCATATATATATATATTTCTGTACATTTTTTTTTCTTCATAATTTTATTAAGACCACTGTTAACATTAATTTGTTAAGTTAACATTTGATATATTTAAAATTATATAAAAATTACATAATCCAATAATATTTAATTACAGATATATATATATTTTATTTTTCAGTTTTATTAATACATTTTTTATATTATTTCAGAGTGTAATTGTTAAAAGAAAGCGCAAAGGAAAGGGTAAAGGAAAGGGTAAAGGAAAAGGCAAAGGAAAGGGTAAAGGCAAAGGAGGAAAAGGAGGTAATAATCAAGGAAGTGGAGGCAGTGGAATGGACATGGGCTCAGGAATGCACTATGGTCCTCCTCATCATGGAAGTGGAGGAAGTGGAATGGGAATGGGCTCAGGAATGCACAATGGTCCTCCTCATCATGGAAGTGGAGGAAGTGGTTATTTCATGGGATACGGGCCCCAAGGAAGTGGAATGGACATGGGTCCTCCCTCAGATGGAGGAAGTGGATATTTCATGGGATACGGGCCCCAAGGTAGTGGAATGATGGGCTCAGGAATGCAAGGAAGTGGTAATCATGGTATGGGTAATGGGCCTCAAGGAAGTGGAACACAGAATTGGAATTATTACGATTATAACCAAGATATGAGCGGAGGATGGATCGATTATTTCGACTCGTTATTCGTTAGTAAAAATATCATCTTTTCTAGTGAAATTAAACCTTCTTTAACATTTATTTATTTTCTCTAATTCATTCTTTTATGTAGGAAGTTTATTTTGATATATATATATATATATACACTTTTAACATTAACATTTACTTAAATGTACAATTAATTGCAATATGACCAGGCATCTGGAATGGGTAGTGCTGAATCTATGAGTGGCAGTCCTCCTCCTCCTATTCCTACGATGAAATCTAAAGTTAGACGACAACCTCCACCACCTCCTCCCCCGGCATCTACCTCAGTCTTAGAGTCCGCAGCATCTGAAAGTTCTCCGATAAAGAGAACCCCGCTTAAGGTCAATATTACCTAGATCAATAGGTCGATATTACTGCACTAAATGTATGTGCGTACGCCGTACAGTGTACGCCGTATAGTGTTCGTACACTAACGTTATCACACTAACTCCATGCTAAGCTAAGCTAAATCTTAGCCTCACGATAAGCGCCGCACGCTTGCCTATATTCATACTCGAAATACGTATTACGTAATACGAAGTCGATAAGTAACGCTTAGCCACCGATTACAGATCACGAACCAACAGTTGAGGAACCTAATAGCCGAAGCGATGAAGGAACGGTTCCCTTAATACCGAGCCAGCTCGTTTCGTTACTCGTAACCCCCTGATCTCAATCACCCCTAATACTTACAAACAAAGCGCACAGTAATCGCCCGTTAAAGCTATTGTGCTATTCTCGCTTGAATGATTCGTTCCTCTTATAATGAACAATACGCCGTGTGTTCGTCACATATAATAATATATTGTTTATTGTCTTTATTAATACTTACGAATCTAGAATATACTTCGGCCTATATAAGGATACTTAATATAATAAGCAAATAACCACCTACTATTCTTATTTTTATCATTGTATAATTTAACGTTTTTATTATCTTAAGATATAAAATAATTATTTTGAATTTCATAATAAAGTACTTCAATATAAATGTTATTTGTTTAAATACTATTAATACTATTAATACTATTAATATACGTGAATGTAGATACGATAACAGTAAACTAGTTATACATATGTATTATAGTTATGATGTATCTATATAAATACAATAACTGCATAAGTATACATGGTTACAATGCATTGTAACAAATACAAATTTAATTTAATTTAATTTAATTGTTTATTTAATAACCAATATAGCGGGTGTCCTCTCTGGTGTATAACGAAAAATGATAAAAATAAACGAATAGAAAATACAAAATAACAACAATTAAAATTAAATTAACGTAGATATAAATATTAAATAAAGCGTATACAAAAATCTTAGATTTGTAATTACTCTTACTCCAATAGATACTGTACCTTTGTGGTCTAGTAGAGCTTCGTTCATTATTTGCTTCAGAATTATATTGAATAATGTGGAGGATAACAGACATCCTTGGCGTACACCGGTTCTTGTGGTGAACCATTCTCCGACTTTATCTTCATAGTATATTGCGCTTATTGCTTTTTCGTAGAGGCTTTGTATTACTTTTATGAGTCTGGCATTGATATTGAATCTTTTCATTGTATCCCATAGTGCTGAATGCCATATAATATCGAAAGCTTTTTTAAAGTCGATGAATATATGATAAAGCCATTTTTGATGTTCGGTGTATTTTTCTTGAATTATTCTTAAGTTGAAGATTTGTTCATTAGTGCTTCTACCAGCTCTAAAACATGCTTGTTATTCTGACAATAGTTCTTCGGCAATTGGTTTCAGTCTTCTCATGATAACTTTCAGCATTATTTTACTCATATGTGAAATGAGACTTATGATTCTATAGTTCTCACACTTCTGATTGTTTCCTTTCTTATGTATACATATAATTAAGGATTGGGTCCAAACCATGGGCCAATCCCCAGAGTTCCATATTTTATTGCATACATTTGTTATCACTGAGATCATAGTTTCACCTCCAGATTTCAATAATTCTCCGGTTATAGTATTTACTCCCGGTGATTTACCACTTTTTAGTGACTGTATATCTGATACAACTTAGCTTCTTAAAATAGGATAATTGTCATTATCTGTAGGTTCTATCGCATTTAGTATAGACGTATCCTTATCATTATTGTAATTGTACAACTCTGAGAAGTATTCCGTCCATCTTATAATCACGCCCTTTTTATCAATAATGCAATTACCATATTTATTTTGAATATTAGTTGAAGTTCTCTGTTTAGGTTTTGTTAAATCTTTAACTATTTGATAGGCTTTCTTTGTATTATTATGCGTAAAACAAGTGTAAATTTCCTTACATTTACGATTAACCCAGTCTTATTTTGCCTTCTTCATGGCTCTCTTGATTTGCGAGTTAATCATCTTATTCGTACTTCCAGTTTCGAATTTGTTTTTCTTTACTTTTCTTCTGAGGTCACACATGTCGAGTAATTCGTCTGTGACCCATCTTTGTTTTTTTTGTCGATACTTTCCGAGGATATCATTTGCAGAATCAGTATACTGATCAGTATACTGATTATAATCACTGAATGTTGTTGTTTTACTATTTCGTCAGTACTATTTAGTTATTCTAGTTTTAGATCAATTAATTTGCCTTCAATTTGCTTTTTAAACATTTTTTCAGTTTCTGTATTTTTTAATTTATCCAGATTAAACTTTAGTCTAACAAATTTATTTTTCTTTGGGCTTCTACCTTAAGACGTAGATTGAATTTCATCATTACTAGATCATGGTCGCTTCCTATGTCGGCTCCAGGAAAATATCGTGTTTTATTTATATTAACACTTGTGGTTAGGGATGTAAATGATGCCGAGCTTTTGATGCCGAGCCGAGACTATTGGTTTTTGATGCCGAGCCGAGACTTTCATTTTCGGAACAAAAACGAGCCCATGCCGAGCCGAGACTCTAGCCAAACGAGCCCGAGCCGAACCGAGACTTTAGCTAAACGAGCCCAAGCCGAGCCGAGACTTTAGTCAAACGAGCCGAGACATTATTCAAACGATCCCAAGCCGAAATGAGACTCTTACAAAACATAATCGAGCCGAAATGATGCTTTTTGAAGTTACATTTTAAACATAATTTTTATATATTTATCCATATTGTTATTAATGTTTCATATTTCATGTGACATAATATTAATTATATGTATCGATAGGTGGCTATTTTGTTTATAATATACTCAAATGTTCGTTTAGTATACGAATATTTTAAAATTTTCAAAAAATAATTCTCTGTACTCTCAGACTTGAATATGGCTTTATTAATTTCGCGAGGTATGTTGCAACACCATGGTGTCTTGTGATGATATGCAAAAGGTGTAGTTACCAGTAATTTATAAATAATGTGGAAATTAATTGATAGTAAACACCTATAGGTGTTATTGTCGCATCAGTTCAGTTATGCTGATCGTATATTGATCTCGGTGTTAATTTATATATTACGCGAATGACGATCGAATTATTTTATTTAATGGCAATAACTGATGAGGAGGTAAATTAATTAAAAGTATGTTACAAATTTTAACTTACAATAGTCCAATAAAGATTTGATTTAGCAATTTACATGTATTACAATTTATATTTGTTCTTATAATTCTAATATTATGCAATTGATAGTTGGCTGATTTGACTTTTTGAGTTTATGAACATATTAAGATTCTTATCAATTAACACTCTTGTTAGTTAGTTATGATACTTATCTGATAGTTTGTGTTGTAATGAAATTATTTTCATTTGATATACAAAACAATGATTCTGCAGATGGTAACTGACACTGAAACTATATTGAGCTTATGAAAACTGAAACTAACACTTGAATGATGCCTTTAATAAGCATGAGTTAATAGCAATGCATTTTATAGAGACTTGGACTGCATCGATGCTTTAGGTAACCCATTCTGAGACTTAAACGATGCTATTGTTATTTACACTGAGACTGAATCGATGCTTTAGGTATTGAGACTGAGACTGCATCGATGCTTTGGGTAACCGAGACTGAGACTGCATCGATGCTTTGGGTAACCGAGACTGAGACTGCATCGATGCTTTGGGTAACCGAGACTGAGACTGCATCATGCTTTAGATTTGAGCATCATTTACATCCCTACTTGTGGTGCATCTTTTCTGCATTAAAATATAATCTATTTGATTATGGTGTAAGCCTCCAGGACTATGCCAAGTATTTATCCTAGATTTTGTATGTGGACCAAATGTGTTGGTAGCGATTAGACTATTTATTTTCATGAATTCAAGTAGCCTTTGTCCTCTTTCGTTTGTATTTTCATTACAGTATTTACCAGATACATTTTCCCAATATAAGCTAGAATCCTTTCCAATTTGTGCGTTCCAGTCACCTTGTATGGCTATAATATCACGTTTGTCAATTGCTGATATAGTTGATTGTAGTATATTGTTAAAATGTTCAATTTCTTCATCTGAATGAACTGTGGTTGGCGCGTATACTTGTATTATTGCCACATTGAATGGTGTGGCATGAAGACGTATGATTGACACCCTTTCATTGATTGGATTAAAGTTCATTATCATTTTCACATTTTCATTATTTATGAGAAAACCCACTCCGTTTATGTGCCAGTTTTCATTGCCAATGTAGTGGAGTATATACCCATCATTTGTTTGTATTTCGTTAGTACCTTTTTTCCGAATTTCACTTAATCCAATAATGTTCCATTTATATCTTTTCATTTCGTGAGTAAGTTCTTCTAATTTTCCGTCAGCTCTGAGTTTTCTTACATTCCATTAGCCAATGTATGTTTCGTGTCGTATATTCATTCTTTCACCAGTAGTAGACTTGTCATCATTACCCTGGTGTTGGATAGATGATGCGGACCTTGTATTACCGGGTGACGTCTGAGCCGGCATGAGTTTATTTTTGTTTTGTGAGTTTTCATCATTTGTGTATCTTGGGCAGTTTGAATTTTAGCGTAGCCCATCCCTCTCTAAAATCCCCTACAGCATTAGCCTACTAGCTGAATAGTTTGCCAGGGTGTGGCACTTGGAGCCTGCTGTTAGAGTTGTGAGATGATATTGGCCAATTCAGAAAGGATACTCAGTATTTAAGCACATGTGTAGCTATCAGTCATGAATAGTATTATGCCAATAATACCATCACCTACACCCCATAATATTAAATTGAAAATTGACCTATTTATTGATCATGTTTCTCGAATACATCTCTATATTCGCTATACATCGCTGTAAATAGGTATGTAAATAAATAGGTCCATTTTCAATTTAATATTATACATATTTTGAACAGATATATAATTAGGTAATTATTTATTACCTAATTTTAATTATAATTTTTATTTTATTATTAAAATAATCGGAAGACTTAGTATGAAATGAGCATAATATATATATATATATATAATCGGAAGTATGTATATTATGCCCATGTCATACTAAGACTTCCTATTATTTTAATAATAAAATAAAAATTATGGTATTGCCAGAAAAAGACGAGTAATAGCTATCCCACCGACACTACTAGGTGCGTAGAATACACCAAGTGAAGTATCTGAAGGTAGTCGAAGCCAACGACTGACGAACGACCGAATACGTCTGTCCATCGTTTTTAATGAATATAAATATACGTTAGAGAAAGTCAATGTATACGTGGATTTAAATAATTGTTAAGTATAAACAAGTTTTGTTGGGGTTTTAGAGTAGATTTAGAGTTTGCTAAAAGTTTCGATGTGAGGTCATCATTAATTGAATTATTTGTATTATCTATAGCACCTATGTTGATGCCAAGATATCTATAAGTGTCTTCTATATTTAACGCTTTAATTGTAGAATTATCAATAGATATAAAACTATATGGGTTACATATCCATTGTTTTTTCTATGGGTTAATAATTATATTCAATGTAGCGCATTTTGATTTGTTAACGTTTAACCCACATTGAGCTAGTCTAAATAAAACATGATCAACTTGATATTACATCATTACATCATCTTTCGCAAATAAAACCAGATAATCTGCAAATGCCATATGGCTTATTGTACTACTTCCTAGTAAATTAATATTACCTGGCATATTATCATTTACATAATCTATAATGGAGTTAAAAATAGCCGAAGACATTGTGTCACCTTGTTTTAATCCACGATTGACTGGTATACTAGGTGATACTCCGTTTTATATTTGAATTGAGTTGAACAATCAGAATAAGTATGCATGATATAATTGGTATACATTTTAGGAATCCCTACCCTTTCTGCTGATGAAACAATTGAGTTGTGAGATACTGTATCAAGAAACACAGAAACATCCAACAAACACATATGTAATGTGCGTAATAGGTTATACTACGTCGTTATGCTGATAGCCTAATGTTTTTAAGTAAACAGATATTCTCAGCAATACCATCACGTGAAACAAAAGCTTTTTGCCGTGGATTAAGACTAATTGTGTTTTCAATTCTTCGTGCCAAAATGTTGGAATAGTCTACAGAATATCGATGACATAGTTATTGGACGATATTGGGACGGCTCAGTACTGTGCTTAGTTTTAGGGATTAAAGTAGTTAGGCCTAGTTTAAATGCGGAAGGTGCAGTAGACGATATGAGATCAATATTAAAGCGAGCCGTACTATTAGTTAGACCAATTTTAGTTAAATCGCATTTTTTAAGACCATCTATTCCCGGGGCGCCGTCGTGTAATGTACTGTAACATGACTTTACTTCATTTATCGTAATTGGATATATGCATTATTATTATTATTAATAAATAGGTGGTTAAATGGAATAGATGGCTTACTTATTAACTCACTCCAATATTTAAATTGTAAATCGATTGGCATTTCATTAATTTATTTTGTAATATCTTCGCCGTCGAAAATAGATTTAGCAAGCCTGGATCTATTTTTAGTATACACTTGTTGCGTTTTAGCAAATAATAAACACCTTTGTTTACGCTTAACATTTCTATTTGATTGTACGCCTATATTATCATTACGTTGGGTATTATTAGAAATAATATTGTTACGTAATATTTTCGGTTTTTTTTATATTGAGCTATAGATGAATTAATTAATTTTTCATAATCTAGGTCGATTAGATTTTGAATATTGTCAAAATTAAAATTCTGTATATTTAATTGCAAACTATAGTTTAAGTACATATATGTAATATGTACTTGCTAGGATGCACATCTAAGATATATTGCATATATGCATATAGATATATATATATATATATCTTAGATATATGGTTGTGTATGTGTGTGTGTATTTATTTGGTTTCGATGTTGATTTCCGATTTAAATATCTTAATTGTATATAGAGGAAAGTAACCTAATATGGACATGTCAACAATATATGGTCTTAACATTTTATGACTCATTATTTTTATTCAACAATTACAATATATTAATATTATATGAATATAGGTATTATGGTGATTTTTAAATTTTATTTAATCTTTTAATTCCATAGATAACGGGGGTATCCGTATTCGGTACCCATGTCCGAATACGGACACCCTGTATTATAATACGGACACACTATATACCACTAGATAAACTATATATTATTGATGAATCAATCTGACAAAATACAATTACCTTATTTATAATTAATTTTATGAACAATTTATTATAATTTAATTAGTTAATAATTTATTTATCTTTATTATTTTTTTAATTAATAATACAATTTTATTAACTAAATAATACAAAATTTAGATTTAGATTTATTGGTGGTATTAATATTATAACGCACGAGCATTTTATGAATATCAGAATAGTTCATACTCTGTGTGGTGATTGGTTATAGGGTGTCCGATGGACACTGTCCGTATTAAGACATCTAGAGTGTCCGTATTAGGGACTTATATAACCTCTAGATATATGCTTATAACTTAATGAATATTTGATAACAATTATAGAAATTATATATATAATTTTAGAATGCTTTATTTTTTAATAATATAGTGTTTGTATCGATACATTTGTATATTCCTGAGGTTTTAAATTTTAAATTAAGAAGGTTTTATGTTGATTTTTGTTTTCATAAATTTAAAAACGTAATAACAAAATCAGTTTATTGGATATATCAGAAATATTTTGAATAATTAAAAATGAAAAATACTTTTTTAAACTATTTATATAATTATGAATATTATATTAATTACATTTTTTTTGTAGGATTTATGGTTTCTGAGATACCGATAGTGTCCGTATTCGGGCACTGTCCGTATTCGGTTACTTTCCCCTAGTAATATATCCTACCGAAGGAAATTGATGGATTTCATCCAAATTTATTTTTTACTCATTCTCTTACCAAGCTATTAAAACATATGCATTACCTATATTATATAGGCTATATAAAGGTACACTATTTAGGTACAACACCTCTACCTCATTTGAAACATGCTTAAATTACCCAAACAACCCTTCAAACTCTGTTTCAAACTACTCGGTCTTTAAAATAATATTTGTATAGTCAAACTAGTATAACCTACTCATATTTGATAGATTTATCTAGGAAACTTATGTTTACTAATTATTACTGTTGTATTGTTATTTATAGTCATTGAATATGACCTGCGACCCTTGACATATTTCATATTAACTTCCTCTTGTAAATAAATATATATCTAGTTAGACGTGTTTTATTAATATATCAAATCTTCGTAGCACAAACTCGTAACTTAGCCATTCTTTGCATCCAGATCTATTCCGTTATAGTTAGAACAATAAACTATCATAACATGGTGACAGCGGTAAAAAAACGAACGCCAGAACCAGACATTTAAAGCCTTTTTAAAAAAAAAAGCACGTGTACGGAAAAAATTTTTTTTAACAAATTTAAAAAAAATAATAATTATGGACGGAATAAGGACCCCGAGCATGGTATGGTCAGGAGACCTACCCCACGAATTAATGGCATTTAAACAATATGTTACATTAATATTCAAGGGCCCGTTATCAAAATTGAAAAGCGAAGAGAGGATGACATACGTCCTCATATGGATCGGTGAAGAAGGGCTGAGAATATATAACACGTGGAACAATGAAACCAAAACTCTAATCGAATTTTGGGCCCACCTGAGCGAGGTCCTAGAGCCAAGGTCTAACTACAGACTGGCCAGACTACTACTAGAAAAGATGAAACAAGCCAAAGACGAACTAGTAGACGAATACATGACTAAATGCATGCTCCAAGCGAAGAAATGCAAATTCCGTGATGAAACCGAGATAGAAACGCGCCTGATAGAGCAAATAATCAGAGGAGGCGCTCACGACAAAGTCAGGGAAGATATACTATGCAAGGACAACACCCTAACACTCGACCAGGCCATGAAAATCGCCCGTACCTACGAAGCACTACAGAGCGAGCTCAAGGAGTTCAAAGCCGGCTCCAACACCCATATCGATCATGTTAGCAATAGACTTAGTGAAAATAAACCTAAGACCGCATATCGGAAGACCAATAATCGCCTCGATAAATCACATAATGATAAGATTACTAATTATTATGTTACTTGTAAATATTGCGGCCTGAAACACACGGGTACCCAGTGCCCCGCCGCACAGTCCGAGTGTCGATTTTGTCACAAAATTGGTCACTGGGCTGCGGTGTGTCGCCAAAAATCTAAACCACTTTCTGCCCAGTACCATAATAACACAGGTCACGCCCGAAAACACGATCGCGGACACGACCGCACATACGATCGCGGACCCGACCGCACACACGACCGCTCATACGACCGCACGTTCGACGAGCTGAAATTCAACGACCTGAAACTCGACGAGATCGCAGCAGACCCGACAAGAGTACTGAACACTGTCCTACGCTTCACGCTGAGAGGGCTACCCGCGACCATGAAGGCGAAGGTAGACACAGGCGCGGAAGGAAACATCCTTCCACTACGTACGTATCTTCGAATGTATCCCGAGCACTGCAACAACGCACGACCAACGCTTGGTCACCTAAACCCAAGCCGAACCACGCTGACCGTCTACAACGGAGACAAGATGGTCCACTACGGAACAATCGATATCGACATCACGCTAAAGAAAGTGACAACACGAGCTACCTTCTATGTAGCTGAGACACCAGGTCCGATAATACTGGGCCTACCATCAATAACCAAGATGAAGGTTATTACGATAAATAACGTCAAGACGAACAAGATCAAGACTTCAGACGACCTCGAGAACATGTACCCAGACCGATTCGAAGGGATCGGCAACTTCGAAGGCACTTACCACATAGTGACCGACCCCACGGTACCCCCAGTAATACACTCCCCGCGAAGACCCCCGATATCGATGGTACAAGAAATTAAAGATGAACTAGACCAGATGGAAGAAACCGGTGTGATCAAGAAAGTCACAGAACCAACAGAATGGGTCTCAAGCCTGGTATACGCACGGAAGCAATCAGGCAAGTTAAGGATATGCCTCGACCCACGCGACCTGAATAAGGCAATAATGAGACCCCACTACCCGACAAAGAACTTGGAAGACGTATCCTACAAACTCAAGGGTGCAAAAATATTTAGCAAACTAGACGCCCGCCAAGGTTATTGGGCAATACACCTAGACCACGAATCCAGCCTGAAGACTACGTTCAACAGCCCACACGGAAGGTACCGATTCCTGAGGCTACCCTTCGGTTTAAACCTTAGCCAAGACGTCTTTCAACTCAAGATGGACATGATAATTGAAAACTGCCCTGGAACCCTCGGTATAGCCGACGACATAGCTGTATTCGGAAAGAACGAAGAAGAACACGACGCAAACCTCCACCACTTAATGACCCGCGCCCGAGAAGGAGGACTCATATTCAACAAAGAAAAGTGCACGATCAAACATACCTCTATACACTTTTTTGGTCTCATATTCAACGAAACTGGAGCGAAACCAGACCCGGCAAGACTAGACGCGATAAGAGACATGAAATCACCAACGAACAAGACCCAACTACAAGAATTCCTGGGCATAGCCACATACATGAGCCCATTCGTACCAAACTTATCCACACACGCTGCACCGCTACGAGACCTACTCAAGAAAGAAACCGACTTCACCTGGACATCTTCCCACGAAAAGAAATTCGACGACATCAAGACCTTGATCTGCAGAGACAGCGAACTCACATACTTCGATCCCGCAAAAGAAATCGTCATCCAAGTAGATGCATCAGGAAGAGGCTTGGGAGCAGTACTGACCCAATCTGGGAAGCCCATAGCCTACGCCTCAAAATCACTCACCGAATGCGAACAGAGATACGCAAACATAGAACGCGAGATGCTCGCCGTTGTATTCGGATGTACCCGTTTCCATACTTACATATACGGAAAACGGTGCACCATCCAGTCAGACCATAAGCCGCTCTCGATGATAATCCTCAAGAATATCGCGAGCGCCCCCACTAGGCTCCAAAGAATGCTCCTCAGACTACAATCGTACGATATCGACATAGAATACATACCCGGAAAATGCCTACCACTACCCGATACACTCTCGCGACAACCACTGCCAGACAATAACGAGATACTGTTCGACAAGCAGATATCTTACACCCGCTTCAGTGAACCCAGAATAACGCAAATCAAGAACGAAACAAAGAAAGAAAAAGAACTTCAAGAACTAAGCAGCATGATCATCAAAGGATGGCCCAATGAAAGGAGAGATATCCCCCAGACAATACGAGAATATTGGCCTTTCCGCGACGAGCTTACCATAGAGAACGGCATGATCATCAAAGGAAATCAAATACTGATCCCTACACATCTACGACCCGAGATATTAAAAGATCTACATATTCCACACCTAGGAATCGTAAAGACCAACCTACTCGCAAAGACCTGTATATATTGGCCAAGAATGAACAAAGACATACAAGACCTAACAGGAGAATGTAGCGAATGCCAGACCCACCAAAGAAGGCAGACCCCCGTAGCATTCGTCAACAGAAGATTACCAAGAGAACCATGGGAGGCGATTGCAGCCGATCTGTTCGAGCTCAACAAAGAAAATTACCTGCTAGTCGCCGACATCTATACCAAATTCCCAATCCTAAGGAAACTAAGAAGCACCCACAGCAGCAGTATCATCCAGACACTAAAGGAGATATTTTCAGAACACGGAATACCGAGACACTTCCATTCCGACAATGGACCACAATTCTCGGCAACATCCTTCGCACAATTCGCTGCGAGCTGGGGATTCCAGCACAATACCAGCTCATCACACTATCCACAAAGCAATGGATTCATTGAACGACAGATACAAACCATAAAGAGAATCCTGACAAAGACCGACGATCCAGAAAAGGCCCTACTATTCTGGAGAGCCACCCCCCTAGAAAGGAACCACCCCTCTCCAGCCGAACTCCTATACGGAAGGATCATCAAAACGACGCTACCAAAGACCAAAGTACCAGCATCTACAAAACAAGACAAGCTGCTCAAC
This sequence comes from Osedax fenrisi, assembly GCA_964019155.1. Taxonomy (NCBI): domain Eukaryota; kingdom Metazoa; phylum Annelida; class Polychaeta; order Sabellida; family Siboglinidae; genus Osedax; species Osedax fenrisi. The sequence continues at coordinate 82,048,984 of OZ025239.1, forward strand.
GACCGACAAAAGAAAGCATCCGACCGCTATAACACCAAGGCACGAACAAACAAACCGACACTGAACAGTGGACAACGCGTGTTCATCAGAAACCCCATCAACAGCACATGGAGTCCCGGCACTATCCATGCGGAACACCCGTCCCCGAACTCATACATGGTAGACTCAGATCTCACCGGCTCAAGATTCCGACGAACCCTGACAGACTTGCGTAGAGACGACACTACCAGCGAAGACCCACCGGTTATCGCACAACCCGATGTCGCATACGAGCGACCATCACGCCAACGCCGACCACCGAGTCGCCTTGACCTATGACATGCGCAATAGCACATCACCCAAACTACGTATCCCTCACGACCAAACACATCCTGAGGTTGATTAGTATTATACTTACATCGGTGTCGCTATGACAACCTAGCATGTACCCCCATGTCAACAGACCTAACTTTGACTAACAAAGGGGGATGTTGTATTGTTATTTATAGTCATTGAATATGACCTGCGACCCTTGACATATTTCATATTAACTTCCTCTTGTAAATAAATATATATCTAGTTAGACGTGTTTTATTAATATATCAAATCTTCGTAGCACAAACTCGTAACTTAGCCATTCTTTGCATCCAGATCTATTCCGTTATAGTTAGAACAATAAACTATCATAACAATTACCACACTCGGTAAACTACCCATTATAATAAAGTATTTCTATTTATATATATATAAAATGAATTCATGTTATAATCTATTCTTACTCGGCTACTTTATGTCCTCGTAATGTACCGTCCTCCCCCATCTTAACCTATTCAGTTAATATTACTATCTTAACAAGCGCGCTAGTATGGGCAAGATTAAAGTTGTGAAATATGAGTTGCGAGTGCATGTGATAGTATATACTGTATCGTGAAACATAAGCGTGTACTTGATTCATTACAACCATAGAGCTTGAGAGCTTTCTTTCTAACTCTATGATTACAGCTCACACTCCTCCGCGTTATGTATCAACCATTTCTCACACACTCTTCGACAAGTCGTCATTTGAACAGGTATCGTACCCTTTACTCTATTCCCACGTCGTGCATTCATAACTCATATTTCACACACAATTAATATTGCCCATACAACCGTCTAATATTAAATCTAATCTTGAAAATATACACATTATTGTTGTTAAACAACTAACTAATTACCCCTTCTTACTTATTATCCAGCATTACTTACTAAATATGTACATCCCATCCAAATCTATAGAAACCTCATTGCTCAAATAAGTAGTGATCTCCTTATTAGACTTGAAAATAATGACACCATTTAGTACTACTAGATCTATGTTGTCTTCGCAACATACGATCATATCATCCTTCTTCTCGTCTCACGAGTTGTGAGTCACAACTATTAATATAACTGGCATTCCTCATTCATCTCTATAGATTAGCTATTCATCCATACAAATTCTTCTAATCCCCGCTCAATTGAACATGGTTTAGGGGAGAGTAGCGAAAATGTATCCAATTTTACAAAAACTTATACTCTATCTAAAATACTAAAATTAAACATTATTTTAGGTATTTCACATGATTAGTATATTATAATTAATAAATTAGATTTATTCTTTTCTAATTTTTACCATAACATTAAATATCGAAAAATTAAAAATAGTTCATCTCTCAAAAAAAAAATGGAGAGACATGAGCCACTTTACATATTTTTAAATCATTAAATATAATACAATTTATCAAATTAAATAACACATATCGTACAGTTGGCATTTATTAGTTGAAATTTAGATAGTTTTCAACTTTAACAAATAATTTAATATAAAAATGCATTTATAACATGTTCAATAATTTATTTTTTGATTACAATTATTTAAAGTTAATGTTAAAATTATATATATGTATAACAATTTCAATAACTTCTATCCTGAAAGGGGAAATTACTAGATATTTTTTATATAATTGTTCATGTATTGTCGATATAACTGGAAATTCTATTCATTAATAACTTTTTATATATTTAGTTAAACATATAATAAAATATATATTACTATTTGTTAAGTCGTAATGCGGTAGAATGTTGTTGTGTTTAATAGATAACCTGTTTATTTAGTAACGTACGTCGTACGTGTGTTTCTTTATGCAGCGTTCGTTCCGTATGGCTGCACATAAAGAAACACCATATATGGCTGTACACATTACTCAGTGCAATTCACAACACATAATAATGGGTGTTATATAGAAAATATAAATTGTGTATATGTGTATTAAAAGGTTTGTTCTTTAATTCACATATAAAATATAGAATATTCCATTTTATAATTAATTTAATATTTTCAATTAGATCAATGTTTATATATATAATTATATAATTGAATAAAATAATATAACTAATTATAATTCAGAAAAGTGTATAGTATTGTATTATCAATATAACATGAAAGTTAGCACACATGTGGTTATCTATGATAAATTATCATAACTGTTTAAATAACTGGTTAATAATTATAGAATCAACATTTGTTTAAATAGTGAGGGATAATATATATGATACCCCTTTAGGGTATACATCCTATAGGATACCCCTATATCGTATGAATGTTACTATTTTTGTTTGCTGGGAATACAGATTGAAAAATTATTTTTTTCCTGTGGAGTGTGAGAGATAGAGATAGATAAATATAGATAGAGTGAGAGAGAAATAGAAGGATATGTATAGGGAGATATAAAGAGAGATATAAAGGGGAATATATTGTTTAATTTATTTTTTAATTACATTTTATTGTTAAAATGTCCGTATTAGGTTACTTTCCCCTGCATAATGGTTTCAAATGGTTTGGGATTAATTACGAATTTATAAGATAAGTAAAGGTACACATAACCTTTAATCGAATTTATGATATCATTAAAGGTTTTCAATAAAGGTTCCCAAAACCGTTAGTGCATATATGAATAAAAAAACTCGTAATGCGCGTCATATACTTTTAACACTGATTCCGCATTCATTAAAGGTTTTAAAAGAGAACTATTATTAACAGTGTACAAAACGTTGTGGAAGACATCGATCCTCCCACACCTCTATTCACATTTATATATATAACTATATCAATGATAACAATTATTCAATAATTATATATAATTTAAATACATTGTTTTAGAAAATATTGAAAAGAATGGTTCATCTCACTCCGTTTTTGGTGGTTCAAGTTAAATTTGTTTTGATGTTTTTTTAAAAATGCTTAAAAATTGTAAACGTAGTTTTATTTAGCATATATTAATATCATAGTTACTATACAATACTGAGAATAATTTATCAATATTAAATATAAAAATGTAATCGTATATTACTTTATTGTACATTTTATTGATGTAGGGGAGAGTGTTCTAATATCGACATGCACGTAATATCGACACATTAGAGATCTCCTAAAATATAATTCCAATCAAAAAAAATTAAGGTATGAATTGTTAATCAATATAATTATAATTCATATAAGTATCATTTTTTTTCTCTATTCGTATTTTTTTAATTATAAATAACAAAATTATTTTTTTCGTTACAACTCAAACAATTAAATTTATGAAATTGTGTGAAATAAAATATCGATTCTCAATCATTTACAAATGTAATGATTTGTAATATTTAAAATAAATCTTATAGATCTAATTATATTTTACAGTGTGACGAAAATATTTTGTATTTTTCATAATTTTTTACAAAGTTATAAACTTTTACCTAAGCAAATATATTTTCATACATTTTCACCCTAATTGCACATAATATCGATACACCTGTTATCTCAGAGTTAATCAAAATAAATTTAATTTTAAAATATCTATTATATGTATATACCTACTTAATACTTATAAATAAAATTTGGAAATATTTAATTGTGAAATAATAAAGTTATGGTGAATTATTGTTAGGGTGTCGGTATTCGAGTACTCTCCCCTAAAAGTAATTATAAAATGCCTTTTTTTGTTTTTCAAATACATAAAATTCTATAAAATATTTTACAAATTGTATGTCATAGCATTCTACCATCTCCATATTGGGTTACTAGTTGTGTTTTTTAAAAGTATTGATATAGTAAAAATACGAGTTTTTAACTCTCCCCACTCTTACCTAACTAAATAATTATTAATATTATTAGGTGTACATGTATTTTAAGAGATATATTTTTAAATAGATATTTTTTTAAATGCACTTAGAAAATACGTATTTTTGTATCTAAAGGGGGTATCCCATTACAAGTATTTCCTGCAACTTGTCGGAAATATTGTAACTTTAAAACCATTTTCTATCAATTGAACTTAAGTTGCAATGGGATACCCCATATAAAATTACTATATTTCAGGTAAGTTGCCGGAAAGTAAGGAGGTATCCAACTACAATTGTAGTTAACTTGATAGAAAATTGTTTTAGAATTACAATATTTCCGGCAAGTTGACGGAAATAATGTCCGGAAATATTTGCTAGATAGTCATTTTCTAGCAAGTTGCAGTGGGATACCCTCTTTAAAGTTACTATATTTCCGGTAAGTTGCCGGAAAGTAAGGGGGTATCCCACTACAATTGTAATTAACTTGCTAGGAATTCAATTCCTAGCAAACATTTCCGGAAATACTGGAAGTGGGATGTGACCCCCTTAAAGTGGTATTACTACCAGTATAAAATAAAATAAAATGTATTACATTAATTTCATATTTAATGGTTTAATAAATTACAAATGATTTTTAAAATCAATATATTGATACACACTACATTGTCACATATACATACAAACGGTACAGCTCCCTATCTATCGTGCATACGGTATTTATTTGACCTAGATACGCAAAATGTAAACAAACATGAGATTAGTGTTGAAGAATTTATTTAAAATATGCATAAATAATGATTTTTTAAACTTAAAATTCTTGAATTATATTAAATCTTATTGATTTTAATTATACATTAAATAAACATTATACTTATATTAATAATCGTAATTAATATGATATAAATATATTATACATGAAAGTGTTAAATTATACCTTTAATCAACATATAAATACTATATATTAAAGATAAATATAATATTGTATTCAAAGTAATAAATTAATAGTTACATAGGTTTAATATTAATAATTAATACTTACATACCTACAAACTAACATTTAACTGTTATTTTAAAGTTTATTTATTCTTATCTATGAATAATCATGAGTATAATCCATGAGTAATATTACAAAAATAAACTATATTAAAATTAATCAATATGTAAGAGGAGGAGGAGGAGGAGGAGGAGGAGGAGGAGGAGGAGGAGGAGGAGGAGGAGGAGGAGGAGGAGGAGGAGGAGGAGGAGGAGGAGGAGGAGGAGGAGGAGGAGGAGGAGGAGGAGGAGGAGGAGGAGGAGGAGGAGGAGGAGGAGGAGGAGGAGGAGGAGGAGGAGGAGGAGGAGGAGGAGGAGGAGGAGTAGGAGGAGGAGGAGGAGGAGGAGGAGGAGGAGGATATACATATACATATACATATACATAAATACACAAGCAGTATGACATAGATTCGAACTTTGTTCGAACCATTAATATATATCCACCTTTTATCTAGAAGTGATCTTATATAGTTGTGTATAAATAAATGATCAGCTTTAGTTAAAACCATGGATGCCTTAACACGAGAGCCTCTGCGAAGGGAAATTAGAGCCATATGGTTATAAGTTGAAATTTCATCTAAGTTCCTGGAAATATTCCACCAAATAACAATATATATATATACAAGTTTAAATATATTCATTTAATATATTCTTGATAGTCAACGTGATTTGCAAAGTCTGCACAATCTCATGTTTATATAGAAAATAGCATCCTTCTCTTTTTATTTTATTATCAAAATCAGCTCTCCATATATTAGGTACCCTAAGTTTACACCTGTACAAATATGATGTTTCTTTATTGTAGTCATACATTATTATATAATTAAAAATATGTTTTATTACTATATTATATCATAAATTATACTATAGATGTTATACTATATAATTACAATTCCATAATATATATAATTTAATTCATTTTTAAAATTAATAATTTTCATGCAAAATACACATTTCTGTTAAGTTTTCAGCTCAAATTTAAATTATAAAATAATGAGATATATTATTTAATTATTGCCTTTTAAAATATATTATTTATAATAAGATATAACTACTTTTTATGTCTTCTGGGAAACTTTTATATGTATATTTTGTCAAATTTGAATATTCGTGATGTTAACTTTAGCGCATATTGTATCAGCTTTTTTTTTTAATTATCATTCATATCTTCAATTATATATTTTAATAGTATATATATTGTAAAGTAAATATATTAGTCTAATATAAAAGTATACAATTATCCAATTATCAATATTAATGTAATATAAATGATGTATTTAAAATGAGAATTTTTATAAAAATGAATCAATTTCTTAATACCTTTTTGTTTATCTACAATGCGCGTGCATCTCGTACGCAAAAACGGCTAAGCTGTATGGCTTGGATATACATATAATACCACTTTCCAAGATTACCCTATTATTACATGTACATAAAATCTAGGACTTGATATAATGTTAACAAGTATTTAACAATTATTTAAATTCGTCCCAAATTACCTATATTCATTCTAATGTCTATGAAGATTTAAAAACGCAATAATTATTAATAATTTTAAATTTATTTTAATTGTATTTTTTTATTTATTTCTTTGTTATTTATAGTATAATGATTATTAGGTGTATACTTAATATATAAAATTATTTTTATCAAGGTATATTTAATTTAAAATATTATTATAATAATATCAATCAGATATACACAGTTTAATTACTAATCTATAATGAATTTAATGATTTAATAATACAATTAAAAGCAATTTAAAATTGCTTATTTAATCATTAATTTATGGTCTATTAGCTTGATACTAAAACACTAATCGATTTTATTACTAAAATATGTTTATATTAATATAATAGTATAATAATAATAATAAAGAATATTCGTATCAATATAAAATGAATTAGTAAATATTTTACGCCGTATAGAAATTATTTCTTTCAGTTGTTTGTAACCATAAATGATTTGGTAAATATACGATTAGACCGCTCAATGTAAACAAACAAAACATTATCATAATGTTTTTATGATTTATTATCACATAATTATTTAATAAATAATTGAATATAAATGTTATTAGAGATATTAAATATCATATTTGGTGTCCGATCATAACGGACGTGTTGAGAATGTAAATAAGCGAGTATGGTAAAATATTTGTTATATATTATATACAATATATTATATAACAAATTTATTATATATATATTGGGGGATTGATATTTTTGGGTTGTTTGATTTCTTCTGTTTTTTTTAGCTGCATTATTATAATGATCATAGACCACATATATATATATATATATATATGATATTTTGTTGTTATTATTTAAGTTTTTTTATATTGAGCCGTCTAATCGCATATAATCCAATGATGTACGGTTACAAACAAGTTATTTGAAACAACTGAAAGCAATACTCCCCATAGTTCAAATATAGATGGCACTAATTGATATTAAATTATTATATTACTAAATGCCTAATATTTACATGCTTATATTTTTGGATCAATGGATCTGTTCTACGGAAAGGACATACTATTTATGAAATATGATTGCTCAAACAAGTATTAATTTAATAATTCAAAGTAATAATATTTAAATTAAACTCTATAATTAGAACATGCTTTTATTGGTTAATTTCAACCAGTGAAACCAAATTAACCCAAAATATCAATTACCATATTATATGGCATATATATCTATATGTGTATTGTGTAAATACATAAATATTATATATGATGATACATTTATAGCCTATAAATTATAGGTGTAACCAAAGACTCATTATACAAATATAATAACGCACTGCATATAAAAATAACACCATCCGTTATTCTTGCCATCAAACAGATACCTTGATATTTTGCATACAAACTTTTTCATTATTATAATAATTATATAATATATACATATGCATAGATTCATGCTCTCTATTAAAGTACATTCCTTTACTATATATTCCGTTATTATTTCAATATCATTAGCCCCTCCATAGTTTAACTCTGCATAGTATTGTTTACCGTTTTTTGCCTGTAGTCGAGATATAGAAATAATATTATCAGATTTATTTCCTCATATATTTAAAAATAGTATCATGTGCAGATTATAAATAACAAAAAGGTGGTCGTTTAATTATCTCCAAATTACGTATATTTTTAAAATGATTTATATGTCCATTTTATTCTTTGACAGTTTTTAAACATAATATAATCTTATATAAAGTTATCATCCAGGATTATTATGTATGACATTTAATAAATAAATTATAATGAATAAACTATAAGGTACAATATTCTAGAACTATCTATAGATAGATATATAGATGTAGGGAATAATAATTATTAACATATAGTGCATATGCAATTTTGCGATCTATAGGAATGTAATTTATTATTTGTATTCAACTCACGCGATTCTAGTAGTAGTTGTACTACTGTAGTTGTTATTCTAGTCGGATATTATTATATTGATAATTAATAATTTAAATTTGTTTAACATTTAATATTTAATGATTTAAGCTTTGATACTATTGATTGCGAACGTTGCCTATGCTTTACATTCTAGTTAAGTTGTACCACTCAGTAACACTGTAAAGGATATGTGACTCCTGCCCAGCAACCTAATTATACTTTTGCAGTTTATTATTTCATATATATTTATTGTTTTAGCGAATGATAGTTGTTAATTTTCTTTATTCATCATTTGTTTTAAATATTCATTAAATTAATCATATAAGAAAATATAGTCACTATTCATAATGTAAACATAAGATGATGTAATTTAAATCAGGAGGTACAAATATCAGATAGTATCTGATGGATATATAATGTAACTCAAAGCTTTTTTTATTAACAGTGTTAATTTAACACACAGAGGTATTTTATAATAATATATATGTAGTGTTGCTTTGTACAACTAAAATAACAAATAGCAATTCAAATATATGTATTTATGCATAGGCAATGAATCTGTAGTGCAATTTGCAGATGTTTATAAGCATTATTATAAATAGTATGAACTCATGCTATATAAATAATAATAATAAGATGCACTGGGAAATCTGTTAAGTTTAATAGAATATACTTATGTAATATGTACTATTATTTATGTTATAAAAATAATATTATATATATATATATATATATATAAAATATTTATGTTATAGAAATAGTATTATATATATATATATATATATAGATTTGTAATGTTATTTTATAACTAAATATTTAGATTTAAGATTTAAGTAGTGATTTATAATTGGGGTATTTATGATTTTAAATTAAGTTTTAATAATAATCGATTAGTATAGTAATTATTAGTGATCTAAATTATCATTGTTATGCAATATTAGTTAATTTAATATATATATATATATATATATATATATATTATATTTTAATATACTTTTCTATTTTATAAATAGAATATTAATTAATAACAATATCCTACATTACACTTTCATAGATAGTAAAAATAAATATTGAGATTCGCGTTTATTCTAAACAACACGCGCAACAACACCGCTACCTCGCCCACCCCGACAGGCCGATGGACACCCCTTCGTTGGTCCCGCCATCGCCCCCGCCCCCGCCCGACTCCTTCGCCGCCGCCTCGTCGCCGCCCCTGCTGAAGCCGCGCCGTATCCCCGCCCAGAACGTGGTCCGCAAGCTGTGGCTACGCGAGCTGACCGCAGCGCACGGTGCCGCCGCCTACACCCGCAGTCGTCACTTCTACACGAACGTGTTCCCGAGCCACACGATCGTAGACGTCGAACACCCGCCGTGCTACCTTCGCAAGTTCACGCCCGACGGTCGACTGCTCGTCGCGTTCTCCATCGATCAGACGAGCGTACACGTCTACGAGTATCGGGGCGCGGCATCGGCTAACGACCTTCTCGCCGGGGTCAGGCGTAGAGGTCACGCGCAACTCTCCGCCGGCGATCGCGACGATAACGACGCCGTACGCTCTAAACTCTTCGATAGGATGTTCGTGCATCGGCATACCGTTTGCGTTAGTTACCCCGCGCCCCGCCCTGTGCGATCTTCTTCTCTAATAACCCCCACCCCTACAGTATTAGTAACCCCCGCGCCGCCTACATGCCATCTTCTTCTCTAATAACCCCCACCCCTCTAGTATTAGTTACCCCGCAGCCCCTTCACCATCCTCCGATGTCAGTACCTCGCCCATACCCACATAACATCACACACCCACACACTCACACACCCACACACACATCCATACACATACCCACACACACACACACACCCACACACACCCACACAGGTATCTAAGGAAGGTGAATGTCTGAACAGAGAGTGTTCTCTATTCACTAACGACGGCCGCTTTCTCGTTGTGTCGTCCGCTTCTTACCACATGGACGAAATCAGGCGACAGGTTACCATTATACTTAACTATCGCTCGTACCATCGTCGTCGCCCATTCTCAGAGTACCCCGTTCTTGGACGTGTTTCGCAACAACGAATCTCTGTCGCCGAACAAGATTAACCTCGAGAACTACACGATTCACATCATAGACATCAACACCGGCAAGCTCACTGATTGGTTAGATAATCTAGACTTACTCACCATTACGCTAGACTAATTAACCATTTTAATATAATGTAATGATATTTTAAATACTTTAATATCATATTAATTATTTATTGTATATAATTTCTTTATTATATATTGTTATAATTTTCAATGGAGAATTTAATTGTCTATTTCAAAATTAATAAATAAATTATTATATTTAGTATATTAATAATATTATTAATAATATTAATATATTAATATATACTGAATTCTCTCTTTAAGGGGGTATCACACACACACAATACATAGGTCTATTCAAAGTAAAAAGCACATCTATTCATTGAATTTATTCAGTTTTTTATGTGTTTTTAAAATATATATATACATTTTAATAAAAGCATATTTACAGTCTATAGTATAATATATTTATATAAATAGATATACAAAATTGGGCTTATTTTATTATTATATTTCTATAGAAATTGTATATTTACAATTTTTATGAATTATATTTATGAAAATATCATTCTATTTTATTATTTATATATGTTCTATAAAATAGAATTCATATTTTATATATGATAGTTTTTCATGTTTATACATATATACATGCATAGTTAGAGTGACATTATTATTTTTATTGTTTCAAGTTTCACTATAGAATCAAATGTAATATTGATAATAATTATAAGGAGAGTTATGTTTCTTTAAATAAAGCTGTTTCATTGGTCTATACAATCATATGCTTCAGTATTTATACAAACAAATAATATAAAATAAATAAATGTAAATGATTTTGTTTAAATTGTCAATATATTTGTTATAAAACATTATAAAATAATGTACATTAGTTAGGCATGCAGATTTCATAATTAATTACCTAATTAATTATTTATTTTATTATAACACGCTCAAAAAACTGCCTTTATATTATTTCTAAACTGTTTTCATGGATACATTTTTAAATAATAAAATAAATATTAAAAAGTATTGAAAAATAAAATAAAACAAATTTATTTTCGTCACTATGCGATATCCCCTTGAGGTATGGGACGTAAGTTGTAGTGGGATACCGCATTTAAAATGACTATATTTCCTGCAAGTTGCCGGAAAGTAAAGATGGTAAAGAGGTATCTCACTCAATTGTAGTTAACTTGCTAGAAAATCACTTTCTAGCAAATATTGGAAATACTGGTAGTGCGATACCCCCTTTAAAGAAATGATTGCCTATTACCAATATAATTAGTATTGTATTATGTCAACTTTAATACATAGTTGGTAAATTAAATTCTCTCAAGGGCCATGAAATTATTATCAATGACCATATTAGGTAATATTAATAATAATAAGGTAAATGTATTAACATTTATTAACGTTAATCAATTATGTTGTTGACATATATTTGAAAGTAATACATTATATAAGGGTGTGTTTACACGGTAAAAAGTGTGCCCGAAAAACGGCACAGATATCGAAAGTGTGTCCAAATCTGTGCCCACCTTTCCAGATGGGCACAGAGTGTGCCCAAACACTCTGATAAAGGGCACAGATAAAGGCACAGATATTTACCGTGTAAAACCAAAAGTATGCCTATTTTATAATAAATAAGTACATTCACCAATGATTATACTATAATATTTAGTAAACATTTAAAATTAACAGAATAAATTTGTTAGTAGAAACATGGCGGGATCTGAATATAGATGAATATAGGGTTATTTGATAATAAAAAGCTAAAATAGCTACTATATCAGATCTCGTCATGACAAAAAATGATGGCAAAGAAATAGCGAACAAATTCGCCGAAATATAAATGGATTAACATTAAACGGCGAATTTAAAATAGTTAGTATTATTTTGTATTAATTATAAAGCTTCGTGATTGATTTAATAATTATATATTAACTATAATTTATCAAACTATTAATATTGAAACCTAACCAGTGAAGTAATAATTATATATGAACTATAATTTATATATAATATTCTATCACGCATTTGTGAAGTGATTCGCGTATAATTATTATAATAATAAAATATTACAAATATATTACGAATATTACGAATATATACATCATTTATTTAACTGATTTGAATTAATATTAATAATAATAATAATAATAATACTAATTGTTGATAACAATCCTAGTTTGTAATTAATCTAATTATAATAGTTGTTACAACATTTTATTTCAATATTTTGATGAAGTAGAGAAAATTACAACAAAAAGTAGTAGTTTTATAATCGTGCGTTAACGATTATTTCGATCGTTGTTAATTAAATACTTATAGAAACTACAATACATTACACAATAATTATTATAATACTATTATAAAACTAGTTTTTACATTGTAAATTAGTTTAAATAAATTTTGGGATATAGGTAGGAATATAATGAATAAATATTAAAATTTATATATTTCTTTAAAGAAAGAAATATACAAATACAACATAAAGTATATTTATTAATTTCATTTTTTAACATAACATATATTATATTTTTATATAATACATAAATCCCTATAATTATATTTAAACTCCAGTTTAAACCGTTTTATATATATATATTATATATATTATGAAATATTTATAATTTACAAAAATATTTATTAAATTATTTAATATTTATAGCTGTATACCAGCTTATATAATTATTTTATAATATATTTATATATTTAATAAATAGTTAGTTATATTATAATTTATATGTACTAATTTATTATAATTTATATGATATAATAAACTTATGGTGTTAAATGTTACAATTTAAAATGTTATCGTGGTTTTTAAAATTCTACTTTTCATGATTTCAATTTTATAGCTGTATACCAGCTTATATAATTATTTTATAATATATTTATATATTTAATAAATAGTTAGTTATATTATAATTTATATGTACTAATTTACATGATATAATAAACTTATGGTGTTAAATGTTACAATTTAAAATGTTATCGTGGTTTTTTAATACTACTTTTTATGATTTCAATTTTATAGCTGTATACCAGCTTATATAATTATTTTATAATATATTTATATATTTAATAAATAGTTAGTTATATTATAATTTATATGTACTAATTTACATGATATAATAAACTTATGGTGTTAAATGTTACAATTTAAAATGTTATCGTGGTTTTTTAATACTACTTTTTATGATTTCAATTTTATAGCTGTATACCAGCTTATATAATTATTTTATAATATATTTATATATTTAATAAATAGTTAGTTATATTATAATTTATATGTACTAATTTACATGATATAATAAACTTATGGTGTTAAATGTTACAATTTAAAATGTTATCGTGGTTTTTTAAATTCTACTTTTCATGATTTCAATTTATATGATATAATAAACTTATGTTATTACTTATAAATATTACAATTTTAATATTTTACGTGGTTAATTAAATAAATATTAATTTTTATAATGTATTTGATTACATATAATATATGATATATTTATATTAGTTTTATTCATAAAATAATTAATTTTTGAATGTTTTATAGCAAAGATATCATTGGTGTATCTTGACAACTAAAGAAAAGTGATAAAGCAGAATTGATACAAGTTTAGTATATTTAATTTTAAATTAAATTTACATGTATCTGTCATTAATTTATTATTGTTTTATAGCTGGATTATAAGTGATACATCTTCAATATCAAGATGACTAAAGAAAAGAGAAAGAAAAAAAGATTCTATTATTGAATATTTTCCATATGAATTGTAATATTGTATTGAATATATATTTTATTTTATTTATATATATATATATATATATATATAGGTTAGTACTTATGTTAAAATAAATTTTATATATATGAACTTGATGGTTAAAATAAAGTATTGAAATGTGTTTAATATTATTTTATTTTTAATAATAAATAAATGAAGTAGTACATAAGTATATTAAAATAATCTGTTAATTTCATTTACAAATATTCATTATTTAATGAGTTATGGACTAATATGTATTATAAATAAATTTTAATAAAACTTGCACAATTCCTATCTACACCATGTACAATTTTTACCAATTTTGTTTGAACATTTTTGATCATAACTTTTGTTAACAAAAATGTATTGTGCAAATGTTCTATACAGGTAGAAATGAATTATAAATAATGTTGTAATATAATGTCATAATTGTGCATTGCTATTAGGTGTGTTTGCAAGAAATTAATGTGCATAATCATCTCATCTCGATCCATATTTATAAATATAAATTGTATTTGATATTAAATTTTAAATTTTTTTGAATGTATTTATTTTAAGTTATCCTCATTGTTATTGTAATACTAAACATATGGGTAAATAGAGTATCCAAAAAAAGTATGCCCTTTTTATATGCCGTGTAAACACAAAAGTGTGTCCAATTAAAGTATGCCCAAAAGTGTGCCGTTTTTCGGGCACACTTCGGGCACACTTTTTACCGTGTAAACACACCCTTAGAAAATAAATATATATTATACCTATAACTATACTATATGCTAATACATAGATATTGATACAATCGTATTATAATATAGAACTTGTATTGTTAGCCACTAAAGTGTTAGGCTGATTATAGATTATCTCTCGCTATATAGTCTTCATAACTTTTGTGTCAACCATTTTGACTTAACAAGCAGAAATATCATGATAATAACATATATCTTATCATAGAAATATAATTTAAATGAATACAATTGTAAATGATATTTGTGTGTGATTGCCCGTCACTAGTGTATGCATAAGTTACTTAGTGCTGCCTTTTAGTAATGTTACTATAATGTATAATCACTTTATAAAATAATAATTGTAGTAATTTATCATATATAGAAATAATGATATAATGATATGACATAATGGTTAAGTTGTTTCATTCATTGTTATTATTAATATGTTTATATATATATATTAATATATTATGAAACTTTTTATGAAAAATATTGATATAATTTTGTTGTTGATATTTTGTATATTATGTTGATATTTTATTATTGCTAGTTATTGAATTTATTAATTTCAATGTTGTAAACTTGCTTAATTATTGTAGCAAACACTTTCTGTCGGATAAAATCTATCTGTCTCACAATCAGGGCATATACTTGTACGAAGATGTTCTGGCATTGTTTTCCGTGCAACATCAGACTATTCATATCTTCAAGGTCACTACTAGTACTGCCACCTATAGTATTACCAACTATACTATTACTACTACCACTACTACTACTACTACTACTACTACTACTACTACTACTACTACTACTATTACTACTACTACTACTACTACTACTACTACTACTAATATCATTAAAAATAATACTACTAATACTACTAATCTTACTACTACTATTACTAAAAATAATACCTATAGTTGGATGATGAAGGTAAATTAACTAAACTCTTATCTCTTGGACATCTGTGCAGTTTAAGTGAAGAACGTGATATAGAAGATCTCACCCGATGGTCTAAGAATAGTCTGGAACCCGAAGATAGTGTTGGTTAGATTAATGCTGAATCTGAGTGACTGTGAAAGTCATACTGTGATCTATATCATATGTTTACTACTACTACTACTACTACTACTACTACTACTACTACTACTACTACTACTACTACTACTACTACAACTACTACTATTACTACTACATTATTTTTAATTACTATTGATGGGAAAAAATAAACATTTTAAGTTTAAAATCATTTTATTAAAAATTATAAAAATATAATTTCATTTATATAAGATAGAGTTGTTCAACAATATATTTAATCCTTATTACCCCAACTACTATTCGCACTACCCGTCCCCGACTAGATCACTTCGCAGTGGTGCCAGACTTTGACGACATTGACACCGCATTCTTTGACAACATGCTGACGACCTTGAAACACAGACTGATGACTCACTTCTACCGTGAAGCTCTGCTACACTCACGCCGCACTGGCAATAACATGAAGATTGCTAAGTTCCACCGGTCCTACAATATGATCAAGTAGGTGTGGCTAGATTGTGGGTGTGGCTTGAATGTGGGTGTGACTATATTATTTTTAAGGGGTATACAAGCAGTGAACATGCATTTTCATGCATTTATATGTAAATAGATAGGACATATTAGATTAAACATTAATGTATGCTATAACTATTAAAATAATTGACCAGGTTTTGTGTATATTATATAGGCATATATACTACTATGCCTCATTGTATTTTAATATATACTAGGAAATATATTATTATACTATGAAATTCATATATAAAAATAGACATTAAATATGGACATTAATTTTTTATTGCTTTTCTATAGATATTATTATTTATCAATTATTTCTAATTATATGTATATACATATAAGATTATAGTTTTATTTATACACATGTTTTATATATATATATATAGCAAGAAAATACTAGTAAGATTATTACCATATGTGTACCTATAATAATGATTACATAGGTAATGCAAACTAATGATTTTGAGTAAAACCCGTCTACATTACACAATCAACTTTAATACTGGTTATACTGGTGTCTCATTAAAGGTGATGCTATTAGTTTGTGTACAATACTAGGTGTACGATACAAAGCTAGATGCGATGTAGTTTGACGTTAGATATTAGCCAGCCAATATATGTCAGCTATGTGCTCGTCGACTCGTATTTGGATCCCCCCTTTACATGCGTTTCTCTCAAGCGTAACTTCATCATAATAATGCTAAAATACGATGATATACACACGAGCACGCATATATCTATATACACATACTTACATACGCACACCCATACATACACATACGCACACCCATACACATATTCGTATACGCATCATGATTTTTTCTATTCAAATTATATATTATATTTATCTATATTTTATATCTATTATCCGAACATTACACATTAGATTATTATTAATGATGTGGGCGTTTAAATACATACTTTCAACGACAACTCACACACACCCACACACACACACTCACACACACCCACACACACAGAGAGCTGCGGATATGGAGAATGCAGCTAATGGACGAGAACACAATCCTCCTGAAGTATTCATCCGAAGACGTGGCTAATCAGATTCACAACGACCCTAACTCCAAACTCAGTATCTTCGTCATATTCGACTTCGTAAGTGACCCATGCTACATGATTACCATAATGTACATTGTACAATGTACTTGTTAATTAGCATTGGGCTCGTGCGGTGATCTAACTAGCAATCATAATACATATTAATGTAAATAAGTATTTTTAAACAGTAGAATTTACGCTGCAAACTAAATCACCAATCCGCATGAGATCACTCCCCACGATAGCACTGGTAACCTATACAACCTAGATATGTGAACTTGTGTCATCATTAATGTATAGTGTAACACTTCCACAGCTGTGAGATGCACGATACCAATGTTGTTTAGGTGATCTGATATTTACAATAATGAACATAAACGAAATATGTGACATAAAAATTAGTGTAGATCTGAGATCCATGCGATCAATAGGTTGCTCAATAGATCATCGATATAAAGAAAGTGGATAAGCAATTGATGCGCGCAATGCATGTAAAAGATAGATACATGAATGACACTTTTATCGATAATTTAATATTTATAATGTTATCGTTAATTAAAATCTGAATTATATAAATAAACTATATATATATATAGTTATGTAGTGTCACACGCAAGCTAAGAACAGCTGACATTAGTGTGTAATACCACTGCAGGCTTAGTCTCTCAATCTTAGCGCATGACATAGCGTGTAATATCAATATAGCAGTTAGAAGTATAAGGGTAGGGTATGTGTAGCACAGATACATGAACAGATTAGCATTGTAACTACGCGATGTATCAACTGAGTGTCCATCTGTTCAGCTACAACCGTCACACCCTTAATTAAACATTAGATAATGTGGGCATTATTAAACTAGAGTAAGATCACCAGCTTTACACGAATCTCTCTCCCTAACCATCGCACACTAATGAACGGTACACCACACCTTTATTGGTGTAATGATGAACATAATTAAAGTGTCACTATATTTCCGTAAAACGCATATCAGATCATGTCAGGGTAGTTACGAGTGTCTCAGATAGGGTATTAACAGTAGTGGATCTTACCATTAAAAGATTGCAGTATTTAAACCCTACATCACTGCATATGTGAGCTTTTCATCGGGCTCTTTCCACTAAAAATGGGTTAATGTTTCGCTTAACCACCAGCCTAACCCCCGCCTAACCCCCAAACTTTGACCACCAGATGGCGTCCAAAGTGCTGTACACCTACGAGAACACAAACGACGAGTTCCTGTTGATCTTTGAGAAGCACTGCGACAGTTTCCGCAACACTTCGCTGACCCGTAGCGACGCCCTCGTGCCTCACCTGTCGCAGTACACTTGCTCCGCCTCCAATAACTTCCACGCGCGTGAGGCTAACAATCGCTTCAAGAAGTCCATCATCAGCGCCAAGTTAGTCTTACGCAGTCTAGTGTCTGTGTTGTAGCTACACCTAATATGGAGTCTAGTGTCTGTGTTGTAGCTACACCTAATATGGAGTCTAGTGTGTTTGTGGTAGCTACACCTAATATGGAGTCTAGTGTGTTTGTGGTAGCTACACCTAATATGGAGTCTAGTGTGTTTGTGGTAGCTACACCTAATATGGAGTCTAGTGTGTTTGTGGTAGCTACACCTAATATGGAGTCTAGTGTGTTTGTGGTAGCTATACGTAATACGGATTAGAGTTTTGAAATGTCATATCTGCAAAATAAATAATACTTAGATGATTAACTTAAATTGTTGTGTAACTTTGTTCTAAAGGGGGTATTATGGTCTTCGCCCGTTTACATGTAAATAGATAGGCAATACTTGATAATACTATAAATTCTATTATGGGATAAATATTGACAATATTTTTCAATATTTAGCTCCAATAATAAATATAATAGAATTATCAAAACATAAATAGTAATTTTCATTATAAAGCAGCCTTCACACCAACAAATTAGCCGGATTATCTGGTAGATATTTCTCACCTATATCCACGAGAATGATTTGATTATATTTTGGTGTGAAAACAAATATATACATATATACAGATATATACAAATATAACAAAATTATCTGCCATATTTATTTAGAATATATTCTTAAATATCCGACAGTTTGACGGATATCCGTGAACTTTCAACTTATGATATGTGAGAATTTGCAAAGATACGAGAATTATTTTTAATTTGTTAAATTATTTGATTAAATTATTCATTTGTCTGTATGTATACTCTGTTTGTACAATAGGTAGAGCCTGCTAACAAAATATCTTCTATCGAATTCATTTAATTTTTATTGAATTAATATATATATTTATATTTGCAATATTATAATATAAGATATATGAAAATACAAAATTTCAAATTAAAAATAATAAAATAATATATTTATTTACTTTTAATTTAAATTAATAGTACTATTTATTATCGCTAGTATATTTTAAATAAATTCATGTGATATTTAAAAACTTCGTCGACTGTTCTAAATAAATAAAATCTGGCTAAAATCATTCTCATGGGTATATGTGAGAAATATCTACCAGAAAATCTGACTACTTTTTTAGTGTGAAGGCAACTTTATAATGAAAATACTATTTATTTGTTGATAATTCTATTATATTTATTATTTAGGTAAAGTACATTACAAAATATATAATGAAAAATATATATATATATATATATATATAGTGAATAAATATAATATAATAATTAATATAATAAATATAAAATCAATGTAAAATAGATAAAAAATGTGTATTAGTTTTCAAACAAATATAAATATACAATATACAATATAACGAATAACCGCGCATAATAATATAATAAATAATATATAAAGAAGAGTAATTAATGATAACATGAAAATATATAAATATATATATATAATATATAATAATATAATATATATATATATATATATAATGAATAAGTATAATATGATGTAAAGTCAATGTAAAATATAATTTAGAAAATTTGTAAAGCCTAGATAATCGCAGTTTTCATAGATCACACGAATATTAAGATATATCTGCGAATATTGAGATATGCATTTTTGTGTCACCTGAACTTATGAAATAGTTGTGCTTATTGTACATCACATGATACTGAGTATACATAACTTTAAAATAATAGCAACTAATAATAAATAATTTAGACTATCAATTATGAAAATCAATAATATAATAGTTATAAAATTATAATAATATATATAATCATAAATAAATTGGTAATATTTTTAAATATTTTATAATAGAATAATTTTTATTTTTTTAACTTTCATAAAACACTCTTTTTATGGTACTTATAAAATAGATTATTATTTATTATCAATTGAACATGTATACAATATTTATTATATATAAATACATCTGAATTACTAAAAAAAAATTAATTGAAAACAATACAAAAAATGAAACTATTCGAAGACTTATATCAAATATGCGGAATTTACAACTACATAGAATATTCTAAATTCCAATTTTGCCAGAAAAATAAATATATTTTTGAATCTTTTTACTAATTTTGTTGTGTATATTTTTAATATTTAAACTATTTAATATATTTACTAATAGTAGAATATTATTATTTAGATAAGTACTATGAAAATAAATGTCTACTAATACACTTTAATTCTATTGCATCTATAGACTTATAAGTACATTTATCAAATTATATTTTCATAAGCATTCTTTATATTCATTTTATTCAAATATGTTTTAGTACTAAAAATAAATGTATACAACAGAATACTACGTGTCATACAATAATTTATATATTAATATATATATATATAATATTATTGTAGGTCTCGATTAAAATTATAACCCAATTCAAGAACAAATAGTACATTTTAAGCATTTTTGTGTTTTCAAAACAATTATAACAAATTAATAAATTATAATTATTTTCATATTTGTCATATCTTATAATTTCGTTTAACAACTAAAACAATTGTAGAAAATATTGCAGAATCAATTTGATACATATAGATAATTGTATATATTACAATTTATTATAAAACATTATATTGTGATAAGAAATTGTAGTATAAAAAAATATTAGTTAACTAATTCTTATTTTCTGCATAGCATATTTGTCATATCTATATTTTAATTCTAACATTATTTTAGAAATGTATTCAATAATCATAAAACTATAGAATTTCTAAACTGACTAACAAATATACAAATAATTTACTGAAATTTCACTGAAATAATATAAGCTATTTAAACTTACAATATATATAGTAAATTATATATATATATATTTTTATATATATATATATATATATATATATATATATATATATATACATATATATACAGTATATATAAATAGACTTAATATATTTAAAATATATAAGAAAGGTAAACAAACTTCCTATAATTTACATGCATATTAATGACCGGGGAATATATCTACAATCATGTAATCTACATTTATGTAATTATATAACTTATCTTAATATTATAATGATGATTATTAACCAAATAATAATACAAAATAGATGTGTTCTATTATGCTGCTTAACCATTGCTATTAATAGATCTCGTTGACCGCATTATATTTCTAATACATCTACTCTGTCCCTTCGTTACGTAGACACGGCGGAGAAGTGGAAGCGATCAAGCGTCTCCTCTCTCAGGTGCCCATCAGTTCGCAGTCGTTCTGTCTCAGCCCCTACCTAGACCTGTCGCTGTTCTCCTACGACGACAAGTGGGTATCCGTTCTCGAGCGCCCCAAGACCTGCACCGACGCCCCTATAAGGTTTGCCCCCGACACGCCACCCGCCCCTCTATCGTAACGGGGTTACACTAATAACGCGTCGCTGGTCTAAGATTTTAAATAGTTTTGATAGTCACGATTTTGAAAATAACATTTAACCATTATATTTAGGTTTTTATTAACATTTTAACGCTATATTTAGATTTATTTGGAGGAATAGCATTTCAACTAAAAACAAAATAGATATAGAAGTTTAATCGTACAAGTGTAGTGTAGACAATAAAGTAACACTTATACACATTGATTATATCAACAGCGCTGTATTGCCTACTAGGCAAATTCATTAAGAAATAGTATTAATTATAATAACTATATAAATTGACTTTAATAATATCACTATATATATGTAAGCTACCGATGTGTGCATTTCGAACTGTATGCTTACTTGATTATATCTACATTATTTAGTCGCTTACTATAATGAATATATATTATAGATAGATATCTATATCTATATACAATATTTAATCTAAGTAAATATATAACTTTATTAATTTGTATACATATATAATGTTATATGTGATTCTATTTATATATTCTATTTTTATCTCATTATATGCAATTACTCAATAATTGTAATTCTGCAAGATTGCTATTTTGATTAATACTACATATATATATATACTATTCCAAGTGTGATTGTCGTTAAATGTACTTTTATAATAAATAAACATATATAATATGTACTACATATATAGAGAAATAGTTATAATTTAAGTTAGGGTGTGTTTTTGGTCAACCACAGGTGGTGCGCAGTTAGTAGAAACAAATGTCGAGTGTTTTTCGTCAACCACTAGTGCAACTGCAACCACTAGTGCAATCACTAATACAATTATGTATGTATGGATATATTTGTATTTAAATAACATTAAATAACATGCATTAAACATATATATATATATATATATATATATATATATATATATATATATATATACATACATACTTGTACTAGTAAATATAATGTAATACATACTTGTATATGTATATATAATATATATATATATATATATATATATATATATATATATTATTATAATAATATAATAATAATATAATATATAAATAATATATATTATATTATATATATAATAATAATATATTTATATATATATATTATTATTATATATATACATATATAATGTATACATACATACATACATACACGCATACATACACGCTCACATACATAACTTCAATTTAATTTTTGATAAATAAATTCGCGCATATCTAAAAATAGCAATAACATCACAATTGTGACGTATTTTATGATTCATTTCATGGGCGGAGCTTATTATGTGTGCGTTCAAAGCATAGAGCTAGAGAAAGTTCTCTCTGGATCTATGATCCACTAGTGTGGCGCAGATGGCAAGTGCTGTGGTACGAATAAATAGCACAACCAGATGTGTTTTGTAACAGTTGGATTTTTACATGCAGTGAATACGAATTTCTCGTACACCTGTGGTTGACCAAAAACACACCCTTAAATACTTTTTATTCTTATTAATACTATTATAAATAATGTATTTCATTATTTTAAATATTGATTGTAGGCGAGAATATAGAAATTAAGAACAACTACATTTAAATTTATAAACACTATCTAGTTTTATAAACTATTCATATTTCCTATATGAAAGACATATTAGAATAATACGTTTGAAACACTAAACCCTATGGCTAATAATAGTAATTCTCTTATACATGTGATTCACTAACAGTTAATTGTCATTATTTCTTAAGTTGCAACATCTGAAATTGAGAAAATAAATTGTGTTTCAAATTTTTTTTATATATTATTAAAATAATAAATATTATCTTTAAAATGATATAAAAATATTGTTTTTGGGTAAAATGTATCTATAAAATAACTAATTTTAAAATATATCATTTAAATATATTATAATTTAAAAAAAATTAATTTAATTTAATAATCTCTTAAATATAATATCGTTTTAAGAATTTTAATAGCACAAATAAAAAATATTATATATAGATTTAAATAATCGGCATAGAATGGTATCTTTATTCATAATAACATAATGTGATAATTTATGTTTATATATTTAATACATTTTTCATAATTTTATTGTAAATATTTAGAATCAGATTACTCAGAATAATTAATATTACCAATTTCACTCATTCAAACACTATCAACTCATTGAATAATCCTTTAAATTAGTTTACATTTTCAGACAATTTATAATTTATATAATTACACAATATTTTAATTTTTTTTAATTTAATAATTAGTCAAATTTAAAATATTCATAATTTTATCGATTATTTTCAATATAATAATTTATTAGTTAATATAATTTATATAAATATCTTATTCATATTCTATAAAAAAATGCAATTATTATAGCTCTATATAATGTCTATCAGTGTTAAATATTGTATTGAATAAATAAAACAAAAAACAATTAATACACTTATAATAGACCACTTTTTTTCCTATTAAAATGAATGAAAAGAACAGACGTCCCCCTCCCTTAATTAAGTAAATACTGTAAGATAAATTTCTGTGATAGAAGTTGATCTAGAATTAATTTTAATATTTGTAAAGTATGTAAACTTGCAAATTTTGTTTTAATCAAAACTAAGGTCAAGTAGATTATGTATTAGATTACATATTATATATATGAATTTCATATTATAATCTATATTAAAATATAATTCGCTCTAATATAACTTACGACTTGTATTAAATGTCAGATTTTATGGACACATCACACACATCAGTAAGTGATGGGTAGCACTTCATCAGATCAACAAGATCATTACTTTACTTACATTACTTTAATAAATGTCCTATGCAATTTATTTATAAATAAGTATTTATAAGTGGTGAATTAAATAAAAATATTAATTATGCCCTTTAATAAAAATACATACTACACATTTGTGAATCGTGATCAGATAAAAATAAAGGAGCTATCTGTGATCATTGTTATAATTTTTCAATTTTCATAAAATTTATATAAATTCATATTAAATATATTTGAATATTGAAACTAACTAGATATTTGTAATTTATCAACTATAATTGTGATACATCCATTATATGTGCTATATGTTTGCCTGTTATATTAAAATATCATTATTCTATTCTATTTAGTGTCTATACCATTTAGGTTAACCACCCAACACACACACAGATTCTTCCAAAGAGACTCTGGGATGTTGAGATTCTGCATGTACGCGGGCCCCGTGAATAGATCCACTGCCAACCATCGCCGCCTGGTGGCATTCACGTTTCACCCGAGTGACCCGTTCACTATCAGTGTACAGAGAACTAACAGCGACTACATCGTTAATTTCCATCTGAGAATAGATCCCGGAATATACAATAATACTGAATAAAAAAAAGCATGTCAAAATATACTATTTTTTATTATTTTTCTTTATTATTCGTTTCTTCTTCGATTTTTCCTCGTTCGATTTGGTTCATTTTCGCTAGTCTTTCTAAGCTTTCCACTTTAGTTTCCGATCCGATACTCTTATAGATTGATAACGCCTATGTGCATGTATATATTGGGTATTACAGTGAACAAGGGTATACACGAATATAAGAATTATCACAATAACTCTACATTGAATATTGTGCCCTTAGCTAGATAGTATGATATCACAGTAATGAACGAACCTGCGCCACCATTGAACTAATATCCCCTGAATTGGAGGGAAGGAGTATCGTATTCGACTCTTTCGCTAGTTTGCCGAAAGCTTCGATGTATTTCTCCGCCACCGAGATGGAAACCGCGTGATGTCCGTTCTATTTATAGATATGATGCAATACGGCGTGCGTGTGTGACAGGGATAACTAACCTCTCTAGCTAGAGAATCCGCTATAGTACTGATAGCTTCGGCTTGTGCTTCGGCTTTAACACGTATGGCATTAGCTTCTCCTTGAGCCTGTATGAGATAGTGTCACACATTATAAGTGGTAGGGGTTGTTGTCTAAAAGCAACCTTTTTCGGCAACTTCTTTTACATATATTACTACCATTCAACACTGTGAGAGGGACGGGAAACAATATGTTACTATTAATAACTTATTAAGGGGATGCACGATCATCGTTTTTTTTAAATAAATTATTTATTTTAAATCGGTGTTCCATAGGTTTTTACAGCCTATGGTAATAACCGGTAAAAACCTATTTTTGTCTATATAATTAAATCTAATATTATTAAACCTAATATTGTCTATATAATTTAGAATTATACATTATTTATAGATCTTTTATGTAATAGATAATATACAATTATAAAGTTAAACAATACTTCATTAAAATAATAATTATTATTTTTATATTTTTTTTAGAAACAACCTATATTAATTTTGACATTATGTAAAGATAACATTTTTTTTAATAAATAATATATTATTGAAATTTAAATGAAGATGTATATATATAAATATTTAATAGAATAATATATTTATTTTTATATTAGTAAAATGTAATATTGTTAAAAAAATATATATTTTAAGGGTGTAAGCTGGCGTTTGGGGTTTACCATGTTAATTCTAGCTCTAGCTAGAATACTAAGGATAATAAACTAATAAAGATTTGGCTTTTTATAAATATATTTTATTTAAAATCATGTAAAAAAAATAGTTAGTATTAGATAGAAATATTAGTTAGAAATATTTTTTTATTAAAAATATAAAGTTTATTATAATTTATTTTAAAAATATAAAGTATAATATAATATCCTGCCAATATTAATATAGTATTACATGTTATTTATATACAGTAAAAATTTCAGATATAAATATTAATAATCAAAGTAGTAGGCTTTTACGTATGCTTACTAAGGGCAAAAAATAAAAACCAGAGAAACTGTCTTGTCAATTCATATGATTTTTAATTCGATTGATCTAGTAAAACACTTTATATTGCATAAATTATTAATATTTTAATAATATAAGTAATTATATATAATATTATTTTAAATATACTATTATAAACAAAACAGATGTGTTGATAATAATTAATAATAATTAGAAATAAAATATTCAAATAATTTTTATAATTTCACATACGAAATAAAAATATCATGTGATATAATATTTCGCCATCAAGTGTTAATAGTGAGATTAAATTACAATTTGAGGTACTAGAGATAGATAGGTACTACAATATTTTCCTTCGGATAATCTTTGATATATAACTACGTAGTATAAATGTGAAGTACGTAGTATATGTGTGTAATTGTAAAGAGTGTAACTGAATTAACTACAATAGATATATTTGTATCAATATATATAATACCACAAAGTATTTCATAATCATAATCAGTATCATATACATACATATATATTATATGTATATATATATATACACATGTATTATTATATTTCCAAAACTCTGGTTTATTCATAGACATTAGAGTGAGGTAGACTGTGATTCGATATCTCAAAAGCGTAACAATTTGAAAACCACTGACGCCATTACAGAAAACCACATTTACAATATTCAAATAATTATATTATTTTTATATTTTTTCGAATAAAATTATCTGTTTTTGTGTAATTAATTGTCATAACTCTCATAAAAATAAACCTAAATAAATTGCCTTTTACAAGTAAATTAATTATATTATGCTAATATAATATTTTCTTATATTATTATTATAAATATGCTAATATATAATATTATATTAGCATAATAATTATATAAAATGTATACGCAATTTCGTGATCTTTTTAGGAGTGCCTCTATTGGTTTTAAATGGTGAATTCGACTCACGCCACTCTTTTAAATTTATGCCGCTATAAATATGATAACTCTATAAAGTTATAATAATTATACTATTATACTAGAATATTCAAATGTATAGAAGAATATTTTTTAAAATAGAATCTTTATATTTTATCACGCCATTATAATAATAGTGAAT
The DNA here is from genome assembly GCA_964019155.1 of Osedax fenrisi. Classification (NCBI taxonomy): domain Eukaryota; kingdom Metazoa; phylum Annelida; class Polychaeta; order Sabellida; family Siboglinidae; genus Osedax; species Osedax fenrisi. Next base: position 82,077,388 of record OZ025239.1, read on the forward strand.
GCTCAACTTGGTCGCCGATATATATCATAGTTAAAGTTGGGCGTGCTTATTAAGGTGCCTAATATTGTGGGTGTTAGTTAAAATAATTATTTCATTTGTTTGGTTTGGTGTATCCATAATAATGGCGTTCAAAATCAAGGAAAGGCTCATAAAAGGAAAATTGCACATAAATGTTATATATTTATAATTATGTGTAATATAATAATAATTATTTACATTGTAGATATATGCATTTATTTATAATTTATAATATATATATATATATATATATATATATACATATGTTTATATATATAATATATAAGTTGCATATAAATATATATATATATATATATATATATATATATTTATATATTAACGATAGATAATTAGATAGCGCAACATATATTAGTGTTTATTAATATAATTGTTCAAATTAAAGTTGTTGGGTACAATAAATTTATTGTTTACATAAAAGTTAATGAAATAGTTTGGTCGTAATAGTACTCAATATATTTACAAAAAGTGAGACGGGTATCGAGCGAGTTTATCCATTTGTAAATAAAGATTATATGCTTGTATACAAAATTTTATGTATACTTATATGTTATGCCCTACTACTTATATTATATAAATAATATAGACGAGACCATACAAGTTTCAGATATCTTTATTCAAGTTATATTCTACAACTACGTTAGATAATTCATCGACGCGTTCGTTTCGACTTCGAGTGATAAAAAGCCTAGAACACAATTGGTCTCGCTATGCCTACGATATCTTTAGGGTCGTAAACTATACAATTACGCATGAATTATACCTAGTATACTGAAGTAATTAAGACTTTCAGAGGCAATGTTACACGTATTTCAATTAAGATTTATTAGAAGTCGATATCTGTCATCGTGTTTGCTGGTTCCGGGTCTTGCACTGTTGTCGCTGTTCAATGTCACTATTATCTCCATCGTTATATAACATATATCTATAACTCGACTAGGCTATATCCATAAGAGACAGTTAATGCGTATGGGGCTAGCTAAGCTATATCAATAAGAGACACTTAATGCGTATGGGACTATAGCCCGGCTCTATGCAAAATAGACGCTTGATGCGTATGAGGCTGGATAGACTATAACCAAAAGCGACGCTTGATGCGTATGAGGCTATGCTATATCCATAAGAGACACTTAATGCGTATGGGGCTATAGCCCGGCTCTATCCAAGATAGACGCTTGATGTGTATGAGGCTGGATAGACTATAACCAAAAGTGACGCTTGATGCGTATGAGGCTAGGCTATATCCAAAAGAGACATTTAATGCGTATGGGGCTAACTAGGCTATATCCATAAGAGACACTTAATGCGTATGGGGCTATAGCCCGGCTCTATCCAAAATAGACGCTTGATGCGTATGAGGCTAGGCTATATCCAAAAGAGACATTTAATGCGTATGGGGCTAACTAGGCTATATCCATAAGAGACACTTAATGCGTATGGGGCTATAGCCCGGCTCTATCCAAGATAGACGCTTGATGCGTATGAGGCTGGATAGACTATAACCAAAAGCGACGCTTGATGCGTATGAGGCTAGGCTATATCCAAAAGAGACATTTAATGCGTATGGGGCTAACTAGGCTATATCCATAAGAGACACTTTATGCGTATGGGGCTATAGCCCGGCTCTATCCAAGATAGACGCTTGATGCGTATGAGGCTGGATAGACTATAACCAAAAGCGACGCTTGATGCGTATGAGGCTAGGCTATATCCAAAAGAGACATTTAATGCGTATGGGGCTAACTAGGCTATATCCATAAGAGACATTTAATGCGTATGGGGCTATAGCCCGGCTCTATCCAAAATAGACGCTTGATGCGTATGAGGCAGGATAGACTATAACCAAAAGCGACGCTTGATGCGTATAAGGCTAGGCTATATCCATAAGAGACATTTAATGCGTATGGGGCTAGCTAGGCTATATCCAATAGAGACGCTTGATGCGTATGAGGCTGGATAGACTATAACCAAAAGCGACGCTTGATGCGTATGAGGCTAGGCTATATCCATAAGAGACACTTAATGCGTATGGGGCTAGCTAGGCTATATCCAATAGAGACGCTTGATGCGTATGAGGCTGGATAGACTATAACCAAAAGCGATACTGTACTTAATAAACTATAAAAACGACATTAGCCTGTCTCGTTTCCTTCCTTGACTTCAAAGTCCTCCATCGTATATTATATATATATATCATATTAAAAGATAATTATTAATCTTATATGAAAATATTATTAATATATTTAAATTTATTTAAAATGTGTTAAAAATATTTATTTTATTAATTTTATTACTATATTAAATTAATTATTAAATAATTTATTTATTACATTTTTAATAATATTATATATGTTTTACCAAATAATTAATTATAAAACTAATACAAATTATTTATTCATATTACATAAAAAATACTTAAAATTATTAAGATAAAAATTATTTGAAAAATTAAAATAACCAACACAAAATTGATCATTTTGATTAATTTAATATAATATTTATAATTTATATTAATATAATATATTTAAACGAATAATGTGTGAAAAATTCATCGTAAAATATTAATAAACAAATGATCTGCATATTTGTTTTTAATAACAAATAACTACATATTTATATATGGGCTAATTTTATATATATAAATTTGACATTGTTTTACATATAACTTTTTTATTTTTATTCTGATTAAAAAATTAAAATATGAAACTCCTATTACTTTTTAATTATCTTTCCAATGGTGGTAATTATTTTATTCTAGCATCAATAAAAAAAACTCATTATTATATATTGAACATATCAATCGGCGAAATTTAGTCTTATAGATTTACTACTTCGACCGAAAGATGGTATAATAGTATAATGATTTTAATATATTATGTGATATAAAAATCAATAATAGTATTATTAACTATATTTATACAAAATATATAATATATTAGTAGTTAGGAGTAGGAAAATTATAATATAACTTTAAAATGTACTAATATATTAAATATTATTTTGTGGTTTTCTGTAATGGCGAATTCTTCTATACGACTGTTACGCTAAAATAGGTCACGTGACGCGTCGAATAGCAATCTACCTCACTCTATATCTATGGGTTATTCCATAAACTTGTTATTATCAACTATCTCTATAGAAATTGATATACACATTAATGTATTTATATTCCATTAAGGGCATGTCACACCATGCCACAATGTATTGAGATAGCAAATAATGGGTCTATTCAGAGTTAGGCATACATAATTCAATGAATTGAGATAGTTTTTTTTTTATTATATTAATTACATTCACACACATAATCATATACCATAAAATTATTCATAATATATATTATTCATATATAAATATATACATAAAAACTCTATATTTTGTAATATGTATATTCTATATAAATTGATATTTTTTCAATTATACATATACAAATATTTAAATATTTGAGGTATGGGATTATTTATATATTTGTTTTTAATCAAATTTCTAAAAAAATTAGTATAATTTAGTATAATAGTTTTTGAGTTACCTACATTTATACACACATACTTAGATTTAGACTGACATCGGCCCACAATATGTCACGTGACTAACCGAGAGTTCAAGTTAATAATGCGTGTAGGGCATATATAATATTATATCAATATATAAACATACGGTATTTTATGTATGTATATATAGAACACGAATTCACTACTCGGTGAATAAAATAGTGAGAAATATAACGCCAACAACGAAAGGTATAACTGAACTGTCGGTTTGACACATGACTTATTGGAGGCCGATGTCAGTATTCAGCCATACCTAGTGCGCATTCAATTAATACGGGACACCGCCATTTGAAGTTAGACAGCATAAAAAGCAATTTCCTTTTATTTTTGAATAGTATGGTCAAAAAACGTCTTTTTATGCTATTTCTAGATTGAATTTTTACATATAATAAACACTATAATTATTAATATTATGGAACAAAATATAAATACAATTTTTTACAAATATTTGTGAACCCATTGTGTGCCCTTAATTTGACCATTAACAGAATGCTGTAAATCTAACCAATAACCTTAAACTTAACCATTTAATCGATTTTATTCTAAAACAAACTCCAAATATAAAAATATCATATTGTTAGCAAGCGTTCATTTCTCTCTATAAAGCCATCGGGTCACTACACTCGAGGGTCAATACCTCAAAACAATTAATGTGTTGCATCATACTATTTCACTCATCGCGTTAAATTAATAAATTAAATAAACCTTATATAGGTGTACTAAACCTATCTGTGTTCTTCCTATAAGTAAATACAACCTGACGAGAACTATCATTCTCTTACTAATTTTTAAGTGAGATAACATATATAAACACAATATGATAAAACATTAGAAAGTAGAGTAATTTCCCATTGCCTCAAATATTTCATTTATCTTTGAATAATTCAATTCGAATATTTCTCATCATTTTATATTGCATAGATTTATTCATGTTTATAGTCCAAATACAATGATTATAGATACATGTTTATATTTAAATAAATTTAATTTATAAAATAATTAATTTTAGAACCATTGGAAAAAATGAAATATTGATGTTATATTATATTATTACAATGCTTTAATTATGAATATAAAAAGGTGAAAGAAATGTGTGGCAGTATGAGGTACATGGCTTAATAAACTGCTTTGTGAACTTGGAGCAGGTTTTTTTCATGAACATATGGAGCAAGCTGAGATGATCCAGAGAAAGTTTAAAAAGTAGTCAAAAAGTATGGAATATGATATTATTCCCATAAAGCATTCGCTTCGAATAACATAAAATAGAACATGTTGAATTTTGAATCAAATAGAAATAGAATGCTTCGAATATTTAATGGTAATTTTCCAAAATGCATTCTAATATTCTATTTAATTTATTCAAAGGTAAATTAAATATTCGAGTCAATGGGAAACCCGCTTAAGAAATAGCATTACATTATATTAATATTACCCAGAATTAAGATTTCTCATTATTTACACTCACATATGATGTGAACTTTTTTTATAAAACATATTTTTACTTACAATTTTAAAACCTATTATAAATCTACCACCATTACTATAACGGACCTGGTCAATAACTACGACTACGACTACGACTACTACTACTACTACTACCACTACCACTAACACTAACACCACCACCACCACCACCACCACCACCACCACAACCACAACCACAACCACAACCACAACCACAACCACAACCACAACCACAACCACAACCACAACCACAACCACAACCACAACCACAACCACAACCACTACCACTACCACTACCACTACCACTACCACTACCACTACCACTACCACTACCACTACCACTACCACTACCACTACCACTACCACTACCACTACCACTACCACTACCACTACCACTACCACTACCACTACCACTACCACTACCACTACCACTACCACTACCACTACCACTACCACTACCACTACCACTACTACTACTACTACTACTACTACTACTACTACTACTACTACTACTACTACTACTACTACTACTACTACTACTACTACTACCACCACCACCACCACCACCACCACCACCACCACCACCACCACCACCACCACCACCACCACCACCACCACCACCACTACTACTACTACTACTACTACTACTACTACTACTACTACTACGACTACGACTACCAGTACTACTACTACTACTACTACTACTACTACTAACTTGGTTAATCTTCTCGAGCTGATAGGCTTCTGAGGCGAGGATACGCGACTTCTTGCGACCTTCAGCGACATTGATCTCCGCTTCTCTGACTCCCTGAGACTCGAGAACTGTGGCCCGCTTTCTTCTGTCAGCCTCCACCTGCATCTGCATGGCTTCTTGGATCCTGGTGGGCAGTGCCATGTCTCTGATCTCGTACCGTTTGCAGTCGATACCCCAGATCTCAGATGACTTGTTGATGGCGGCTGTTCTCAGGGAGTGGGGTGGGGCAAGAGGGTTAACTACATGTGTAAACGGGGTTCATAGGAAAGAGTGTATGCTTTAATAGTAAAACATTTTATTTATAATTGTTTGCTTTTGCTCTTGCTAGGTTATGAGATAATTACTAATTTGACAGTTGATTGATTGATTAATTTATTTAAGTAAATATATAGTCAAAATATATAATCGAAAGTATAACGTATAAATATATAAAAACAATAACATACGTTATTGAAATAAATAGTGAATAATATGAAATTAAAAAAGTGAAGACCGTAAAACGTTGTTAGCTTGTTTAGCTGTATGCTATTGTAAATCTGTAATGTCACTATGCTAGATGTGGGTGGTGTCACTATGTTAGGTATGGTGGTGTCAATACACTAGAGGTGTGGGTGGTGTCACTATGCTAGGTATGGGTGGTGTCACTATGCTAGATGTGGGTTGTGTCACTACACTAGAGGTGTCAGGGTGTCACTTACCTACGATGGCAGCGTTCAGTAGCTCTCGCTCTCTGAACAGAGTGTCCAGTTGTATCTTACCTATCTCAGACCTCATAGTGGTCTGGGCTAGCTGGGTGATGGCGTACTCTGCATCCTCCACACCATAACTAGCCTGTGGTGTACGGGGGGTGGGGATGTAGGGGGTGACAAAGATGTTTGGGTCGTTATAGTTATTTAATTCACCAATATATTGTTCAAATTTGTACAAAAAAATAATTATTTAAAATTGCAGTGAATTATTTCTAGTGATTCGATATTTAAAAAATGCTAGTTTTTAATGCTATTGATGAAAACTGTTAGTCTATATAATAGAAATTTCACATTTAATGAATTAATGTAATGAATGAAGTTAATGAATCAACACTAAGTTATAAAAATATGTTTGATATGTTAATCGCTAACATTAATTATTAGTATTAACAATTCATTACCATACTGTATTCTTGATAATCTGAGATTTATTAAGAATTATTAGCTAATATGAAATAAATGTTATAGTGAATTCATAATAGAATATTCATATAATCTAATGGGTAAATATTATATAAAATAAACATATTTATCAATTATCAACACATTAATTAATGAACTTTTACGACAATATGCAATATTTAGATAATTAAGTGACATTATTTGTATTCTCATCAGGTTAATAATCAGCTAATTAATTACTAGACATAACATAGAATACGCTACGATCATTACCTTATAAGCATCAAATACTCGCAGATAAAGGATTCCATCAATTGTCAACGTCACATTATCTATTAGTATGTGATTAGTAATTAATAATAGAGTAAATATAAACATTATAATTATAAACATATATAATAATACAGGATACATTAAATAGGTGAGCTATAATAATAATATACTGTGATGTCACATGCATGTCACATGATCATATCACCAACCAGCTGTGATGGCACTTTGAAGAGGTATATCAATGGCTATCTCCTTCAAACTTTGCACGTATTTAATGGTGTCAAACACCGGTAGTATCACGTTTAATCCCTAGGGGGAAATATCGGTAACGTTATTACATGATACGGATTAATACACGGAGAGAGAGGGATCAATACGATGGTGGCTTGGCCATGGTCATAAAAAAACATAAAAATTGATTATACATAAAAACTATAAATATAATGAACGGATTCGAGTGCACCTAACTGCATAAATCAGTTGCGCCTATAAGATGTATCACACACACACACACACACTCGCGCGTAGCGTTAACTAAACCGGAGACAGCGTTTGATGGAACTTTCCGAAGCGTTCGATGACCCAGGCTTCCTGTTGGGGCACAAACAGAACGATCGTGTTGAAGGGAAGCGAGGTTCTCTGGCGGCTCTGCTGCCTCACCACTTGCGAGATTTTCTACACGAGGAAAACACGAATATATATTGGGGCAATGAGAATTTGTGATTCATATTGTATTAAGCTATGGATATGTGTAGTGAGTTAATGCATAAAGTCACTACACTAGGATAATACCATTCAGATTAACATTTCTATAGTTGTCAAGTTACATATTTTGATATTATATAGTATGTTCACAGGCATGATGAACTTTCAATGATATCATCATATCATTATTGATATCACAAACACACATGTCACATTCAATATATATATAATAACAGAATTTAGGAATAATATAATTGCATGTATGTGTCTGAATGCATATATAAATCTGTGTATTTATGAATGCATGTGTATATGTATATGACTATATATATAGAACATATGTTTATATCTATACATATATAGATACATATGTGCATATGCATATACAGGTCATAAAACATATGTGTATGTCTGAATAAGCTTATATATTATTAAAAGGCATACTTATTTCTATACATATATATACTATTTATATTACTTATATGTGTTTACTGCTCAGTAAAAACATATAAGTAATAAAAGTAGTACATATATGTATAGAAATAAGTATGCAATAATATATAAGCTTATTCATACATACACAGCACTGTATACTTGTTGTATGTATTCTAATGCAATATAACATAATGTATAATATTTACATTGTATATAGAGCATATGATACATTTTTAATTGTATCAGGATATAATTTGTATTGAATATAATAGTATATTGTGTGTAATATTATGTGGTATACCTGTTAATAATTACAGTGAAAATGGTGTCTACTAAATCTATACATATTTTTAATCCAATATATATATATATAGATAAATTACAAACATGAGTAATTAGTAATATTTGTTATATATATACTAATTATAATTGAATATTTTATAATTAATGCTTACCTATATGACAAATTTATTATAGTGAAATTTAAGGATTATGGTCAAAAGCATCGCGATTGATGCACAATTTTAACGCCCGCAAACTCGTTTATTCGAATTAGTGATTTTACAATATCGTATGATTGGCCATTATAATTATCGTATGTCTATTTATAATCTATCATACATGCAATGGCTTATCATTAAATATATATATACATCCATATGTGTTTTATAGGCTCACTCTGGATTTAATTCAGCTAAAAAAAACCTGGCAATATCAAAAATAAATCCAATCAAACCAAACAAGTGAAAATAACTAAATCTAAAAATATAAATGTTTGTATAAACAAACATACGCTATTGTAAATTCAGTAATTCGAATAAACAATTTTGCGGGTGTTCATATCGCGCATCAATCGCGAAGATTTTGACCAGGTACCAAATTTATTATAAAAAATATTTCTTAATATATATTAAATAATAGACTAAAGTTGATAAGTACAACAATATGTGTACGCAAACATTATGGCTATCTATCCCATATTTATGTTTAAGGATACTCATCTTATTACATATACATATATATATATATATATATATATATTATTTTATATTATTTAATGTTAAATATCAATACATTATAAACATAATATATTAAATGTTTATGTTATTAACTAATTATATGTGTATGTCTTGCTCTTTGTTATATATATATTTGTATATAAATGTATATTAAAAATACTGTCTCAAGAAAATCATTATAATATTAAAATATAGTAAGAGTTCACCAAGTTTGTTTATTTGCATGCCTGTTCTATTTATAGGTGGCGCATAAAGTAATATTAGATATATATTTGCATGAATTGCCTTATATAAACTTTATAATAAAGATATATTTATTATATATATATATATAATATATCATTAACAATATTATTAATGTATTAACATATTCTGTATATGTATTCTTATATATAATATATTATTAATTAATAAATATACTTTTATTATGTATATTATATACAGTATATATATTATCAATGTAATATGTCAATTTTTAATTTATTTGTATATGAAATAAAGCATAACCAGTAGGCATTGACAACTCACATTATACATTATACAATCATTCTAATAAAATGACTATCTAATATGGCCCCCATTTATTTTGATTACGATTGTAGAGGTCAAATTTAAAATATTTGATATTAATCGATATATAAATTATAGAAGTAATAACTAATATATAAATATATATGTATATATCTTATGATATATACATAGTATGTATTACATACATTTGCATCCTTCAGGTCAGTTTATCGCGTAAAATATACATTGTATATTAGAGACTTTAAACTACCATGAGTATTTTATATTTCACCTAATAAATCATAAAAATAAACCAGGCCATATTTGAATGGTTTATCATAAACTTTATGGACAAGAAAAATAAATATAGAGCTGTCATTGATTGAATCTCAATCAATAATATAAAATACATAGTCTACATAATATTTAAGAGTATAGACTCTACACTATAGAGTACAATCCACTTTAATTATATATTAAACATACTTGCATAATTAATTCATCAAATAATTTTGCAAATGCACTATATATTACATCCAAATGTTATATATATGACATACAAGTCAACAAAATATATATATATATATATATATATATATATTATATATAAAATATATATATATATATATATATCAAATATATCTATCAATATGTGTATGTGTAATACAATGTGTATACACATGGGTGTTGTATATATTATATATTTATTATATATTATATATTATATATATATGGGTGTTTAATAAATAATGTATGAATCATACATTATATATAACATCGCTATAAATAACGTCTTTCTTTATATCGATGGTATACACATATCATTTTCTTTATATCTATGACACATATATGTATTGGTGTGTTAATAATATTCACTGAATATAAACATATAATCTATTGTTAACTGTATACGTTATGCACGATCGCCACCCGCCTCATTTGCTGGTAACCTTTTGAAAACATTTCCTAACTGGTGCATCCCCCAGTAAATATAATACAATATCATATACTCAGTATGAGTCTCATATAATATGATATACTATGTAATACTTAGAATTATACTATTAAATTTTGATTGAAAAGTCTATTGATAATTTCAAATTAAATCAATTTAAATTGTATATCCTAGTTTATATGTATGTCGTATATGTATTTATGTAACATATATACATGTACGAAATATATATAAAATAGGATATCAGATTTAGAAATATCTTTATTTTGGGCATAAAAAATTAGATGTATTAACCCCACATTAAAATAATGTTAATTTTGTTAATTATAATAGAATTTATAAATTATAGATATACAAATTGCTATTAAATCGAATTACTTGAATTATTGTTAACATTTGAACATTAAAGATATTATATAATAAAATATACGAATTATCATTTATTTTAATATATAATAATGTATGTAATTACCTGCAAAATTTGAGTAGTAGGTTTCAATTTAAACATTTTATCGTCATATACAATATCACGATTCAAAAGTCAATCAAATACTATTATTCAATGATTATAGAATTCCATGATTATTATTTATGTTGCTAAGTTAATAAATATTTGATTTAACACATTTATAGTATTCTTTAAACTTCTATTATGCCAATTATAATTAAAGATTACACATGGGAACAAACGGAATCAAATATTTATATTACAATTCCATTAAAGGGAACTAATGTTAAAAAAATTGATTTATTCTCTTCTAAACGATATATAAAAGTTTGAAAAATAAATTTTAAATAAAATTTGTTATTAAAATTATTAAAACATATATGTAATATCTTTATTAAATATTTTAATTCTTATAATATAATAATATTACTATTACTATAATATTTTAACATAATTTTAAATAGGATATTAATATTTCTATATATAATATAATATGAAATTTGTATGTTAAATATGATAATAATTAAATTATAATAATAATATTATTATAATAATTATATTTAATATAATATAATATTATAATAATATTATAATAATTATATTAAATATATTATAATAATATATTTAATATAATATAATATATTTAATTATATAATATATAATATTATATAATATATAAATATTTAATGTAATATTTAATATTATATTACATTACTATATCATATAGAGTCTATATATGATATAGACTATATGATATAGTATATGTAATGATTACAAGGATTTTGCCAAGCAAAGTAATTTGCTGACTTAGGGATGAATTTTTTCAATATTTAGAATTTTCCTTAATAAATGAATGCACTCATTAAAGTCAGATTAATATTTAAATTCTGCTAATTATATAGATACATTATTTTTATATAATAAATATGTTATGATTAATCAATCAAGTATTATTAAATATATGTATTTATGTAAACTATTTATAATAATATCCATAACAGCATCATTATATTGGTCATATTAATCAAGTATTATTATTTGCTGAATATTATTTCTATTCGACATCAATCTCTCATATTATATTTATATTCGCAAACATTTCAAACAGATACGTACAGTATAATCTAAGGCAGGATTCTGAAAAAGTATAATTAGCTTTCGAGATAGCGTCGCCTATCCTTCACATTAAAATTATCATTGCGCTGTAAACTTTATATTGTGAAGAATAGGCGACGCCCATACCTACAAGATAATAGAACTGCAGCCTTACACTATCTAGTACTCATTATTAATCACAACTCTCTGCGACTACAGATACACTTTGCTCCGTTTCTGTTTGAGATCTTCCTCTACGATGATCTGATGGTGAAGAGTTGCAGAGCTGAACTAGCTGATGCATGTGTTGCGCTCACACTAGAGAAGAACGTCTGCGCTGCGTGGCCTCAACTGCAGAGCTCCGAAGCAGGTTCCTCAAACTTATACTTCTGTTGTTGTTGTCATGATTAAGTCATGAGTTAACCTCTCTTTCGTGTAGTAGTAGTATAGTGTAGTAAGGATCATATCAAGATCGCATATATAATAATGTCAACATCATAGTAATACATATATATTTGAAAAATACAAAAATTAATCAAAATCAATATATAATCGTAATATTTACAATATTTCTTTGAATTTGTTTAGAACAGTCGTTCCCAACCTTTTTTCATCATGACCCTTTTTTTGATAATTCTTAATTTAAAAATATACCATGACCCAATGACAAATTTAATTTTTGTATTATTAAATGAATAATATAAACTATAATATATATATATATATATATATATATATATATACATATTTTTAGAAATTGGCTCATGAGATATGACACAACAAAAAAAGCTAATGACCCACATTTGTATCATAACCCATAGGTTGGGAACCACTGGTTTAGACCATTGAAATCATATATGTATATTGTTATATTGAAGCACTGACATAAAGAACACATATAAACATCGTACAAATTAGAGAGTAAAAAGGGCAAGACGAGACTTCGCGAGGTCGCCGTGAAATGGGTTCACGAGAATGAGGTCAAACTTCGTGAAGAGAAAACCGCTCTGAAATGTGAACTTGGAAGATACGGAGTCAAAGAACAGATGAGCGTTATTACTATTACATCACCTCTATTACATATATATTTGATAAATATTATATAACTCTTGCATAATTGCTACTTAGCTTTTATAACTATTATATGACTATTACATAACCGTTTCATAAGATATCCCATTGTTGATTAGTTTGTAAGTTGTACTTTCAAATTGCATCAACATATAATTTATATATTTGAATGAAAACTTATTTCTAATAACCTTTAATTTAACCTTCTAAATTCTATTAACCATAACTATTAATACATATACATATTTACCTAATATTATTATAGTATATTTCATAATCTATATTTTATTAGATTTTATTAGAACAACATTTTCAATAAAGAATATTATATCTCAGCATAACCTATATATATGTGTAGTTTCATTTAGATTTACTAATATACTTTTACTTAAATTGAAATATAATACATGAAATAATAATACGATAGATCTAAATTTAAATTTTACGATGAGAATGTATGTAATGTATGTACCCGTATATTAATTAAGTAAGCCATAATTGTGAACAATAATATAGTTAGAAGATGAAAAAAGAGCAAAGATTGAAGATGTCAAACAAAGGGAGCGCCAGAAAGCTACAGATTCAATTGATGAATGGAAAAAACATCAGCAACAAATGGAGAAACAGGTATGACATTAGCATCATCACTGTTTACTTACCTCAATAATTATTATTATTCTATATACCACTTTCAATTTATAAAATTAACTACATATAAATTGATAAGTTATATTTTTTATATTATAATTTGTCTTGATATATATTTATTATTACTTTTGTTTATATTTATTAATATCATCATTTTAATGTGATTACATTGATATTATTATTATATTTTAGTATTTCAATATATTAGTTTTATATTTATTTTAATTGTTAATAAGTCTCCTCTTAATTTCCTCTTTATCTATAAATAGATGAGTGACTAAATAAGTAATACTTCGTAATTCCTTTTGGCTATTGACAAACTATGATAATATAAATAATGAAAGCTTAATTAATAAACTTCACATTTAGTAAAATACCAGTATTGTACAATATGTATAAGTCAAATAATGTGTTGTAGTTTAGTCATAAATACCTCTACTACTACCTTCAAACAATAATTGAAGAACTATAGTTCTACATAGGTAAACCTCCTTACTTATGATATTTTAATGATAAATAGCTGCAAAATATTCGTTTTCGTCAATATATAAATTTGTTTATACTAGTTATCATTATTATTTTATTTATTTTATTATTGCCTGCACAATATAAGAATTGTATAATTAAATAGAATTTAAAGAACATTATCTATATATCAATCTTTAATTTATGAGAATCTTAAAGTGTATGTATATGGTAAATAATCTAAAAATATATTTACAAATCAAATATTGTACAAACAAAATTAATTTGTTCAATCAATTTAGTAAATGTATTTACAAATTTGATTATTCACAATTATTGATTGAGTGATTGATTTTTTATTAAACCAAATATATAGTTTTAAGTATAAACTATACATATTTTCTAACGATAACGTGCGTTATTGAAATAAATAAAAAATAATACAAAATTAAAAAATCAGAATATAAAGAGTTTTACAGTTACCGTAAAAATAAACGAAAAATTATCAAAAATACAATTATTATATATTTTCTATACTATTTATATTGTAAAAACCATACAAATAAGTGAAAATAGAAATAATATTTTTTGTATACAAATATAATTTGGTAAATGAGGGGATTGACATATTCGGTTTATATTTTATTATCAATTACATTCTTCTTAACTTTGCACCCTGTAATAGTAATATACCATTAATTATATATTCTATATTTATATGATCATTCTAGTATATATTACAAATAAAACATATTATAAATAAACCAATATTATTGTATCTTTTTAATTAACTTGCGAATACCCCGTTGTTGATTACATATTTAAGTATAATTAAGTCATATCAAACAATTATAAATTCATATACATTTTCGAGTAGTGGTCATTTGATGTGTTGTGTACATATATATTGTGTATATTGTTGGTTATATAATTTTCAATAGAAATCAAATAGTCGTAGTTCACATTTAGTAAATAATTTAGTTATAAACATATTGTATTTCACCAAGAGGTGTACTACACCAATATATGTATATAGATATGTATATATATATATATATAGAGATATATAATTAATAATAAATAATATATATATTTAATTTAATATTAAGTCTAATCACTTGTCCATATTTAGATTTCTTTCAAGAAAATGGCGAATAAGAACAAATACCGAGATCTAAAACCGAATAAAAACATCACTGAGATATTTGATGATGGTATTATAACCACTAGCCTAACCACTAAAACCATCACTAAGCGATAATCATCATTGCCGTTTAGATTCGTGTTCTGGTAAAGAAGGGGCGGGAGACAGTAGAGCCAGCATTCATCCAATCAGAACGCCCGCCACTATCAATGTCACCCATACCGATAGAGTATTCCCGACTCCTTTGAGAGAGTCACAGAAAAATGAAGAGGATGAAGTTATTATCATATTTATCATATTTATACTTTTTATTCTTAATTATATTAATATAGTATAGCATATTTTATTGTAGAGTATTAGTATTTTATAATATTTATATTCTAGCATAAAACTCAGCTGCCTTACATAATTTACTGTATAAAGCTGAGGAAGCCTCACTACAGGCGTAAACATGCAACCTATTATATCTAAACAATGTGATTATTATTCGTGAATAATTACGAATATTCACCTGAAGTCCCGGGCTTTATGATAGATTTATGATAGCTTTATGATAGAATTGTGATAGCTTAATGATAGCTTTATGATAGCTTTATGATAGCTTTATGATAGCTTTATGGTAGCTTTATGATAGCTTTATGATAGCTTTATGATAGCTTTATGATAGCTTTATGATAGCTTTATGATAGCTTTATGATAGCTTTATGATAGCTTTATGATAGCTTTATGATAGCTTTATGTTAGCTTTATGATAGCTTTATGATAGCTTTATGTTAGCTTTATGTTAGCTTTATGATAGCTTAATGATAGCTTTATGTTAGCTTTATGATAGCTTTATGATAGCTTTATGATAGATTTATGTTAGCTTTATGGTAGCATTATGTTAGCTTTATGATAGCTTTATGATAGCTTTATGATAGCTTAATGATAGCTTTATGATAGCTTTATGTTAGCTTTAGGATAGCTTTATGATAGTTTAATGATAGCTTTATGATAGATTTATGTTAGCTTTATGATAGCTTTATGATAGCTTTATGATAGCTTTATGATAGCTTTATGATAGCTTTATGATAGCTTTATGATAGCTTTATGATAGCTTTATGATAGCTTTATGTTAGCTTTATGATAGCTTTATGATAGCTTTATGGTAGCTTTATGGTAGCTTTATGATAGCTTTATGATAGCTTTATGATAGCTTTATGATAGCTTTATGATAGCTTTATGATAGCTTTATGATAGCTTTATGATAGCTTTATGTTAGCTTTATGATAGCTTTATGATAGCTTTATGTTAGCTTTATGTTAGCTTTATGATAGCTTAATGATAGCTTTATGTTAGCTTTATGATAGCTTTATGATAGCTTTATGATAGATTTATGTTAGCTTTATGGTAGCATTATGTTAGCTTTATGATAGCTTTATGATAGCTTTATGATAGCTTAATGATAGCTTTATGATAGCTTTATGTTAGCTTTAGGATAGCTTTATGATAGTTTAATGATAGCTTTATGATAGATTTATGTTAGCTTTATGATAGCTTTATGTTAGCTTTATGATAGCTTTATGATAGCTTTATGATAGCTTTATGATAGCTTTATGATAGCTTTATGATAGCTTTATGATAGCTTTATGTTAGCTTTATGATAGCTTTATGTTAGCTTTATGATAGCTCAATGATAGCTTTATGATAGCTTTATGTTAGCTTTATGATAGCTTTATGATAGCTTTGTGATAGCTTTATGATAGCTTTATGATAGCTTTATGTTAGCTTTATGATAGCTTTATGATAGCTTTATGATAGCTTTATGTTAGCTTTATGATAGCTTAATGATAGCTTTATGATAGCTTTATGATAGAATTGTGATAGCTTAATGATAGCTTTATGATAGCTTTATGATAGCTTTATGATAGCTTTATGATAGCTTTATGGTAGCTTTATGATAGCTTTATGATAGCTTTATGATAGCTTTATGGTAGCTTTATGATAGCTTTATGATAGCTTTATGATAGTTTATGATAGATTTATGATAGCTTTATGTTAGCTTTATGATAGCTTTATGAGAGCTTTATGATAGCTTTATGATAGCTTAATGATAGCTTTATGATAGCTTTATGTTAGCTTTATGATAGCTTTATGATAGCTTTATGATAGCTTAATGATAGCTTAATGATAGCTTAATGATAGCTTTATGATAGATTTATGTTAGCTTTATGGTAGCTTTATGTTAGCTTTATGATAGCTTTATGATAGCTTTATGTTAGCTTTATGTTAGCTTTATGTTAGCTTTATGATAGCTTAATGATAGCTTAATGATAGCTTTATGATATCTTTATGTTAGCTTTATGATAGCTTAATGATAGCTTTATGATAGCTTTATGATAGATTTATGTTAGCTTTATGGTAGCTTTATGATAGCTTTATGATAGCTTTGTGATAGCTTTATGATAGCTTTATGTTAGCTTTAGGATAGCTTTATGATAGTTTAATGATAGCTTTATGATAGATTTATGTTAGCTTTATGATAGCTTTATGTTAGCTTTATGATAGCTTTATGATAGCTTTATGATAGCTTTATGATAGCTTTATGATAGCTTTATGATAGCTTTATGTTAGCTTTATGATAGCTTTATGTTAGCTTTATGATAGCTCAATGATAGCTTTATGATAGCTTTATGTTAGCTTTATGATAGCTTTATGATAGCTTTGTGATAGCTTTATGATAGCTTTATGATAGCTTTATGTTAGCTTTATGATAGCTTTATGATAGCTTTATGATAGCTTAATGATAGCTTTATGATAGCTTTATGATAGCTTTATGATAGCTTTATGATAGCTTAATGATAGCTTAATGATAGCTTTATGATAGATTTATGTTAGCTTTATGGTAGCTTTATGTTAGCTTTATGTTAGCTTTATGATAGCTTTATGATAGCTTTATGTTAGCTTTATGTTAGCTTTATGTTAGCTTTATGATAGCTTAATGATAGCTTTATGATATCTTTATGATAGCTTTATGATAGCTTTATGATAGCTTAATGATAGCTTTATGATAGCTTTATGATAGCTTTATGATAGCTTTATGATAGCTTAATGATAGCTTAATGATAGCTTTATGATAGATTTATGTTAGCTTTATGGTAGCTTTATGTTAGCTTTATGTTAGCTTTATGATAGCTTTATGATAGCTTTATGTTAGCTTTATGTTAGCTTTATGTTAGCTTTATGATAGCTTAATGATAGCTTTATGATATCTTTATGTTAGCTTTATGATAGCTTTATGATAGCTTAATGATAGCTTTATGATAGCTTTATGATAGATTTATGTTAGCTTTATGGTAGCTTTATGATAGCTTTATGATAGCTTTGTGATAGCTTTATGATCAATATTAAATATAATTTGTATTCAAGGAATTATTGATATGTAATCATCGTATGATATTTGTTACTTGTTCATGTGTGTGGTAATGCGTTATTATTCGTAAATCTTTAGTCGATGATTAAAATACACGTGTTAACATTATATAGGCTTACATCATTGTAATCAAATATACAAAGTAAAATATTTAATATTTAAAATAACATATTTCATCAACTACATCTAGCCGGCAATATTTCTCCAATAAGGCAAAGTTTTCGTGCGTAATGTACAAATAATGTACGGGTTTATAGTTCAATTATTAATAAAAATTCGGACATTCGCATCTAATATATGTGTGTGTGTGTGTATATATGTATAATTAATGAATTATAGATATAGATATGTATAGTGCACTCTCGATACACCGCTCAGCTCGGGACCGCCTGTTTGGGTGGTGCCTGTTTATACGTATATCTATACACAACTACATTGGAGATAAGCTTGTGTTGAGGTATTGCTTACCCTATGATGACATATGGTTTAACATGGTTTCAGTGGCTGGCGAAGCAGGCTGACATGAAGAGGATACTTGATATAGAGGACCTGAACCTCACAGACGAAGAGAAGAATCCGGTCTGGTTGTGTAACAAGGGCAAGTTAGTAGCAGGGGGGGAAGTTAGTAGCAGGGGGGGAAGTTAGTAAGGGGGCGGGTCAAGTTAGTAAAGAAGCGGGATAAGTTAGTAAGCGGGCTGGACAAGTTAGTAAGGGGGCAAGATAGTAACAGGTGGGGGAAAGTTTGTAGAGTGCGGGACAAGTAAGTAGCAGTGGGGCATAAATTAGTAAGGGGCGAGGAAAGTTAGTAGCTGGGGGAAATAAGTTAGTAGGGGCAGGACAAGTTAGTAACCAGTGGGGTCACCATCGCAGCCAACCCATCTAACTCTACTATCCACTTCTATTTACCTCTCTAACAATCTCCGTCTACTGATAACCTAACCCCGACCATTAACCACCTTTAGCATTCTGATTACTATTATACCTCGTTAAACCATATGAACCCCCTCTAATAACCCCCCCCCGCCCCATCTCTAAGCAACACAACACTAACCATTGTAACCACGATAACAGTGAATTCTTCAAAACTAAGAACTACAAGTCTGCTATCAGCGCCTACTCCCACGCCGTCAGACTCAAGTATCGACTACCATCGTATCCTTCACTATCACCCGTACCGTAGTCTTCGAAGTCAAGTAGTGTAGTCACATAATCAATAGTCTGTAGGTTTTAATGTAGGTCATCGTATGTATGTATTGTAATTATTAAATTTATATAAAAATAGATTCTTGAAGCGATGATATAGAATAATAGAATATAATTAAATAGAAGTATACTTTAATACATAATACCTAAAAAGGGTGTATAATGCTGACGTACTAAAATACAAATAGTGATAACATTATTATAACCGGTGTACCTATTGGGACTCTGTTTGTGGTCTTAGTTCTCGTATATCTCCGTTATTACTAGTGCTTTATTGTTCCTTATCTTACATGCTCTTTTATTGTTATTATATTACTAGTGTATATCTTACACCAACTATAATTAGCCAAATATATATACACATATATAGATATTTGTAAAAAATTAATTATATAATTTTTATATATAATATTAAATATTTATTAAATGTATTTTAAATTTATTAACATCATTATTAATACATACATATTAGTTAATATATAATTTGAATATTTGTATATTCACAAATATTGAATCAATGTATATTTAGAGAATATAATTTTATTTATATTTATTTTAAATTTTACTTTATATATTTGTAATACATTTTACTTTATATATATTTGTATCAATCGTATATTATATATATATATATATATATATATATATAGTACTAATAGTGTGTATTGATACTATACTCCTAATAATTCTATTTATATTGCATGAATTATATTATTTAAAATATAATAATGATTTTCTATTTTAAAAATAAATCTTAAATTAATAATGTATTCTAAGTGATAAATAAGTGATCCAATCAAATATGGCCATACAATAAGTAGGACTATAATTTTGTTTACATTGCTTAATATAATTAACGTTGATCATCTTATAATTTGGTTATTCAATATTATTTCGTTATGTATTTTAAAATAATATTTAATTATATTTTAATGGAGTTATCTGGATGTATATTTTGCATTATTTAGCTTATATTTCTTATATTAGTAGTAATACTAATAATAGTAATAGTAATAATTATATTATTATTAATAATTATAATAAAAATAATAAAATATAAAACAAATTAACATTATTCAATGAAGTATTCTAAGTATTCATAACTTATTTTTTATTTATTTCAAAAAATATAAAATTAATTATATTGATTATATACATAATTATTTTGTATTATCCATACTGTTGCTTAGATTTACCAAGGATATGGTATCTGCTAATCCATATTTTGTGAGATTTGTATTTTATCATATTGCATCATGGTTCATAATTCTAAATAAATGATTTCAATATGATTATATAAAATTCATAATATAATGTAATACAAATTATATTATTTGGAATTTCAACATAAATAATATAGAAAAATATCATTCAATTCATACCAATTTATAAATTAATTCATAATTTTAATAAAATATTGATGTATCCTACTTAAATATTAATGTAATCCTACTTAAAAAATATGAATACATTATTAAAAATAATAAATATTCTAATTTGTTTTAATCAAAGATTGAAATCATTGAAATATAATTATACCAGTGAAAAGTATCTATTTCGGAGTAAACAAATGTACCATTGCAGAGATAGTTAGAAGATGTCTTGCTTTTGGAGTGATTTTTAATGTATTTGTCCACAATAAGGCGCATTTATTTATTAGATTAAAATGAATCGCAATCAATTACTAGATATAAGATATTATTTCTAGAGCAGTGGATCCCAACCTTTTTTCCATCATGACCCTTTTTTTGATAATTCTTAATTTAAAATTATACCATGACCCGATGAAAAATTTTATTTTTTTATTTTTGTATTATTAAACTTTAGTTAAACGATAGATTTTTATTCAACTGTGAATAACACATGAGCATTTTTTTAAATTAACATTTTTTTTTATAAATTGGACCATGACCCAAACAAAAACCCATCAACCCATAGGTTGTGTCATGACCCATAGGTTGGGAACCACTGCTCTAGAGGATACACATGTTCACGATCGTGTAGTGAGAGTTATACGCATATTGTGGATTATACCTGATAACTGTATTTATATAACATACGTTATAAAAATATATTTGACTTATTCTACTCACAATATTAAGGCGGTATGCAACAGAAATAATGGCATGCAGAACTCCATAAAGATAGGAGCTACATAGTGATATATAATTAGCTGTAATCATAATCATAATTCACACATCATATATATTGTTGTTGTACATAGAACACAAACTACAATATATACACATGTTATTATGATAGCTTATATTTCATATATATGCAAACATATTAATAGAAATTTATGATATTATCATATTTCGATAATAATAGATATATACATAATTAAATTAATTAAATGATATCATTTCTCTGTAGAATTAATCATTTATAGGTCATCTAATTATAGAAAAATAAACCACAATTCTATATTCAGTGGAAAATGCCTGCAGAAATAGGTAGAATATAATTATTATTCCAAGTAAATATAAATTTAACTCTATATTATATTATATATTATCATATTATTAATATTTTAATAATATAATAAATAAGATAAATGCAATTATAAAGATAAAATATATATATATATACAATTTCAATAGCAAGAAAAATAGATAATACAAGTGCATGTATGTATGTGCACATAGTATAACAGTTAATTATGTTTTCTACATTACATGAATAATAAATGAATTGATTATTTTCCAAATGTGTTTTGTGTTTTTATAGCTCAATTTCATTAATTATTTGTTCATGAATATTATGTAATACATTTTTATTTAAATAGTTGTTATATTTACATATTTACTGATGACCATCATCCATAGATTGTACGTATAAACTATGACTAAAGTCTATGCCATCATCACTTGACTATTTGAAATCATCTTGAAAGTTATTTAATCAATAATAATACACCCCAGCTAACAGTAAGAGCAGCATAATAGCAGCATAACAGCATATGTTATAGCCTCAAATGTTTACATTGTGCTATTATGCTGCCATTAAATGTATATTATGCTGCTATTAATTTGACATGCTATTATGCTGCTGTTATGCTGCCATTATGCTAATATTATGCTGCTATTAATTTTAAAAATATATTATGCTGCTATTATGCTGTTATTATGCTGCTATTATTAGAATAGCTACATAATAGCAACATAATATACTTTTAAAATTAATAGCAACTTAATATTAGCATAATGGCAGCATAATAGCAGCATAACAGCAGCATAATAGCATTTCAAATTAATAGCAGCATAATAGACATTTTATAGCAGCATAATGGCAGCATAATAGCATAATGTAAACATTTGAGGCTATAACATATGCTGTTATGCTGCTATTATGCTGCTCTTACTGTTAGATGGGACCCTTAATTTTATTCAGAGTGTGAACTGATATATCAACTGAAACTATTCATATATACATATATTTATATATATATATATATATAAATTCATTTATCATTCATTATTATACCATGATTATATATCTGAACCAATCGAATCTATGTATACAGATGTTAATTATGAATAACATATGTTATCCAAAATATATATAATATGTATATCAGTAAATAGCGAGACCATTATTGAAAGCTAGTCGTGCGATACGCGTGCATAGTGGTTCCTTAACCCGCGTGAAGCTTGTTCTCCAACAGAGCCGCTTGTCATCTGATGCTGGGCAACTTCATGAAGTGTATCGAAGACTCGTCAAAGGTAGTCACTCTTACACGAGTGTGTCTCACCTTTACTACATAGTATATGGTGTATACTATATGATACACTGTACATTACTAGAGCTACTATTACTAAGTGTACACCGTACAAAGCCACCAGTACTATGCCACCATCACTACTGTACAGTGTAGGGTAGCCCGTTTTGAAAGTTTAAATTACTTTATTCAATTACAGAACTTCTGGTTAAATACATTTTTTTTTAAACTTTTATATTACGTTTTATTGATTTTATCTTATTAAGTTATGATCTAGGAATGCACATTTTAATTTAATACTCAAATCAATGGCAAACTTCGTTTTGAAAACAATGATTTCAATATTATTATATCTATATTATAATATTAAAAGAATAATTATTGAAAATGTTGAAATAAATAATATAGAAGACATCCTTCACTTTAATAGAATTTATAAATAAGTTTTTTTTAGTAACATATTTATAAAGAAATATAAATTAATTAATGTATGCATTTTTAATTTACAAATAAATAGTGTCTTTGTAATGACTAAAATATAAATATACCACTGAAAAGTATGTATTTTAGGAGTAAAAGTTACCATTTCAGTAGATAGAGAGAAGATGATCAGTACAGTGTATACAGTGTACAGTTTAAAGGCTGTATGTACTTTATTAAAAAACGTTACCTAGTAAAAGTGCAATTCAAATTTCACCATCTAGACAAAATAAGTTTCAAAATTTTTTAAATTAAATTATTTCATAAACGAATGACTATTATATTATTATTCATTAGTAATTTTATATACAGTGATTATTATGAAATAGATCTAATTTACAGATAATATCTGAGATTAACAACAAACATCTGAGTTACATAACATCTCTGTAATCTACATTGTATTTCTGATGCATTTATATGTGAATAGCACCTGTTAGTTTTCATCTCTTCATATTCACATTGATATAAACCTTTCTATTATTATTATTATATAATGTAATTGATCTATTGCCTGTTAATCCCCAGTAGCAATAGTGTAATTTAGTAATTACTATCGTTAATTAACATCTTACATGCTAGGTATCGCACACGTACACTAGGGTAGCCTGTTTTTGAAATTTTTGCTAGCTCACTCACAGTAGGTCATACATATCATAATAAACATATTTCCGAAGTTTCGTCAACAATTATTTAATATTGATAAAGCAAAAGCATTTTAATGAAGAAATATTTACATTTATGATACAATGTAAATTTCTATAAATAGAAAATGTTACTTATGTATTTTATGTATTTGTGCAAGTGCGTGTTGTCATAAAAATAAAATATTTTGCGAATACGTGTATAAATATTTTATAATATTAATAAAAAAGTAAGTAAAAATTTCAAATTAATTTTATTTTTTTTTATTTTTTAATTAATATAATTTATTCGATTTTTTCTTTGATAAATTATTTTATTAAGCATAACACTTTGTTGTGAGCCTATAATGTATATTTACGAGGTATAATAATAATAATAACAAATTATTTTGTTAACAAAAAAAATGTTACGATTACTAGTTTATCGAAAAATTTATTTTTTGTTAAAATGCTCAATAAAAGTAGATTATTGAAAAATGATATGCTATTTTTATACTATTACTTATATTTTTATAATTATATAATGATGATAGACATATATAATATAAATGTTTTTTTCAATATATTCCATTGATAATTTGTTTATTCGATTAAGTAAATATTTTTTAAGGATGTTTTTATATACTATATAAGCTACAAAAATGTCCTTTCATATATCTGTAATTTAAATTTTTTCGATAACTTTCAATGTAAATTCCTCTCTTTTAAAATATTTTTTTTGCTTTCTGAATTTTAGTCTGTTTTCAATTATTTTTTTTATTATATCTGGAATGATTAACAGGATTTATTCACGTTATTCCGAGCGAGATGGCAATTTTTTATGAAGGGAACTAACAAATTTACCAAACCTGTCTACCCTACTGTACACAGTAATATAGTACTAGTAGTTTGCACTGTATCTCCATTACATGCCCTAATTACTAGTGCCCTCATTACTAGTGCCCTCATTACTAGTGATACTATTACCCTACAACCAGGCACTGGAATACCTGAAGCCTGCGGTGGAGGCTAATGCATGCAGCCGTCATATAGCTCACGTCAGGAGAGGTACTGCCTTAGTGCACCTGGAGATGTACATTGAAGGTTACTACTACTACTACTACTACTACTACTACTACTACTACTACTACTACTACTACTACTACTACTACTACTACTACTACTACTACTACTACTACTACTACTACTACTACTACTACTACTACTACTACTACTACTACTACTACTACTACTACTACTACTACTACTACTACTACTACTACTACTACTACTACTACTACTACTACTACTACTACTACTACTACTACTACTACTACTACTACTACTACTACTACTACTACTACTACTACTACTACTACTACTACTACTACTACTACTACTACTACTACTACTACTACTACTACTACTACTACTACTACTACTACTACTACTACTACTACTACTACTACTACTACTACTACTACTACTACTACTACTACTACTACTACTACTACTACTACTACTACTACTACTACTACTACTACTACTACTACTACTACTACTACTACTACTACTACTACTACTACTACTACTACTACTACTACTACTACTACTACTACTACTACTACTACTACTACTACTACTACTACTACTACTACTACTACTACTACTACTACTACTACTACTACTACTACTACTACTACTACTACTACTACTACTACTACTACTACTACTACTACTACTACTACTACTACTACTACTACTACTACTACTACTACTACTACTACTACTACTACTACTACTACTACTACTACTACTACTACTACTACTACTACTACTACTACTACTACTACTACTACTACTACTACTACTACTACTACTACTACTACTACTACTACTACTACTACTACTACTACTACTACTACTACTACTACTACCAGTACTACCATAGTGGTAGTAGAGATAATTATCTCTTGTCATTCATAGAAATTAAAATATTTATAATAATAATACTAATACTTTATTTGATCATTGTAAATATGATTGTTAATTCAATCTAGTAGAAAATATTGAAATATATGTTCAATGAGGGCGCGCTAAAGTAGAGATATATGCACACACTATATACCTTTATCTGTGGCGTTTACTAGAATACAGTTTTATAGTGACTTTTAGTATCAATTGTTTGAATAAATATCTATATTCTCATACCATTATTGAATCTAATTTCATAGTATTCTACAAGCAATACATACGTCTATTACATAATACATATAACTATATATTATATTTACATTATATAACATTACATAATATTTGTACATGACTCAATGTTATTAAATTTTTTAAATCATAAATTCCTATAATATTTATTTAATTAGAGAATCAATTATCTAATATTTATAGCACAATAAAGCCGATATTCACTATTGTGATAAAGCATTATAATCTTAATAAATAATTTGAATTTCTTAAAGGATTCTACTTTAATTATTTATGGTAAAACGGAAGTAGAAAATACTATAATTGAAATTTTATTTTTTATAATTATCTTCTCATTTATAAACAGTTATAAACAGTTTCATTAAGCATCGTTATTCATGATTCATACGCAGCCGCAGGAAATCTCCCGCATCGTAAATATTCATATTATCCGCCGAGGTGATATATTGCCAATAAGTCACTGTACGGTATACAGTAAGATATCGGCCTCGCGTACCTGTGTACCTGCACTCACTAGATTAAACAGCGCCGTGATTACATTAAATAGCGGCGTATACAACAACAACCGCCGCCGCTAGCCCTCCGCGGGTGTCCTAGAATTAGTTCGACGCTGTCACTCATCCCTAGGTCTAAAGGACTACGAGATAGCTGCTACGCTACGTCGCGATAACGAGCAACTCTTGCGAGACATCGAAGCCATCAGAGAAAAGATACAGGGTACGGAACAATAAAGAACAATTTATTATTACACACACACACACACACATACACACACACACACGTGTATATTGCGTCAATGATTACGATTCTGGCCGCACTATTGTTATAGAAAGACAGTTTCACAATAGTTTCGTTTATTGACTCGTTTTCTTTTATAAAATATACTACATCTTTATCACATACATATTATTAAACATTTCATATATGAGTATTTTCAGTACCTTGATAACAAATAAACCGTTTAGTAAATAAAATAATAGTTTTCGAATAAACGATGATAATCTATATGATGATGATGATGATGATGATGATGATGATGATGATGAAGATAATAATGAAATAACAACAATGAGGTGATGGTTGTGAGATGATGGTTGTGAGCTTAGGGAATGTAGATCTCGTACGGGTCGCCAGCGTGTTCATCATAGAGGTCTTGTCCTTCGTACGCCATGTTTACATTCTCATCCTCCATTTCCTGTCGGCCGCGTACAATGATTATAGATAGGTGATAAATACTATTGATTTATTATTACCATAGATACATGTATCTATTGTAATATATTTCTTATTACATTATATTATTGATTTATTATTATCAAGGATGTCTACTCTAAATCTCGAGCAATATTTATTGCGTACTATGCTTTCATACATATACTTTAGTCTTTTTATTATTTGTTCAATTATTGATTACAAGACAGCTGGTATAGTGTTGACATTAAAATGTTGAATGCAATGAATGCAATGCAAGCTTGTAATTAGATACCAATCATTCTAAAAAGTATTCACTAATATGTCCTGTCCTTGATTATACATTTACATCCCCGTACCGAAATAATGCGATGTTAAATACTATTCCCAACGATTGCGGGAGTAATGTGTAATATATCATCCGTAATTAGGCGTCCACTCATTTATGCGACAAAGATATCCCGAAAACTGATTATTTGTGTGACACCCTTGATTGATACATGAACATTAAAACTCGCCGATACACTTCTTATTATTAATATATATATATGTTCTATGGTATTTGAACTAACATAACTAGCGTATGCAGTCTAACCTTTAGTTTGATTGACTCGTCGTACGCCTCCAACATCATCATCAGTTTCTGTTGATCTTCCGTCAGAGTGTAGTCTTGTGACTTCAAATCATCCATCTCCTGCTCCGGATCGATGAGCTCCTGCTGCTCCGATTCAGTGGGTAGTTCCATTTCATAGTCGTCCTCGTCGTTATCATCGCCGCCTTCCTCCTTATCATCATTGTCTTCTTCCTTATTATCGTTGTCGTTCAGTCCTGTCGGGTAGTCGGCCTCTGAAGCGGCTATTTCGCTGACCACTTCCTGTTGCGTGCGTTCGCCGTTAGCAGCGATGGTCTTGGAAGCCTTCAGCACGGTGGAGGTTCCTTGTGCATGAAGCGAGACGTTAATATCAAGACGGTGTTCATCGATGTGTATAGAAATAAATGTTTATTTATTTATACAAATATTTAGTATTATTAAGATTGTATTAATTGTTATATATATATATAAATATAAATAATATCTTTAAAAAATAAACTAGACCAGCTTTTTTCAGTATTTTGATGTTGCCTAATATTACCTACTAACAAATATAACTATGTTATTGATGCTGATTTCTTATTAGTCATTATATGTAGATAAGATTCATATTTACATTCTTAGTAAGTTTTATTTTTAATTTATATTCTAATTAAAATTTTACAACATATTTCCTTCTTAACTTAAGTAATATTTCTTTTAAACAAATATCTATATAAAAAACTATAATTTATAAATTATAGTATTTAATTATCAGTATTTATCACTTATTATTAGTATTTTATAGAGTATCTAAAATATATGAACAAATACGTAAGGTGGTTACATTGTACCAGGTAGAGGGTAATGGGGCTGTACTGTACCCTCTTAAGCAAAAATAAAGGTATATGATATTATTCATAACAGTGTCCCGTCGTAATATGACGCAACAAAATATTTATGAAATATGACAGTAACTGTATAACATTTACATTCTTCATTTTGTTAATATCGTATTATTGCCCGCTTATTTCAGTAACGTATATTATCTGTAGCAAATATTGATACTTTCGACTAAGTAGTTGCCTAACTAAACTATCGCTCAACGCATTGCCTCTGATTGTTGTAAACCTGGAACGACGCTCGCAGTGTTGGGGAGCCCGGCTAGTGAGAGAGACGGGTCGCTGGCCCACGACCAGCGGGGGGGGCCCGGGGAAGCGCAGTACGGCCGCTCTAGGGTATGGTCGCCCTGCATCCAGTACATGATGTAGAAGTTACACATCTCGTCGTTCGTTGTCTGACTGCGTATGCGATGCAACGATTATAGAACGCGCGTTTCTTCGATGTTTTACAGCACGCGCTTTTTACGTTATTTAGGAATAGTGCTTAGGCTGCATTCACATAACTCGTAAATCTGCAACGTAATATTACCGCATATTATGAGCGCTTGTAATTTGCTAACCAATAGAAATGCAGATAGACATATATGAGATCAGACTAACACTGAAATATGAAATTCGCTTGTCATAGATGCGCCATGTGAACACGGAATTAAAGCACTACAGGAGCTGTAATCACTATTAGCTTGACTAGGAGATCTAAACATTAGCTTGGCTAGGTGATCTAAACATTAGCTTATCTAGGAGCTGTAATCACTATTAACTTGGCTAGATACCCTTAGTTCTATTAGCTACATTACATTTAGGCAGTTGAGCGCTATTCCTAAATAACGTTAACAAACGTATGGTACCTTCGATTGATCAATATTATATACATCAATTATAATAGTATTATCTATTATTTACGTGTTACTATACAATTGATAGTAAATCAATATTAGATACCCTAGTTCAGTAATAAAGTATCATTTCGCATATCTAATATAGAATTAATCAATAGGTTGCTATGCTAATGGAAATATCGAAATAAAATTGTATTGAATTATTCTAAAAGTGCTGTACAATGTACTACTTAATACAATAGTATACAATATAATACAATACATATATTAGAGAACTTAACTAGAATATTATAGAAATTGGTTAAAGTTAGAGATGAAGCAATTAGTGATATAGTAATATTTACCCTATTTTAATAGTTCTATTTTCATTGTTGACCATGGTGCATCGAGCAGCTAAAGTGTCGCCTTGTTCGATGGTTATCGACGGGTCGGTGACATTGTAGAACATCTACGATGAAGGTCGATGAGGTTAAACCACATTCCAACAACCGGCAAACTAGACCACTAACCTCGGGAACTTTGGGAGACATTCTGCCTATTTCTGACCAGACTCCGTCCCTGATCCTGTAGCCTGTGGAGACTTCACCTATTGGATGTGTGGATATGTGTGTGTGTGTGGGTATGTGGGTGTGTGGGTATGAATGGGTGTGTGGGTGTGCGTATTCATTTCAGTTACTAGCAGGCACAATTATATATATATCGATTCTAATTAGTGGTTTTTGTTAATTAGTGGACTTTGATTAAAACTGCTATTGTGTTAATAGTGTGTACATATGTATGTAGGTGTGAATGTCAGTGTATGTGTATGCGCATATGTATATTATGGTAGTAAATGAAGGGTAATTTTCCGTAATGTAAATCAGAATAGAATTTCAAAATTTCAATATTTGTTAGAATAAATATTATAATTTAAATAAAATATAGTTTCACTTATTAACATCGATATATTCTAAATGTGTGTTATAAAATATATCTATAAAGTATGTGTGCACCGCCCATGCGTATGTATTAGCAGTATACAGGTGTGTGCGCTAACATAGGTGCATACGAACCGTGCGTGTGGGCGTGAGTCCTGTACGCGAACGGGTGAATGGTTTCATCCCCGAGGTAATCGCAGGCGACCTCCATGTAGGTCGTAGACTTGGGGGGTATCACCCCATCCGTAGACATCAAGTAGACGCCCGCACGTTTAGGTTTACTGCGGGGCGGGGGGTTAAGGGGGTAACATTGTGGTGTTAGTGTAGCGATGATCTAGAGAGAAATATTCGTTACGAGCGTTAGCAAGAGTGGTAGTGCATGTATTTGCTGATCTCTGCGATATCTTATCATATTTATCTCATATACTATGTGTTATCGAATATGTTTATAAATAATTCTTTTTTTTAAATTACAAGCTATAATCAGTTGTTATATAACAAACTTTACTTAATTTCAAATGAGGTTAATTTTCATTCATTATTTGTGAATATTTATTAAAATAGAAATTGTTCTTTGTTGTTCACTAGTTGTTCCGAGTAGACGTTCTATTCTTCAGGGTACTTACTTATTTCACAGACTATTCTAACTTCTCTCATCAGTGATATACTTAATCATCACTATATGCTTTATTAACAAATATAAACTACACTTTATAAATTGATAAACAAATCAAAATTAAGATTTATATAAGATCATATATTTAATTCATATTTTATTATAAAAAAAGAAAATATTAAACAAATTGTTACAAAATAAGTTACATATGTGTTAACTCATTCATTAAAACATTAAAATTATCTATAATTTATGTTAAATGTATACTTAACCTATAATATATAACCTATGATCTATAACCTTATACGATATACAATATATTAATACAATATATAACATATACGATCGTTATATATTGCATAATAAAGCTTTAGTCATTTATCGATAATTGAAAAGAAAATATTTGTGCACTACTATTATTAATATTTAAAACATCACCTATTTATGGGACAATTTAAGCAAGGGTAAATGTGCATATATTGATGAGACATTCAAATACCATATAAAAGCATTGTACTCTATTCTAAAGAAAATATATTATTTTTTTGAATCTAGAAAACATATTTACAATTTCATCAAGATTTGTAATACAACTTAATTACAAATAGAGAATTAGATAGCACATTAGTCACAGATTGGTGATGTGAAGTAGTGATAGGATACATAGGTGTCCACTACTTGCTGAAGTGAAGAGACCTTGTATATAGTGGTAATAGTAACCTTTCTTTGCTGACCAGTAGTGTTATTCCGGAAGCATCGGTGTTGGTACCTAGTGATGATGATGTCAGAGTTATGTAATAACCAGATATTGACCACTACCATGATAACTATGTGCTGACCACTATCATGATATCTATGTTCGATCATGTTTAACTATGTACATACATTATGGTATATGTTAATTAGACGTTTCATTTATTTTTACAGTAACTGTAATAATCTTTAATTTCGTATTATTCTTCACATTTATTTCTATAACATCGTTGGTAAATATTCATACATTATACTTTCGATTATATGTTTCGACTATATATTTGATTAAATAAATTATCAATCAATAAAAAAAATATGTATTCATAAATATCACCTAAATATGCAAATTTGTAATAAACACCTAATATGTTACTAATTAACACCTATGACATAGGTCCTATGTGTGCTACTAATGATAATACGATACGCACACACATATATATCCATACCATATGGTACACATGATAAAATCAATAAAATATATATGATCATTGGATCGAATTTAAATATTATAGAAGTAGAATAGGAGAATATAGTTTAATCACATGAGGTCTATAGCAAGACCTCCTATAACCCGAGGTTATAGGAGGTCTTGCTATAGGCATCTAAAGAGTAATAGTACACTGTATAAGTACAATGTACAATATACAGTGTACACTGTATATTGTACACTCTACAGTGTACAGTATATACAAAGATTTTGTGAAGCATCCTTAGAAAAATCTTTGGTATATACATAGTGTTCACAGTGAATATTCATTGACATACTGATACAGCTGTATACCTAGGTATGTTACCATTTGACTATGCAGCTATGAGCGTTGTGTCTACAACTAACTGGGTTTCAAGAAGGGCGTGACATCTTTATAGTGTACTTGAAGGACCACCCACTGGATGTCTGAGTCTCCGCCCACTTTGAAAGCAACATCTAACAGTGCAGGGCATGTGTATTAGGTTTAGATATTCAGTAAATTACTAGAAGAATATATATATATATATATATATATATATATGTATATGTGTGTGAGTGTGTGTATGGATAGTGTGTGCTAGCTGATGGTAATATTACGTAATAATAGACCGGAAGTACACGTGTGATCTAGGGATATATTCATAGTAACATATTTAGTTACTTGAGAGCGAGTTAGTAGACAGAGCATAATGGCCACAGGTCACAGGTCAGATAATGAGATAGAAGCGTTATTATCAAGAGGTATTGTCTACCGGTAGACGTTCAATGACAGCATTGATTCGCTAGAGGTCAGAGGTTAGAGGTCACGAGTATACAGTAGCGAATTATAAGTTATTACGGTGTGGATGTATCGCGGCGTACAATGTACAATGTACATGTACTATAATGTTAGCGAACACGTACTGTAGTATATGCACTATAGTATAGGCGCGCATGTAGAGTACGGTATAGGCAGATACTATAGTAGGTATACCTTCAGGAAGACGTAGACTCTTGGCATCCATTGCCCATGCGTAGATTATCTTCGGACCCTGAGAACAGACCGGACCTTGAGCTCTTTCAGAGTTCTTGGAGGCCATTTCACCGCAAGTCCTATTGTGGGGAGGGGGCGTGGTCTAGAGGCGTGGCATCGTAATAAGGGAGGGGGCGTGGTCTAGAGGCGTGGCATCGTAATAAGGGAGGGTCGTGGTCTAGAGGCGTGGCATCGTAATAAGGGGGGGCGTGGTCTAGAGGCGTGGCATCGTAATAAGGGGGGGCGTGGTCTAGAGGCGTGGCATCGTAATAAGGGGGGGCGTGGTCTAGAGGCGTGGCATCGTAATAAGGGAGGGGGCGTGGTCTAGAGGCGTGGCATCGTAATAAGGGGGGGCGTGGTCTAGAGGCGTGGCATCGTAATAAGGGAGGGGGCGTGGTCTAGAGGCGTGGCATCGTAATAAGGGGGGGCGTGGTCTAGAGGCGTGGCATCGTAATAAGGGAGGGGAGATAACGGGCAATAATGGACGGTTTAAAATCGTCGATCATAATATTATAACATATATTACTTCCCTTTGCTGGGCATTGAATGGTGTTATTGAATAGTGATGTTGTGAGGATGTTCTGGGGGTGTCAGTATTTGCTTACTGACATCCCAAGAACATCGTCATTAAATATCGAATGTATCATTTGTACAGTGAAGTTCATAATCAGTGACGTCATTCGTGCACATCGGATGCGCATCATGATGAATAATGTATGTGCAATAATGATGAGCTAAGATGTCTTCAGTGTTTGCTAGCTGCACATAAGCTTGCACATATGCGTGGATATACTCGATAGATCTATTATAAATATTAAGAAACTCACATGCGAATACTATAATAAATATAATACATATATATATATATATATATATATATATATATATATATATATATATCTAAATATACATAATACAAATATTCCTAGAAAAGTATAACATAAGAGCTTAATAATGCTAATCGATGACGTCACACATCTATATCACCGCAACAATGGCGGCGGTTAGTGGTAGCGCTCTGACAGGTATCTAATTATAGATATTACGTCAGTACGTTGGTCCTGTCGCTCTCTATCAGTGTGTTTTAATTACGATCATATTAGCTGGCGACCGTTTAATGCACTAGTGGTTGCCATGTGTACCGCGGTTACTAATGGTTGCCATGGAAACGGATCACTATGCTATAAGCGTATACGGTCGCCATGCCCGCTGTTCTATATATAGATATGACGCAATCGGCTAACCATACTTCGTCTTCGCGGAAAGGTTGCATGCATCCGTACAGCAGCATGTGATGGGCTATAGAACTATTCGTGTGAGGTAGGAAACCGGCTGCAATCACGTGGTGGTGTTGTGGTTAGAGGTCATCGACGTTATTGACCACGTGGGGTCATTATGTAGGCCGAACTAGCGAGCTATACACGCACCTCCACCGGGTTATGAGATGTTATGCAATATCTAAAGCGTGATGTAATATCGGTACAGCTGAGAAACACACGTGTGTGTGTGTTGTAGTAGGGGTAGTAGAGCCGAGCTGGAGGTGATTCGTGCGAGTGTTAGTGAAAACTCGTAGTTAGAATCATACGTTTCATGTGAACTACTTATGATGATAAGGAAGTGACCGATACATTATGAGGGTAGTCGTGATATGTAGGTATGAGGACAGAAGAGAAGGATATCGGGGAGGAAGAGGAGCTGTTTTACTGAGTTGATTAAATTAACATAAATATAAACTGAAATTATCAGTATATATTCATGCTCATATATATATGTATAATAGTTGTAGTGCATGTAAAGTATACGTTATGCTATACCTTTGTACACTACACAGAAACAATAACAACGCGGTTGACCATTTGTTGACATGTAATTATTATCCTATAGCCATATATAGGTATAGACATACCTATAGCCATGCAATAGTGTTGTTATAGGTACACTAGCACACTCGACTAGGTATTACGTAACCCCCCGAATACGTGTTCTAGTGTAGCGAGTGACCTCTAGTGTTCGCCGTGTTATCGATTACGTAATAGTAGAGGGCGCTAGAGGGCGCTAGAGGGTGTTGTTACGTAACAGACGTGAGTGACGTCATTAAGGCAATGATTGTCGTATGTGTAGATGATACAGGGTATATCCATGTTATCATATAGCAGTGATATCATCATGGTCGACGATTGCTTGTGTATACGACCTCACTGATCCCCCATTGTGAATCAATGGCGGCAATTCATGTACCGAAACCCCGGTATATTTGGTGACGGACAATTATAAACAACGTTAGTTTTCCTCCAAATAACTATACTATTAACGAAACTCTATAGACAATCATTATAAGTATATCCTAATGATAAATTGATTAATATCTGGGTTCATCTTTACTAGATATTATATAATAATTAACTATAATTAACTAAAGTTAATGACAAGTTCTGTATCTGGACTAAAGCTGGTAGGACCTACGACTCCTCACAAACCCCCTGACTAATACAAGCATGGATCCCAGACACAACTATGATTCTATCATTATGAATACTCGTATTGTATGCATACATGGGTCGATAATATGTTTAGTATAAGATCATAACAATTATTGGAGAACATCATTGGAAGGGTGGATACATTAATAAATGTAAGGTTGCTAGCCAACAGATGATCAATGAAGTAATGGTACACCATATATTACAAATATGTGTGTTGCAAGAAAATAAATAGTAATTTAATAACATTATATTCTTTATATGAATTTATTTATCTAGTATAAATAATGTATATAAATAATGTATATAAATAAAGTATATAAATAATATATACGACATATGTTAAAGATGCCATATTGCCTTCATTATACAATTTGTATTTAGAGGAAGAGAAATATAAAGAGATAGCAGATCACATCTCTTGTATACATTGAAGAAGACAAGACAGTCACTTCCGATACGGCACGTAAACACGTAGTGTACCTACTGCACACATGCGGGTGCTCGCACGCATGTCACATGTACCTACGCATACACATACGTGTAGGTAATACACTATAGCACGTGACACATAGGGGCGCTGCAACGATTTTATATATAGGGGGTGGGACCACCCAATCAAATTAAATGTTGTGGTAAAAAATTGGGGGGGGGTACCAATACATAGGAGGATCCCATAGATTTTAAAGTGGGGGGTTATGACCCCCCCCCCCCCGTGTTGCAGAGTATATGAATACACCCCTACACCACTATACCACGCCCTTAGGGTTAAGGGAACAGGAGTGCTATAGGGATACAGCTGGATATCAGCCACTTATTACAGATGCGTGCGACCCCGTGCGTGTGTGTGCTATAGGACATATGTTATTGATATAGATCACACGTATTGATATCGATTGTTGGTGAATACCAAGAATCGTATATTAATTATTAATTATGAATAATAAAGGTCGTGTATTGTGCTGTGTTCAGACGATCGGCGGAGTGGGTGGTTAAAGGGGTTAAAGGGTGGTTAAAGAGGGTATAAAGGGTAGGTGTTATGGTGAAGTGTACAATGTACACTGCACATCGTACACTGCACTACGTGTACCTAGAGGTACTGCAACAGGGGGGACGGGGGGATAGTCCCCCACTTTAAAATCTAGGGGACCTCATATTTATCGGAACCCCACTTTTACCACAACATTTATTTTGATTGGTTGGTAGAGATTCCCCCTACATACAAAATCGTTGCAGCACCCCTAACTGGTGCGCATGTATACAGTACACACACACGCCTGTCTATATCGGTTGCAGAGAAGGATGGAAACGTGAGCGCTGTCGAGCTATACCTATAGGGTATACCCCGATACCTTGTTCACTGGTTAGGGGTTAGAGGTAATAATCGCCGACCTTTAACATTATAACGACCTTTAACCTTAATATAATATCTATGAGCGTATACGACGTAACGCTAGCTTATCGTAATACCTTATTTACCACCTATATAATCATAACAAACCTATTGTTCTACTCGGAGACGACGTCTTCTCAAGGTCAAAGTTTAAATATTAATAAATCACACTAGTATAATATAGTATAACAATTGGAAATTATAATAGAATAATGATGTACGATATAGAATAATTATTAATACATGATATGCCTAGTGAGGAGGTAGGTGGCGTGTTGTGATACTAACTTATGTAGCTGGCGACTGCACCAGCCTTCATGGGAACACAGAGGTATGAGTCATGCTGTAGTAGTAGTAATAGACGTCAGTAACATCATCATAACAATAACAACAATAACAATAGTTATATGACTATTATATTAATGTTACGATAATAAAGTAGGCATACTTAAAATAAATGGTATAATATATGTACATATGTATTATATTTTATTACATTACCATAATAATTACTAATTACAATATGATATATATATATATATATATATATATATATATAATCCCATACAAAATTAAATAGTTCTAATATATAATACATATAATAATATAATATAGTATAATAAAATATAACACAAGATATGATACAAATAATATATATCGCTATTATATTGATCTAGTTGTATATTAATGCTAGCAAATATATATATATATATATATATAAATAATTATAAATAATGATATATAATTATTAGCATTGTAATGAGAGCGGTTTTTATAATGATGCATTTCTACTGTATACTAATAAATATAATAGCTATATACTATGAAATATGGTCTACTAATTATGATATAGGTATATTATGTAATATGATGTCATATGCAGAATAGTAGGCCTATTACGTATGCTGGTCACCTTAAATATAATATTAAGGGGATCATTATATAAATATATTCATAATACAATACAAAAATTAGGCAAGTATACTTGAAAGTACTATAGTACTATAGTACTATAGTACTTGCCTACATATAGTACTTTCAAACTAATGTATAGGTAATGCCTACAGTAATACCCTCGCCTATCTGAGAAAATGCCCATAATGGGAATTATGGTAAATATATCTTTTTTAAGTAAATATAGGTATATAGGTATATAATATTAAATTATGTAGGATACACATTAATTTATTTGACCTGATCATTATTTTCGTATACGATCATATACTTATATATAGATAAATAAATGAAGTAGATAAAATGTAGGTGATCCGGTGATCGAAGCATACTGGCGTCATACATACTTTGTAAAGTAGATATATATATATATATATATATAAATAAATAAATAAATAAATCAGATTTATTATTTCATGTTGTAAAGCATGAAATAATGGATAAGTTAATAAACAAATGAATTTGTTTTTGCGAGGATATATATATATATATATATATATATATAGTATAAAGTGTATACTATATAGGTACTATGTACCTATGTACTCATACATTGTTATAGAAACATGCTGGTTATACGTTGTAGATAGATAGATAGGATACTGAGTATATATATATATATATACTCATCAGTATATGTATACACATCAGATATAGGAGATCGTATTGAAGTGGCATATGCCATCTGTATGTGATGCCTAGGTGACGCCTACCTATATGGAGTAATTATTCTGACAATACTGTTTGCGCGTGCGCCGCACGTACTACGTAAGTAGGCCTAAGTACATTAGTGAAGTGAGTGGCATTCGAACAAACGTAATCACTTATGTACAAGACCAACCATTATAAGAGGTCAGCATCGATATAAAGAATCTTTCTTTATATCGATGGGAGTCAGCTGGAACGCACGCAATGTATACATATCATTCTGCAAGTATTAACATTGCTTCAAGGTATACGAATATATATATTCGTATACAATTATATATATACATATAATATTATTAAAATAATTTAGTTTAGATGACATTTCGTATACTAAATATATTTAGTATAATATATATATATATATATATATATAAGTATATAAATATATAATATTCACGTGTACTGTACGACGTACAATCACTGCATATATCACGTTATAGGGTTCGTAGGGAAGTTGCGCATGTCAACACCGCTAAGAACACGACATACATGTCCTCTAGTGGCTGAAGTCTAGGTACAGTTGTACCCGTAGCTTTACTCGTCCGATACATCGGTTCGTTAACGCGCATATGTGTGTGTGTGTGTGTGTTATTGTTGACATATTCGCGCACGCACGCCGCTAACCACTTGAGGAGAAACATCCGGCATAACGATGTCTACTCGAGCGATATCTTCTTTAGCTTCTAGGTACACCAGCTGCGATACCGTCACCAGCAAGACCAGAAACATCGGTAGAGGTGCCATATCTCGGTACATGTGTACCTAGCGTTGAACACGTGAGTAGGATTGGTAAGCGTGAGGAGATGACGACGACGATGCGACTCTGCAGCGTTCCTAGAACTAGCTAATGATGAGAGCGAGGCGGGCGATCGACGCTTATCGATTTTCGAGCGAGGCGGGCGTCGTCCAATCGAGCGCCTAGAAATCGTGTCACGAAACGCGTGGGCTAAATAAGCATTCGTCACTCACGTCGGCAACGTAACTAGATGGAAACGTTTCAAGGAACAAATCTATTTATAGATCGCCTGTGAATATATGCATAGCATTGATATGTTACGTTTTTATTAAATATCTAGTGACAGGGTGACATCGTTATAATGTAATAACTATAATACATATTATTATATATATATATATATATATTTATATATTATATATAATATATATATAGTAATTGGATTTTAATACTCGAATATTCTGACCACCATACATCTATAAATTCTACTACCTTAAATAGAGCCAAATACATACGCATCCATAAACACACATAGGGGAAAGTCCCCGATTACCGACCCCCTCTTAATACCGACCCCCTCTCGTATCTCAGTAACTATAAGAGATATAAAAAAATAATATATACACGAACTGTTAGTAATTTAATGATACATATGAATAAGTATTTTGTTTTAAAAAATATTTAATCCTACAATTGTTATTTGATAAAATGTAATATTCTGTTTTTACTTTTTAAATATTTGAATAATAACTTTTTTTAAATCATTGTAAATACTTTATTAATTAAAAGTAAACTTAATACTGCACATAGTATTGTAAATCAATAAAATGTTTATAATTATTATAAAAATAATTCAATTTGAATAACTATTAACCAAAATATCTTAATTATAGCAACCCATATGCTTTTCCTAATACCGACCCCCTAAATTACCCTAATACAGACCCCCATGTGATTTATAATATACAATCAAAATAGATCAGTATTTTACTTAAAAATATGTCATAAGTTGTTTGTTTATCATTGATATAGATTAAGGATTCATGATTCCATTATATTATATACATACTGATTAATAACTAAATATTAAATAATAATATATACTATTTTAATATAATTACTATAAAGTTTAAATTTAAATTTAATATTACTATTAAAACATAAATTCAATACAAAATAATTGCTTGCATGTTATAATTAATTATATTTATTAATATCTACTATGTTGATTGGATATTATAATACTAAAAGTATGTAGGTATATATACCTATATCACGATTATTTTAGGGGGTCGGTAATAGGGGAAGGGGGTCGGTATTAGGAACAGGTATCCGATTACCGACCCCCCTGTTTATTCTTGTAAATATAATTATATCAACAATTTAAAATAGCCACATTATTCATTACCATAATATTACCCTATTTACAAAATTTCAAATAAATATATTTAATATTGAATAAGTTATTACAAATAATCATTTAGGGGTCGTAATCGGGGACTTTCCCTTACACATACTGTATGTGACATACACTCAATACACCCACACGATGAATCATCAGACATATGGGAATAACACGACACATAT
Source organism: Osedax fenrisi (assembly GCA_964019155.1). Classification (NCBI taxonomy): domain Eukaryota; kingdom Metazoa; phylum Annelida; class Polychaeta; order Sabellida; family Siboglinidae; genus Osedax; species Osedax fenrisi. The sequence goes on from OZ025239.1 coordinate 82,119,902, forward strand.
ATTGGTGACCTATGACTAACCCACGTGATAGGCAATACATATGACAGGTGATGTGGTTACCCCGAGATATAAGATACCAGCAGGTGTATTATTACACAGGGTCGTGTATTCGTAGGTGTGTGGGACAACCTCGCTAGTAGTGTCGTGTTTATACATGTGTGTGGGTATGTGTATAGTAGTATAACGATTATATACTGTACAATGTACAGTGTACAATGTACAGTGTATATTGTATCACTGTTAGATGGGTATATAATTGTACAGTGTACAATTGTACATTAATGTACAATTATATACCCAGCTAACAGTGATAACCTCATAATAGCATAAATAATAGCCTCAAATGTTTACATTATACTGCTACTATGTTGCCATTAAAAGTCTATTATGCTGCTATTAATTTGTAATGCTATTATAAATAGCAGCATAGAAGGCATATAAGACCTAATAGCATAATGTAAACATGTGAGACTATGATTTATGCTGTTATGAGGCTATTATTTTTAGCTGGGTATATATATATATATATTATAAAGAGTGTACACTGTATAGTATAAAGTGTACATTGTACAACTGTTATAATATATGTAGTCCAATGGGAAGGTATATTAAGTATTGGGATATCAAGTTATATTTAAAATATATTAATAATTTCTTTATTAAAAGCTATATCTTTTTCATATGAATCAGCTATTTATTCTAAAAACATTGTATGTATTCTCTAAATTGAAATACATGGCTATGTTATTAAGCACATATTACCATAGCGCTACATGCTGCACCTAATTCTGCACCACTGATTGTTTGCGCAGGTTAACAGAGATAAAATAAATAAATGCCAAAGATCTCCGATGTGATAAAACAAAGAAGATTGCGACTACCAGGTCACTGCATAAGGTACACCGACGAACTAGCACATAACTTAATTTTATGAAAGCCAAAGAACGGCATACGAAACAGGGGGAGACAACCCAATACATTCATAGATATCTTAAAGAACGATCGTTCTTAGTCGACTGCGACTGTGTAGAAGACAAATTAAGAACAATAATGATTTACAGAGAAGCATGGAAAGAAATTGCAAGATCTGGTCGAGTGAGAACTCGACTAAAGTAAGTAAGTAGTAAGTATATAAATGAATACTATTTCAATAAAATATAAATACTGAGTTAGGATTTTTATGAACAAATATTCTCAATACAAATTCAATATCGACAGTGGGTTATAGCAGTGAAGTTATAGGCTTGTTATACCTCGATTATAGGTTAAAGCAATGAGTCATTTGTATGGTTATACCCAGGTTATAGGTTAAATAATAAATAATTGTTAACAATTATAAATGTGTAAGAACCATACCCACATTTTCTTGATAAAAATGGAATTAATTCTTTAGATGATATAATATACGATCTATGTTATGAACATTTATTTATAATATCTAACAAAATACCAAGTATTTTCTTGGCATTTTCTTTATGAAGATTCAATTATATATATATATATATATATATATATATATATGATGATGATGATGATGATGTGATGATGATATTAAGTTTATTAGCACTAAAATAGTGTCATGTAGACCCCTTCGCTCGTGCGGGAAGAAAATAATAATAAAATAATAGTAATACGATAATAATTTAATAATAATATACATTCAATATACCACGGACAACAATACTAAATAATATAAAGGACTATTATATACTACAGTCTATATTGATATGGTGTAGTGTTATATATTACAGACTGCATTGATATGGTGGAGTGTTATATAATACTTACTTACTTACTTATGTCGAACTCACGTTCGACCCTTCTTTACAATTTTCTTCCAATCATCACGAATCATCATAACATTACGTATTTCATTCACATCATCTAGTCCAGTATCCTTTTTTAAATTATCAATGTACGTCACAGCTTTTCTTCCTCTGTTGCTTTTTCCAGACGTTGCAACGTCAGATGCAACGTCCAACCATGGTTGCCATAAAATCAGATCATGAGCTACTTCATCGTCGTGACGGATGCAGTGACCTGCTATTCGCAGACGACGAGTAGTTATAACATCGGTAATTTTTGGTAGTTCTTTATAGAGTTCAACATTTGTTATATGGTCTCTCCATGATACATTCAGAATCATTCTTAATAACCTTGTATAGCATCCATTTATTCTCCGTTCAAGTGATTTGTCGATCGTCCAAGTCTCACTGCCATATAGTAGGATACTTTCAATAGTGGCTTGAAAAGTCCTAATCTTTAGTTTTCTTTTTAACTTGGAATTCCAGAGTTTTTTCAACTTGTGACATGCCTGCCAAGCTAGTGCCTTTCGGATCTCAAAGTCTTTTGATGAGCTACTCATCCATGCACCATATTTAAAGTTATTTACTACTTTAATATCTTCATTTAGTAATGAGTGGATATTTATTGGTTCACTTTGAGAAAAAGCCATTATTTCAGTTTTTCTTGAGTTTATTTTTAAACCTAATTTTAAAGCTTGGGTTTCTACATTTGATAGTAATTCTTGAGCCTGCTCAATATCTTGTGATATTAAAGCAATATCATCTGCATAGCTTAGATCTGTAATCACTTTTGCTGGTACCCTACGACTCTGTTTCCTAGTTAGTTCAAAACCAAGATCTAACTGTTTTCCTTTCACAGCCATTCGCATTGCATAGTCAAGCACTATTATAAACAGAAAGGGGGCCAGCGTATCACGTTGTAGAACTCCAGTAGTTATATTAAACGATTTGGTTTCTCCATCAGGTGTTAGTACTTTCGCTTTGGTTCCTTTGTATAATGTTTCTATTGCTTCTACGATAATAGTGGGAATTCCGTAGGCCAAGAGTATTTTGAACATATTATTTCTATTTATAGTATCGAAAGCTTTCTTAAAGTCTTATTATAATAATACGATAATAATAATACAATAACAATTTAATAATGATATACATTTAATATAACACGGACACAAATAATAAGTTGGATGATTTAATGATTATGGGTAGAGAGAAAAGAAGAAGTAAGATTTATAAATCTTTTGTGGGATCTAATAGAACGAATGGTAGGAGGGAGGGAATTCTATAGGGTTGGACCAGAATTTTTAAAAGCTCTAGAATTTAGGGAAGTTTTACTAGAGTTATGGGAGAAAGTAGAGGAGCATTTTGATAATGAAGAGAATATAATATAGTATGTTTTTTAATTAGATCTGAGATATAGCTAGGGGTGAAAGAATATATTGATTTATGGATTATAGATATTATACGTAATTTACGTAATATAAATATTTTAATAGTATTCCTATTTTAATAATATACTTACTTTAATGATATACCACCTTCAATTATATACCTATATCTATATAGCTATAGATCTGGACAATATCAAGGACTATTATAATGGATATATTTAATTGATATTTTATAGTATTTTAATATTATTATTGATAATTAATTTCTAATTTTTGTTAAATAATATGATATAAAGTAACGAATATACGAAAGTAAGAGCAATACTAATTGGTTAGTAGGGAAGCCGGCATCGTGCAAAGTCCACTAACCTAAGTCTGCCATTAATTACTATTGGTGACTCATGCTTAGGCTACAAACGTATTATCAGTGATGACTCATCACTTCATTACATCAATAGCAGAATGTGTATTGGAGTTAAGATGGCTTTTAAGTTAATGATTTAATGATAAAGATAGCATACCAATAAGATATCGAGTGACTGGAACCAACCAATCAGGAGATATTTTTTAAATTCACTATAAAATAGAAGTAACATCAGTCTCACTTCCATCACTAGTTATTATCATCTAATAACAAACATTGTCTAATCATTAAATATGCACAATAGCAAACTGTTAATTATAATAATCAATAAACCACATAATCTCTCACCATAAGAATTAGTTCATAAACTAAAACAAGCTATTCTTTGAGTCTAGTCATAATAATAATTTGCTTGATTATTAATGCTAAATTTGTATATATTGTTAATATATATTATAGTTACAAATAGAGTATCTCCGAATCTTACAATATATATATATATATATATATATGACATCTAGCTATATGATTTTATTTAACTTTATAATAATATACTACATATATGATTTATATTACGTTAAATATATATATATATATATATATATATATATATAATACTTATATAGGTAGTTGTTATTTATGTATATATAATATTAATATCTAGCTATATTTATATAAACAAAATACATATAATTTAACAATTCAACGTTAAGGCTTAGATTATTTATTAGACTGAAACTTATCAAAGGCCTCCATCATTTCGTCGTCGTAGTTTTCATCGATACCGTTCATGAGGTACTGGACCTCCTCGGTAAGCATGTCCGGTTGCATCTGGTCTTGGAAGAATGAGGGCATGGTCACTCCGTTCTGATTGAACATCTCGGTGGTTTCCGACGATTGCTGTGGCACGAGAGTGGGGTGTCATGTGGGGTCGGAGGGGGGGGGGGAGTTATGTAATATGGGCGGGGCATTAACTACTACTGGTGGTAATGGTAATGCTTACGTGTTACACATGTGTACACGCGGTATTGATCTCGTAATTAAATTTTCTATAAAATATTTAAGAAAATAATTTAATAAAATTAATGATTTGGGGGCCCCATATTTATTTGTGCATGATTGGGAATGTAGTCTTAACATTTGACTGACACACATATATATATATGTCTCATAATAATAATACACATAATATTATAACAAATTAATAGTTATATTATAATTATTATATGATGTTAGGTAACAGTAACGCGGGGCTAACATATACGGGGATTTCGGGTAGGCTATCGTGAAGGGGGCCCTGTTCTTCACCCCATTCCGCTTCACGTAGCTCCACTATAGAAATCAGCTTCCTTATAGTGACTCTGTGTACACATGTAACGTGATTAGTTATAATGCTGATACGCAACTATGTAAGTAGTGTTGTTTTTTATTTTTATTTCTATTAATCAATTTATACTTATGAATAATTTAATATACGTTCGGCGACAACGTGGAAATACCATTTTTGTCTTCATTTGAAGACATTTGAGCTAAGAAAATAATGAAAATAAATATATGAGATGAACAAAATTTACAAATTAGAATTTTTTGAGAATATAAAATATATATATTAATATTTTTGTAAATAATAGCTAATTACTATTATCGAAAGTAAGCTGGATTATTGTTTGATTCGTAATAGGTAATGGGTCCTTTAAGTCCTACGTGTATTATTTATTTTTTCTATTGATAAAAATAAACAAAATGTACTACAACTTATAAGTATAACTTATAACTACAACTTATATAGTCAAGTTTATAAGCATACCATCACATCGATATATTTCAAATTATTCTAGATGCGAATTCAATGATAAGTTATTCACACGTTATCATTGATAACTGACTATATGAGTTACATCTGGTATACATGCATGAGGAACATGTAGTACTGTGTCTACCTGTCTATATCCCTGTGCTTAATGATGATGTCCGTGACATCTGAGAACAGCGCGTCCATGGAGTATTGCTGAGCTCCGTAGTATGCCTCTACGCGGTCCAGCTCTTTACCACTTATCTGTGTGATAGTGATGAAGTGTTGTAGTAAGTGTATCTACGTGTATCTATAGACGCTGTAGGTATACTAGTATAGCTATAGACATACTAGGTGGCTATAATGCATGATTAATAAACTTACATATTACATATATTCATACCCAAGACAATAATAACTACAAATATATATATATATATATTTATAATGTCTGTTCTTTCTATATATTTTTAAACATATACTAATCTCAACTATATATATATATTTATATGTGTATAATACACATTATGTATATATATATATATATGCGTACAACCTTAATGATGTCTACGAGACATTTCAGTGAGCGTATGTTGTTATTGATAAACAGTTTCAAACCTACTTTCAGATAGAAGACAAGTACTTCAGTTGCTGCCATGTTTACT
>OZ025239.1:82128415-82223415 GCA_964019155.1 Osedax fenrisi
AAATTAATATTTTATAGTTATTATGGTGCAATTTTTCATTAATTTCATAAATTAATTAGAATGACATATCTTTCCTTCGGAAAATTTGTGTATATATGTAGGAATATTTAACACATTCTGAACAATTAAAAGTTTTAGAATATAATAGTTTATTTTTCATTATTAATGTAACTCCATAGGGTGAATCCTATTAGCAAATGTGAAATGTGATATAAAAAATGAAGTCAAAATCTAATTCTATGTAAAATCATATATAGATAACTTTTAAATGTAAACCCGCCATTAATTTTAGCTTACTTTACTATTTAGCATACGACTGATAAAAATATTGGTTATAATATATATATATATATATATATAATATATATATATATATATAATATATATATATATATATATAATATATATATATATAATATATAAAATGTTTATATATAATTATATGTATGATAATACAAACAATTCAATTATATAATCTAATAATGTTCTATTTGAAATCGTAATATCTAAGAGTTTGATAGCTTTCATAAAGATGGACACACAGTTCCGTCGTAAGGTTTCTGAATGGGATCCCTGCATAAATGGGCGTAAAATATGTTAGCATATATGCGAATAAATGAAATGTTATTTATGAGAATAGATATCTAATTAAAACTAAATAAAATATTAATTATATAATTCATACTCCATCCTAATAATATCACTAATTGTATGCTAAAATAAATTAAAATGTACTTAAATACATCGATACACATATTATTTATACTTTTATTTATAACAATACCTATAATTCTTATTCCTAATTCCCACTTTACACTACCTTTAATGTTTGAGGCTTATTATTTAAAATAGTGTGGAAAATTATGAATTTGGAGTAATTAAGTGGATTTGACTGCCTAGCAAGTTAACATAGGTTTCACTTGTTTATATATTACATTTATATATGTCAGCAAATAACACTTTTACTCTATGAATATTGTAAATATAAGTGGGTATATTATATATATAACAATATGTATATAATAACAATATGTATAGGTAAAAAACTGATATTATACTTTTTTAAATATATATTAAAATATAAATAATTATTAACTTATTAACTTTATTTAGTATCTAAAAACAATATATTTAATGAAATTTTGTGTTGTTGATAATGGTAGATATTATATATATGATAGATACATTTTAACTTAAAGTGTATATATTTAAATTTTAAATCATATTAATTTGAAATGTGTAGGTCCTACAGCTACATACTACATATTATTCATAATACAACTGTATAGCGTACCTAATTAAACTATATTATGATATAATTGGATTCAAATGAAAGAGTTTGATAATTATATTTAATTTTATCACTTATATTATGACATAAATTAATAACAATTAGAAGTACAGTCATATTAAGTCTTATAAGTATAAATCCTACAAAGGACAGGATCTACATATCCTATAATGTTGACATTTATAATCCATAATGTATACTTATAAATGCTAAAGTTAGTTATGTATCTATTTGTTTGTAAATTAAAATGAATTCAGTTGTTTTATTTCTTATTAACAAACACTATTCACTTATTGTAGTCAAATGTAGTCATAATTAAATTGTTAAACCTCATATTGAACAATTTGTTATCATTTAATTTATATAATTAAAGTTATATTATTATAAAAATTAAGTATTTGTGCTTTAATTATTACTACATGTATAATACTATAATCAGAGCTGGGCACGATACTCAAAAAATGTATAATAGATACAATTACAATTACACACTTTTTTCTTATAATAGATACAAATACAATTACTTTAAAAAAAATAATAGTAGATACAATTACAAATACAGAATTTTCTTAGTAGATACATTTTAGTAGATACAAATACATTATAATTATATAAAATATATATAAACATATAGATTTATAAATTATATAGATATATATTATATCATATAATATATATGTATATATATATATATATATATATATATATATATTCATCGATGTCGAATTTGATAGTACATATCAAGGTACATTACACGGAATAATATCCCGAAATGTTTTCTAGAAAGTGATTTTCGAGCAAGTTGTAGTGGGACCCCTTTTAAGTTACTATATTTCCCGAAAATTTTCGGAAAGTAATGGGATAACTCACTACATTCTCCTTAATTTATCAGCTTCCTTCTATACCCTTGACCATAATATCCTTATAAATGGACTATCATCTATCGTAATATGTGGTACTTACCTCGATTGGTTCATCTCATACCTAACTGGTCATTTGTTTACCAAATTAGCATAAATTCACTAATTTCTAAACCTCGTAAAGTTACTCATGGAGTACCTCAAGGTATGTTCTTGGTCCACTCCTATTCAATATCAATCTACTTCCCTTATTTAAAATTATTGACAAATACCCCCACTATAGATCTATAGTCGACTATCACTCGTATACAGATGACATATTACACTGTAGATTGATAGACCCTAACAATGCAATACATTTAGGTTACGTTTACCTACTTAACAACTGTATTACTGATATACATAACAGGATCACCAACAACTCCGTATCACTAAACTGTCTTAAAACTGAATCATTAATGAAATTGAATATTAAAACATCTACTACTATATTCCTTTCACCACAAATTACCATTAACAATTTGAGTATTTATTATGCTAATAAAGTAAAAATTCTTGGTATATTAATCGACCCAACACTAAAATTTCACATTCCGACTAAATCACAATCACAGTCAATTAACTACATACTACAAAACTTACGAACAATAATACCCTTCATTAATTTTAATACTGCAATCTTCTCGCTACATCCCTCATTCTACCCCACATTGATTACTATAATTCCTATCCCTATAGGGACATATATGCCTCCTCACAATATAATAAATAAACGCCTTCAAAACACAGCTATCAGATTTATATATTTGTCAACATAGCTAAACATTCCAGACAACATATATCTCCTCTAAGAACCAACTTACATTGGCTACCAATAAAATCCAGTATAATTTATAATATTTCACTCATCATACATGTATCTACTCACTATAACACACCAGACTATCTCGCCAACTTACTAACTTCCCAACATAACTATTTACAACAATAAAAATAAACAAATTCAAATTAAAAACTCCAGTTCTATCATATTTAACATCTGCCCAACATAAATCTTTCTCCGTCCATGCTCCAAAAATCTGGAATGATCTACTTCACCATATCCGGTCAATTGACTCAACTGTAATACTCAATTTAAATCTCAAAACATGGCGTTTTCTCAATAAATACATTAAAAAGCACGTACGAAAACTTCCATAAAGTAGTTGATGGAAGTGCTTAAACGAATTAGGTAACTGGTAACAAGTAACTAAAATTATAGTTAACTTGCTAGAAAATTACTTTCTAACAAACAATTCCGGACATTATTTCCAGAAAAACTGGTTGTGGGATATTTTAAAAGGACATATTAAATACTTACAACGTGTTACCTTATAACGTGTTCTTCAATAAATGATATAGAATAAATTTGTTGACATTTAATGATATTTAATGAAACCAACGATGAATCTTTTAGTGTATACATTGGTTGTACACACGTTGGTATACCAGCGTTTATTTCATCTGAAATTATACTATGAGCCATTACATACTATGGAGAAATATACATTATTACAATAAACTATTTTTCAACTAAAAATAATCAGCGACCTTTACTTTCGAATGTTAAACATGAATATAGTAAATTATCAAATATACAAAAAATAAATTATTAATATATTATTAATTATTATTATTTAGAATTATCATATTTATTAAAATGATTTTATATTTCTATATAATATATAATTTTGAATTATAAATCAATTATTATATAAAATATATTATCAAAATAATGTCTTTGTTTTCAATAAATGTATATAATGGTTTTTGAGAATAAATCACTATAATTGATATATTGTATAATTGTTATATCGTATAATTGTTAACAATGAATTACTTTAAATATTAACAAAAGATATTTTATTAAAAAATATATATATTAAAATTAATTTATAAAATGATATTATAAAATATTGATATAAAATAAATATAATAACCAAATGATATGATATAATAAAATGTATCTGTTTAAATAATTGTCTTAGTAGATACGTATCGTAGATACTATTTATGACTAATAGATACGATTACAAATACTTTTGTAATTTTTATAATAGATACAAATACAAATACAAATGTATCTACGATACTGATTTTTTGCCTTAATAGATACTGTATCGGCGATACTGCCCAGCTCTGACTATAATACATATATATATATATATTATTATGAATTTAATTTAAATAAATTATATAAATATTTTAAAAAAATATGTAAAAATGTAATAAATACGAATATATTTATTTATTCAGTATATATAATTATTGAGATTTATATTTATTATTATCTTTGATATTATAAATAATATAATGCTTATTACGATTTAAACATAATCATATTTAAGATTTATTAAAAAAGTGTTTTTTTACGTTTATTTTAATACTAAATTCAAAGATGTATTTAAAATACTATAATGTACTATATGTACTATTCATTTCTAATCTCATTCGCCTTGACGTGGTGGAAATGCTTGAGTACTACAGTGATTCACAAAGCTATGGTAATGGGTAATTTTTACCTGGTAGCTTCAAGCATATTACAGAGATTTGTGATGAGTAGTCAGACTAATTGAATGAGACATTCGGTAGGAGTGGCGACCACTGAAATATTAGCCAAGAAAACCCAACTATGCAATTACAACCAAACAACACCAGGGTTAAAGTCCCTGAATATAATATATCGGATGTTAGAGAGATTTCAACAACAACAAATCAGTTTGACGGTTTATCTCCAAACCCGGAAGGAAGGGATAGACTCGATATCAATGACATTCCGATAAAACTGCTCAGCTGCAAGCAGTATATAAATATAGCAACAATGAACGTCAGAACATTAAGAAAAACAACAAAAAGACAAGAAATAGCAGAATTGGCATCTAAATTTCAGATTAGTATATTTGGTTTAATCGATCATAAAATTGTTCACGACGATGATGAAACAAAGATTGAAAAATATGGTGAATATACCATGATTACAACATCAGCTTGGAGAAACAAGAATAATGCCTCATCCGGAGGAATCGGTTTATTATTGAACAAAACTAGTTTAAACTCACTTACAACAATAGTCAAATGGAATAATCGTATTTTAATCGTTAACTTTCATGGAAATCCTAAGTCTACAATTATCATACATTACTCGCCCTGTGAAGGAAGTGAATATGCTCAAGGACACTACGATGAACTTACGAAAGCAACTGTCTCTATACCTAAACACAATTTTCTAATCGTTATGGGAGATTTCAATGCTCATTTTGCCACATCTAGTGAAATCATCCATTCTTATCATGATAAAACAAATTTAAATGGAAAACTTTGTAAAGACTTTGCACAAGAAACTGATCTATTAATAACCAATACTCACTATAAAAAGAGAAAAGGAAAACTATTGACATTTATGTCAGATTGTACCGGAAATAAGACTCAAGTTGATTATATAATGATACGTAAAAAATGGAGAAATAGTTCTATAAACTGTGAAGCATATAATAGTTTTAGCAGTATAGGTTCTGACCATAGAATTCTGAATTCCAAAATTAAATTAAGTTTTAGATCACAAAAGAAGAAAAATTCAATACCAATGTATAACTGGTCAGTACTTAAGAATAAAAACATAGCTACAGAATACAGTGACATAGTTACAAAGAGATATAACCAACTTAATATTTCCAATGAAGATGAAATTAAAGACATATCTTTAACATATGGTAATTTTATTCTTGCAAATCAAGAAGCATGTAAATCTCTATTACCAAAGAAACGAAAACTTGATAAAAATCCATCTCGACATCCAGATATTGCAATACCTCGTGATAATGTAAATGAAGCTTATAAAAAGTATGTATTATCAAATGGTTATAAAAAGTATGAAATGTTTCAAGAAACCAAGAGAAAACTACAGGAAGCATATGATAAGATAGAAAGTGATGACCTCGAGAAAACAGTTTATGATATTGAAAATTCGAATAAATTAAGACAACATGCCAAATGTTGGCAACTAATCAATGATATAACTGGTCGTAAAACTACCAAACAAAGAATAATTAAAGCCAGTAATAACGAAGATAGAATCAATAAATGGTTTACTCATTTTAAAAATTTACTCGGCAATAATAATTCTGAAGAAGAAATTGATGATTTTGAACCAGAAATTGTAATTAAACATACAGAAATATTTACCAACGCTTTTACAAAAGACGAATATCTAATGGTAAAGAATAATCTAGTAGATGGAAAAACAGTAGGACCTGATGGTGTTGCACCTGAAGCTTTTAAATACTGTAAATTTGACGATATCCTTCTAGAATATGCAAATAAAATTTTACTTGAAAAGCAAAAACCTATTCAATGGTCTACTTGTCAAATAATGCCAATACCAAAATCAGGTAATCTTAATAAAGTCGACAATTATAGAGGAATTGCTATATCTGTTATTGCTCTAAAAATAACTAATAAGATGATACTTAATAGAATTCAGCCAATTATAGATCCCCTTCTCCGGCATAATCAAAATGGTTTCCGTCCCAGAAGATCAACTACTACCAATATACTAGCACTGCGAAGATTAATAGAAGGTATCAAAGAAAAGAATCTAAAAGCAATCATTACTTTTGTTGACTTTAAGAAAGCTTTCGATACTATAAATAGAAATAATATGTTCAAAATACTCTTGGCTTACGGAATTCCCACTATTATCGTAGAAGCAATAGAAACATTATACAAAGGAACCAAAGCGAAAGTACTAACACCTGATGGAGAAACCAAATCGTTTAATATAACTACTGGAGTTCTACAAGGCGATACGTTGGCCCCCTTTCTGTTTATAATAGTGCTTGACTATGCAGTGCGAATGGCTGTGAAAGGAAAACAGTTAGATCTTGGTTTTGAACTAACAAGGAAACAGAGTCGTAGGGTACCAGCAAAAGTGATTACAGATCTAAGCTATGCAGATGATATTGCTTTAATATCACAAGATATTGAGCAGGCTCAAGAATTACTATCAAATGTAGAAACCCAAGCTTTAAAATTAGGTTTAAAAATAAACTCAAGAAAAACTGAAATAATGGCTTTTTCTCAAAGTGAACCAATAAATATCCACTCATTACTAAATGAAGATATTAAAGTAGTAAATAACTTTAAATACTTGGGTGCATGGATGAGTAGCTCATCAAAAGACTTTGAGATCCGAAAGGCACTAGCTTGGCAGGCATGTCACAAGTTGAAAAAACTCTGGAATTCCAAGTTAAAAAGAAAACTAAAGATTAGGACTTTTCAAGCCACTATTGAAAGTATCCTACTATATGGCAGTGAGACTTGGACGATCGACAAATCACTTGAACGGAGAATAAATGGATTCTATACAAGGTTATTAAGAATGATTCTGAATGTATCATGGAGAGACCATATAACAAATGTTGAACTCTATAAAGAACTACCAAAAATTACCGATGTTATAACTACTCGTCGTCTGCGAATAGCAGGTCACTGCATCCGTCACGACGATGAAGTAGCTCATGATCTGATTTTATGGCAACCAACGTCTGGAAAAAGCAACAGAGGTAGTACATTGATAATTTAAAAAAGGATACTGGACTAGATGATGTGAATGAAATACGTAATGTTATGATGATTCGTGATGATTGGAAGAAAATTGTAAAGAAGGGTCGACAGGAGTTCGACATAAGTAAGTAAGTAAGTAAGTATGTACTATAGCATACAATAAAATCATTCAAACTTAAAATAAAAGATTCAAATAATAAACCTACATATATAGTATAGTATTCTATATTGTAGTATAATATTACTAATAATAAGATGTTCTTGTTTATACGCAATGTTAGATGGAAAAAATAAATATTAAGGATATAGATATATTAATGTAAATTATTATTTTTAGTATAACTTATATTAATTTAAATTAATTGGTCAGTTTTTTAATCGTATATTTATTATAGGTCTAGGTACCAAATGTGTACACTTTAACTAGAAAATAAATACTAAATTGTTAAAATAGTAAAATTTTTAGAATATTTATATCCTACCAAAAACATAAACTACGAAAATATCACCGTGTGTGATTACATATTTTCACGACTAACCAAATTCACGAAGCCATTGAATATAACATTCAAGTTAGGCATCGTGACGTTGGCCGGTATCGCGAGGAAGTCGTACAAGTGTCCTACGACGATGATGTGTAGGTTGTCGCGATCCTTCTCTTCTTCGGAGACGTACTTCATCGCGGTACAGGCAGACTTGTACAACGCGGGACATATGTCCTTGAGGTCGCTTACGGGCTCGTCGTGAAATACACTCTTCACCGTCGGTGAGTTAACCTGGTCGATGCATCATGTGCATTAGTGGATTAGGCGCTACGACGAGAGAGGGGTGTACAGTGTAGTGTGGCGGCGTATCGTGGCGTCGCGGTGTGTTGTGCGAACCTATGTTTCACGTCGTACGGCGGCAATAATTATTATAATAGAATATGTTCTATTTTTAGCGCAGCAATAATATAATATGTTCTATTTTTAGCTTGGTGTGTGTGAATACATTATTATACATATCATGTGAACACATCTTAAGATTAAATACTAAGACATGGCGCGATGATGCCAACGCTCTGCTAACCGCGGGAGGAAAACCATCAGCATTCAAATGTTCACGATGTACAACCATAGTTACTCCGTTTGTGCTACGATTATCTTTATCCTGTTCCGTTGCGATTCTTTCTTTTTAAATAAAAGAAAAATTATATAGGATATTGTATTAATAGTGAATACACATACGCTATCTATGATCATTCAGCTGAATATGGGTCAGCTAATGTTAACAAACGCAGAATAACTACTATACAGTATCATAATAAATTAACACATTTTTTTAATTGTTGACAATCCTAGGGGGTGCTATAATTCCTCGAAGTTTAACATCGAGAGAATACGAAATTTATATGGGAATTTTAAAAATAACTATAATGTGACTTTTGACTTAAGTCAAAAGTCACATTATAGTTATTACTAATAATATTTGTATTATTATGTAATTGTAATAGCATATAGAATAGATGTGATATTATGGAAAATAACAAAATTAAATTGTTTAAATTTTACTATAAATGCTATGAATTTCTTTAAGATTTTTTTTAAATATCATATAAATAAATTGATTTGTATCTAAAGAATATAAAAGATAATATTAAAAAAAAAATATATTAATTTTATACAAATTTAATATTGATATATCACTTTTCCTCTATTTTTAGTGAAAAACTCATTATTTTTTAAAAATGTATAACAAACGAACCAATATTTGTTGTCTCATTTTTTGTGATATTATTTAGAAAACATATATCATATAATCTAATAGAATTAAATCTAGAGAAGGCAAATTTAAAAAAATGAAATTGTAGCATCTTTTTTAATAATGTTCGTATAAATATAATATTTTAGTTTTAAATTATTTTTCTATAATACTTTAATAATATAATATTTTATTAATTGTTGACAAGCGATCGCTTCGCCAACATTCGTTCAGACTGTGTAATGTTGTTTACATATGTCTCATATCATCTAAACTTAACCTAAACATATTTTCTCAGAATAAATGTTATCAAATGTCAAATGTCACTCTTAACGCATACAAATATGTGCACACAGATAATAAACTCCTTATAACTGGGATTACCGATTAGTAAAAATACTATATATATATAATATACTATATATATATATATATATATATATATATATATATATAGAGTTGTTAGGACTCATATATGTAGCATGAACATAACACTACTAATAGAGAACAAAAGCTCAACATCGCCTTGTTTACACTTAAATATTCACTGAATATCTGATAAGTCGTCATATTATATATATATTATAATATACATACAAAAATATTCATTGAATTAAACATAAATTATTAGGTATCATACATTGTTTATAAGTAATTATATATTTCATAAATATAAAATATTATATTAAATATTAGGAATTAGCAAGGACAGGAAATTTGATAATGCATATTTTCTTAAAAGATTGAAATCATTGAAATCATTGAAATACAATTGAAAAGCATCTAGTTCAGATAACAAAAAGTATTCATCGAAGAGATCAGACGTTAAGAGTAATCATTGAGTTAAATATGTGTGTGCCAATGTTGGGAAACTCAGAACACCTGATATACAGTATAATAAGTATTTTTTTGTATTTTTGACATTCCTAGGGGTTGTAATAATTCCTCATAGTTTAACATGGACATTTTAAAAATGAATAAAAGTGACAAACTATTAATTTTTTTATTATGATTTAGCATATAGAATAAATGTGATGATTAGAAAATAACAACAAAATTATTAATTTATTCCTTATTAATGCATGAAATTTCTAGGATTTTTATAAAAATAAAATATTTAATTTATAAAAATGTAATATTATACAACTTTTACTAAAAATATATATTTTTCAAAAATGTATAAAGGGGGTATCCCACTAAAAGATTTTCCAGCAACTTCCCGGAAATATTGTAACTTTAAAACCATTTTCTATCAAGTTGTAATGGGATACCCCCTATAAAGTTATTATATTTCAGGTAATTTGCCGGAAAGTAAGAGGGTTTCCCACTAAAATTGTAGTTAACTTGATTTAAAATCGTTTTAAAGCTAAAATATTTCCGGCAAGTTGCCGGAAATACTTGTAATGAGATACCCCCTTTAAGCAAACAAACAAAATTATTATTTTTTATAATATATTTTAAAAATACCTATATATATGGGTTTAAACTTATTTTACCCAGGAAATAGTAATAGCCGCATAATAGCAACATAATAGCATATTTAATAGCCTCAAATGTTTAAATTGTGCTATTATGCTGCTATTATGTTGCCATTAAATGTCTAATATGCTGCTATTAATTTGTCATGATATTATGCTGCTATTATGTTGCCATTAAAAGTCTATTATGTTATTATTATGCTGCTATTAATTTTAAAAGTATATTATGTTACTAGTATGTAGCTCTTCTAATAATAGTAACATAATAGCAACATAATATACTTTTAAAATTAATAGCAGCATCATAATAGCATAATAGACTTTTAATGGCAACATAATAGCAGCATAATATCATGACAAATTAATAGCAGCATATTAGACATTTAATGGCAACATAATAGCAGCATAATAGCACAATGTAAACATTTGAGGCTATTAAATATGCTATTATGTTGCTATTATGAGGCTATTATTGTTTTCTGGGTAGTTAGATATCAATTTTAAATAATATACAAAACGTATACATTTATATTAATTATATAATCTATATAATTTTTTCAATATTTGAATATGTGTAACTAATTCGTTTTAAATGTAGTTTTA
Source organism: Osedax fenrisi (assembly GCA_964019155.1). Classification (NCBI taxonomy): domain Eukaryota; kingdom Metazoa; phylum Annelida; class Polychaeta; order Sabellida; family Siboglinidae; genus Osedax; species Osedax fenrisi. Next base: position 82,139,989 of record OZ025239.1, read on the forward strand.
AAAATATATTTAAATCATTTATTAAATGCAAGTCATCATTATGATGATCATAAGCTTATAATATTATTATAATATAATAATTATATTAAATATAAGATGATTATATAATCATATAATCATATTATATAATATTATAGTTATTATAGTTACTATAATTATTATAATAGTTACTATAATAGTAACTATACGATTATAGTAATTACCCTTTATGGGTAATTAGGGTAATTACTTTATTATAACTACTACAAGTTAAGGAATTGATATTTAATTAATGTATACAATGTTACAACATAATATGAATACATATATTAGTGTTATATTTAAAATACATACGTCAATTTCAATATAGCAGAATATTCAATTGTTTACAAATAAATAAAATTAAAAATTTATAAATAAATATTTAAAATTATAAATTATAAATAATGAAATTAGAAATATCCATAGATACTATAAACAAAGATTCTGCGAAGCAATTTCGCAGATTCATCGAAAGAAATTTCCTTCGGAAAATCTTTTCTATAAATCTATATATTATATAAATCCATATATATATACATGAAGCTTTAAATATATGGAAATATCTTACATATATTATAATATGTATGTTTAAATGTTAATGCCTATATATTCGCTATGCACATAAAAATCACGGATCTAGTTGTATAAGAAATAATGTATTCCTCCCAAATCTGGATTCTCGATAGTTAAATACATTTTCTTGATTGCGTTCTTTCTTTCCCTAAGGGTGATTATTTATGAATCCCCTATAAAATCATCATTATCTCTTACCCCATTCATTACGTGGTCCTTCATGAAGTTCTTACTATTGTATTCTATCATTACCTCCTACAAACTCAAGGTTGTATGAGGTTTTAAACCTATGTAATTGCTCGAGCCAATAGATCTATAATATAATAGCAAGACCTCCTATAACCTCGAGGTTATAGGAGGTCTTGATAATAGCCAGACATACATATGTCTTAAGGATATCCTGTAACATTGATAGTAGCAAAACCTATAAGAGCGCCTATAACATCGAAGGTTGTAGGAGGTATTGGTGATGTAAAGGGGGTATCCCACTACCAGTAGTTAACGTAGCTGATGGTGTATACTCAGTGGTATATTCTGGGTATTTATGAGTAGATATCGTGTGTAGCTTGCATAGTATAGCAAGACTTCCTATAACCTCGGAGGTTATAGGAGGTATTGGTATAGGCGTATACTATTCTGTTTAATACGAATAATATATAATTCTAGGCGATATCATTTTAACTAGATATAATTTAATTACGTTATATGTAAATTAATTAAATTGTACATTAGTTTTCTGATGACATGTTGCTTTGCATTGGATTGTAACCTATTATAATCAAGGACATGTCCTTGCTATAATGATACCTACATCTACTTTAACTTTTGAATATATAGATTTTAATTACATACATGCGTATATATATAATATCGAATAGTAATCATCGATCTATATAATTTCCAACTTTATTTATATCCAGGACAAGGATCCAAGAAAGATTCTGAGAAGCAAGCGAAATTCTTCTGACAATTTTTTACTCGCTAAATTACCATAAAATAAAATATGTCCTTGCTATTATTACAATCTTTGTATATTGTTTTTAAAATTCAAATATTAATTTATAAATATTTTATATAATATATTTTATATAGTTTATATTCGACTTCATAAACTTAGAGTTAAATATTAAATCTTGATAGTATAAATAGTTTAACTTATATTATTAATCAGTATTAATTGTTACAAAAATATATTGTTATTTATCTCAGTTAATAATAGTTCAATTTATAACTTACTAACTTCAAGTTTAAATTCAATTTAAATTTAAAATTGAAGTTAAACTTGTGCATACGTTAAATACAAATCAATGTTATGGTATAATAGAGTTTAGGTAATGTTATAACAAATCTAAATTAATGTTAATATGATTAATAATATTTTCTACAATTATATTTAAAATATTAACTTAATATCAGTATTACAGTGTACTATTACACTCATTAATATTATTACGGTAATATTTAATAATTTAAATAATTATATTTATTATAATAAGTTATTTCTACACAAATTTGTATTCAAATATATGTAATCAATATTATATTAAATACAATATTATTTATAATTTATTAATATATATGATGATATTAAATATGTTTTCAATTTCTTCATGTAGATTTTTCTCAATTTTTTCTAAGCTAGATTATTTTAGCAATCCTTTGATATGTAATAAAATAACTGCAATATCTAATTACAATACTCACAGTCAGTATATGTATAAGCATTCAAGTACGCGTAATATTAAAAAGAATCATACATTTAAAAAAATGTCACACTTTAAATCTAGTACTACAAAAATCCCATATAATAATTCTAATGTATATAATTTGGATATAAATAGAAGTAGTGCCATTGATGTAGCTATGTCAAAATCAAAACTATATGATTCTACAAATAGTGAATCGCATAATAATTATTCGTTATCGAACGATAATATATTTCAGGAATTCGATTATTTTCTCATAGTAGACTTCGAAGCAACGTGTGAAAAAAATGCAAATATTATACCACAAGTTAGTCTCATAATAATGATTTTTTATTGCAAGTAAATATAATATCATAATTTAGTATAGACTATATTTATAGCGTATATTATGTATAAAAATAACTCTTGCATGTAGGAAATAAGTATACAATTAATTTACAATAAGCAATAAGAAGTAGTATGATATTATATATATAATTCATATCATATTGAATGTAAAAGTAAATAAATAATGGTATTTTCTTTACACGCTTAAATTAGTATTAGATTCCGTTGAACTTTACATTTATCATATCATTTTATCTAAGTTTTATTCTAATATTTACCATCTTTATAGTTCGATCTATATGTATTATGTTTATTACATTGCTACCATTATTTATATTATAGGTTTAGACTATAAAGCATCTTACATTTGAAGTATTCTATATTTATACGTTAGGTGGCGATACTTAAATCAAACTCAAATAATATATATATAGACTATGTATACGTATAGTTACATATTTGTAAGTAATGCAACACTCCGTGAATTGTACCTAACACATCAGGCATTAAGTACAAATTTATAAAATGTTAATTTACATTCCTTCCTTCTGATTGAATGATATTTTATTTAAGCTAATACTTAGTCGAAAGTATAAAGTATATATATTTGCTAACGATAATATACGCTATTTAAATAAACGTGAAGAATAATACGAAATTAACAAAATGAAGAACGTAAACATTTTACAATTTATATAAATAAAAGATAGATAGATCGAAAGTAGAAATAAAATATAATGTAAAAATCGTAAAAATAATTGAAAATAGAAATAAAATACATATAAGATAACATCTTATAACATTTATTTTTAATTATTTATTTAATTAGAAATCTTATCATAAAATGTAATGTATTGTATATTAAAGATTATAATATATATATATATATATATATATATATATATATATATATATATTGGTCATAATAATGAATGACAAAAATATAAAAGATATATATATATATATATATATATATACACATATATAATATAAATAACAGAAGAAAAGAGAAAACAAAAATGTCTACTAATAATTAATTATTATTATTATTATATATGACATATATATATAATTGAAAAACTGATCTATCCGATCTATAGGAAATTATAGAAATACCGATTCTGAAGATAAGTAGCCGCACATTAGAAATAGAGTCGTCCTTCCATCGGTACGTGCGACCTGTGTTTAATACTCAGCTGACGACCTTTTGTACAGAGGTCAGTAATAGTGAGTCAGTAATGTGAGTCAGTAATTGTGATTCGCTGTGTGCTACTTCATAACCATCAGAATATAATATCTTTAAAATAAGTTGGATTTTATTCACTGCTTAAAATTGTATATTAACATTAGGCAAATAATATTGATATAATATATATTATATCATTTATTCTGCTTGGTACCTGTATATTACTGTCAGTGTCTTTAAAGTATTCATGGAATTTATTCAAAATTTTAAATATAATTTTTATAATAGATGTTATTATTAACTAATATCTCTATTTATAAGAATATCTACATTACATAATGCTAGCAACGATCACAGCATAGATATAACAAACATTACTTAAATTACTATGAATACTAGTACTATCTATCGTGTTCATACAGTTAACAGGCATCATTCAAGAGCAAATAGATGACCAGCCTAACTTTACAGAAACCATAAAAGTTAGTTTTTTATTATTACGTTAATTAGTTTAAATATAACCATGAATTGATGATAAAAACCTATGTTTATATATTAGTCACATGACTGTATTTAATTAATTTAATACTGTAATAATAATAATTATAATTAATTTAGTTATTAGGTAAGTAATATAGGAAGTTTAAAAAAATTATTGACACATTTATTAATAAAAAGTATCACAAATACATAATAAAACATATATATATATATATAAGTAATTAACATTATATTGTATACATATATGTATACAAATATGTAAATCATTATTATAGTTGATATAAATTATAGATGACAATCTCTGTGTAGTAGCCCTAACCAGAGTGCGGCACATTTCCTCTTAATAATATACTTTACATACATTTATATCGATTTCAAACATTATTATTCAGTAATAAAATTTATTATCATCGGGTAATTTAAATACATTCCGTGTTTCGCTCGGTCAATCATAAATTGAATGTTTAGCGCGTCATATAAATAGACGCACCTTTACCTCATGAAAATGTTATCTAATATCACTCACATGTAATATTACTATTCAAGATGGTTGATAAGTGGATAAAAGACGAACAATTGGAGACTAGCAAATTTGCATTCGTTACTTCAGGAGATTGGGACATCACTACAATGTGCGTATTATAGGAAACATGCGTCTTATTGGCAATAACCATCCACTCGTAATCTCGTATTTATATTTCATTGACTATATTTCATTTTAAAATAATCTATTTTTAAATTTAAATTCATCGCCATATTTTAGTTTATAATTTTAGATATCAATCAATATAATTAACTTATATGTTTTAACAATAGATATATATATATATATATTTCGTTATTTAACGATTCTGTTTTATATTCCTTTAATTCTATATAATGTCTACGTACAATGTACCCCATTATTAATATCATTGATCTTGCGGTTCCTAATGAGGATAATTATAATTCATATCAGCCCTTATTATTAACACCGCTCATTAACTTCGGTAAGGTTAAGGTCGCAATGTGAACTCTCCAAGGTCGAGGTGCCGCCGTACTTCAAGAACTGGATCAACGTGAAGAAGGTGGTACGCGCGCACAGACCTTAGCCCGGGGCTAGCTGTGATAGTAACCCCCACCCCACCCCCTGTAGAGTTACGCAGATGTGAGGGGTACGTTCCCACGGGGTATAATGACCATGCTGAAGGGATGCGGGCTCCGTCACGTAGGCAAGCTGCACAGTGGAATAGGTAGGTACACTAGCTTGTTGTAGGCAAGCTGCACAGTGGAATAGGTAGGTACAGGTGCACTAGCTTATCACAATGACACATCAACTATTATACTAGCATATATTATGATTCATATATATTATGTGTCATATAAATTACATTTCTAGAAGGGTATTATAAATCTCTAAGAAATATGAGATGGTTTAACTTCATCATAACCTAACTGTTACTAGGTATTAGATTAATTAATTCTCATCCTTCAATTTTAATAGGCTAATTTAATTTAATTGCCTACATTTTCCACCACACACTATCCGTGTTTACAGACCTACTTGCATATAATATATATGTGAATGTGAAATAAACACATCAGATGTTAATATCTATACAAGTGTTATAAATAATTGCATTTCATTGGTCCAATATGATACACCATGTTATGCAATCTTCATTAAAATCATTATTATATTACAATGTTTAATTTAGGCAATATATATATTCATTTATTGTGATCATTTGTGTACTATTATTTAGTTTTTATTTACTATTTATTTTGTTTATAATACCTGTTGATTGGTAACTTATATAAGCAAATATATAGTCGAAATATTTAATCGAAAGTATAAAGTATAAATATTAGCTAAGGATAACATATATTGTTATATAATATTCTAATGAATACCAATAGAACAATATATATATATATGTATATATTTCTAACAGAAGAGACATAAGTTATCCCTTAAATTATGATATACATTTTTGTATATACTTGGTTAGATACAAATATTATACTCTTGTGATAATTATAGTTGATGACAATATAGGATATTTATGCTATTTCTATTGAGATTACTCTATGTGCAATACATATATGTGTATCTCGTACATATGTTGAACGTTAAGGAATATAGGTAGAACCAAAGTAAGCATATCTGATATTGTAGTGACACATTCAGGAGAGTCATGTGTAATAAGTCTTGCATTAAGGTATAGCTTAATAAGTTTACCAAGAGATGTAGGGTGCAGAGAGATAGGTTCACTATAGTCACTAACACTTTATTAACTGACTTCACATTAAATTAATATAATCTATAATATAATCTCTAACTCAATATATGATGTCAATTTTGTTTTTTTTACTTCAGCATTAATATATAAGCCTAATTTATACTCTTTTGATAATGAATTATTTTTTTTAATTATCCCTAATATATTATATAATTTCTAATTTCACATTGCCATTTCAGATGATTGCAGGAATATAGGTAATATACTTGTTTCATTAGTGAAAAGTGGATACGTATTTAAATGTAATTCATCAATAAAGTAATGAAATAATTTTATTTATTTATATTTATAATTATTAACAAGGACGAGACATCTACTAATAGATATTTTGTAAAACTTTTATTTTACTTACATTATTTTATCGTATTGAAGCATGGTCTAGAAGTATATATTTAAATTTAATATTCAAATTAATGCAAACACTTTTTACAAAATGTTTCAATTAACGATAGGAGTCAAAATAAATAATATAGAAAAACATCTTTAAATTCAAACCAAATTTATAAATAAATTCTTATTTTTAACAATTTCTTTATTAAGAAATGCAAATTAAAAAAATTAAATCATTTTTATTTCATAAATAAATAAATATTTGATATCTTTTCAATCATTGAAATATAATTAAATATACCACTGTAATGTATTTATTTCGGAGTAAAAAAAAGTTGCCATTGCAGTAGATAATGAGCAGACATGTCCATGTCCTTGATATTAATATAATTAAATAATAAATACATATACCTGTAAAGGCATATGTGAAGAATATCGTAATCAAAATATTATCCACAATAAACCTAATATTTTTGTTATAATGAGTGGTAATCATATATAAAATAACTTATAATATTATACTAATCAAAACTACCTGTATGGCTCAGTTGGCTAAGGCGTCAGACACACAAGCAGTAGAACGCGAGTTCAAGCCCAGTCCAGACCATTAAAATAGATCTTAAAATATTATTTAAAAGTGATCTTATGTAAGTGTGTATAAATAAATGATAGGCTATCGTTAAAACCATGGATGCAGTTTCGAAGGGACATTAGAGTCATTTGGTTATAAGTGAAAACATTATCTAAGTTCCTGGATGGGATGAGGGACTCCACCAAAATAATAACAATACATAGCTCATTACATACAACACATCACAACACATTCCTTGAATAATCTTATCTTGACTGCAACATCAATTACAATTTATGCTGTAATTGAAATTATATCAGCTTACTAATAATAATACTAGGATATGAATTTGTATGTTATATTTAACAGAGATGAGGTTATATTTTTAATAAATGATAACATTAATGATAAATCAGTTATGTATTTATATTTTATCATAATTTGATCATTAAATACACTCAAGATATATGTAATTAATAATTAAATAGAAGAAATATTTTATAAAAAATTTCAATAAAGATAGTATATTTATGAATGTAAATAAATTAAGTTTTTTTAATATCTATATTTTATGTTTTAATTATACTCAATAATAATAATTTAAAAAATATATCATGAATACAAAATATAATGAAATAATTTGTTGTATAAATAATATTGGATAGTCATTTTTCAAATATAGAAAATTAACTTGGGATTACTTATTTTTAGATAACATAGTTATTAATATTTATAAATTTGTATAGGTTAAACTATTAGAAATCATCAATATAATAAAAATAACTATTTTTAATTATGAATAGTGGTATATATTTTATTTTATTTGAGATTAAAATCAAATTAATTTGGGATAACTTGCAGAGTAATATATGTATAACTTTATGTAATAGTTAAATTACATCATTATTTAGCATATTATTAATAAATATGTATAGATAGATACAACGTTATCATGGTATATTTTATGTAGTACATTTATTTTATTTGTACTTAATAGTATCAATATATATTTATGATATATGAGATTTAGTAGTATACTATAAAATTATAATTAAATATAAAATGATATAGTATATTTAATACTTAACGTTAATCATGTGTTAAAGGTCTTCTTACTTACATGAGAATGGCAAGATTATGTATCATATAGTATTCAATTAACATTTTTATTTTTTATTTAATTTTGTATTCAATATATATTAATTGTATTTTAAATATATAATAATTTATGAAGATAAATAACGCACTCCGCTACTATCATGTATTGTATATCTTTATATAAAGTGTACATGCATCTGTATTATTAAAGAAATAGGATTTAATATAACTACAATTTTTAAGATTGAATTTAGTACAAATAAAATAAATGTATTACTTAAATCCATCATAAATTACTTTACAATTCATCATAGATTACTAATCTATTCATCTTATACAATAACAAACATGTATTATTTTGATATTTACCGATGTAATCGATTACAAATAGTATTTAATTTAATATATTGATAAATAATAATAGTATATTAAATTAATATTTGTATTACTATAAATTATATTATTTAAAGTCTCCCACATCATATTCATTCCAATATTAACTGTATTCAGATATTATTTTATTGTTTTATCTATATTTGAATATACTACATAAATATTTGTATAGAGCCAGTATACTGGACTATAGTCCAATAGAGATATTCACATTGCCGTATATATATAAATAGCATAACAAAATAGTAAGATTACTGTCATCCTTCCCTATTGAGGAGTGTTCTGATTTTAAAGATAATCTGTTTAATACTATATTATAGTTTAATTTCTAGATTAACGATTCAAAATTAAAATTAAACAATGATAAATACATACATCACCATGGATTCACTCAACCCCACGATTCATGTGCAATATTGTAAGCTTAAACCATAGATAACACTGCCTACCTAATGCCTCCAATAGAGAACAGACTAGTGGCTGTAGTTATCAAGCATATGCTATTCTTTATAGTACTGCATGCAAATCAGCCCTTTAGTTTAGGGCATTAGCATTCTAGTTTCATCGTATGCTAGTAACGATAGTGACAAATAGTTCTATTAGAACTGTTCTACTACAAATAATTCACGTCCTATTATATTACAATGTTTTAGATTCGTAAAGAAAAGAGTGCTGTCAAAATAGTTTACAAAATAAAACTGAATGGAGTAATAATTAGTATAATAATTAGTAATGCAGGGGAGATTTGTAATGATCAATGTTATCGACCTAGAAATGTATTCAATTAATGTATTTATTACATTGGAATGTTGAAATGTGAACATAATGAATAGAAGAACGCCTGCAAATAACTATTAAATAATCGCGCACACACACACACGCACGAGGACACACTTATTCAACACGTGTTCGGCAACTCTTCGCGATATGTAGATTACAAAAGACTATATGGCATATTACATAATGAACAATACAATATTAGTGTGTGTGTTAAACTCATTATCGATGCATACACTTGCGCGCACACACTTACATACATATATTTATACACATATATATACAATTTGCGGTTTTTTAATACATAATTTGGCTTCACATGAACTAGTTATATATAAAATAGTGCTACAAATAGTAGTAGTAGTAGTAGTAGTAGTAGTATAGTAGTAGAAAGGAATGATCGGTTTCATCAGTAGCGTGATCACGAGTGTGTGTGTAAGTTGCTATTATTACCTAATTGAAATTGTGAATAGGAAACGGGGAGGGGGGAAGTTCAACGATGAGGGGGAGGAGCAGGATGATATACGCTGGTTCAAGGTCATCACTTCTTAGAGGTGATGCTGATGATGACTCTGTAGTGGTGGTGTTTAGAATTGTTCGCCGAAGTTAGCGAGTGTTCTAGAGGCTGGAGGTGGCGCTACAAGTCGGCCATTCTTAGCGTCGTTTATTGAACCCCACAGATCGAAGATGAAATCATCGGTGAAGCCAAACTCTGCCATGTCAGACTCCTCTAAGGCGGTCGCAAACGTTGACGGGTTGTCTAGTTTAGTGCCTATGTCCCATATGCTTTGTGCTGTAGGGGGGAGGTAGTTATGGTAGTGGTAGTAGTAATAGTAGTAGTAGTAGTGGTAGTAGAGGTAGTAGTAGTAGTGGTAGTAGTAGTAGTAATAGTAGTAGTAGTAATAGTAGTAGTAGTAGTAGTATTATAAATATATATTAATATTCAAATAAATGTAGTTTTATAGATAAGAATACCTACAGAATTACAACAAGAGTTAGTAGTGGTAATAGAGATTGTAGACCACTAGAACATGATATTATTGATGTATTTATTGACTAGCATATATTTATGGTGGATAATCAAAGGGAATTAATACATAAGCCTATTACTGGTTATATCCAGTAGTGGTTGTTAATTACATACACAGGCATTAAAGGTAGTACACGTGCAGCGGTAGTAACCTAGATCTGCATCGTTGATACCTAGGAATGATTCAAGAAGGTTGTTTATCTTCTCTATGGCCACATCGGAAATATCATCTTTCTGGATAATTGTGGAGTTTACATAGTCAATATTGTGGAATATATTTAAGAAATCTACTTGATAGCTAAAAGTATAAATTTACTTTTAGCAAGGAGTCGCTATTAAACTCATTATCAAATATCATATTTAAAATAGGTTGTAAATAAGATTTATATATATATGATGAATCTATAATAATTGCATATTATTATTTATGAGTAAACAAATAAATTATGAAAATAAAATTATGATTCACATAAATATTAATACATTATATGTACCTTTTGTTGCAGTGTACAGTATACTATGACTAATAGATATAAATTACATTAATATACTATTATATATATATATATCTTCTGTTACTGTATATATATATATACAGTAACAGAAGATTACTTTTTAATATATGCTAATAAATGAAAGTTGTCTAGTTTTCACATTTATATAACATTGCTAATTTGTTAAATTTCAATTTACACAAATATATTACCAGAACTGCATATAATATATTCTATTATATGATGAATATAAACTGAAGAAGAAAACAATAAGTATGAATATATTGTTATTTGTAATATTTGAAACATAATTAATATTTAATAAATACATATATTCTATGAAAAGAATTAGAAAATATATTATGTATAATAATCTTAAAAATAAGTAAATATCTTATAATAACAATAATATAATATATTCAGATGTTCGACTATTTTTAGGAATTTTATTAATTAATAACGATACATTGTTTACAAGTATTATATAAATAACATAACAAAGCTATAAAGGGCTTATATTCTTAATAGAGAACTTCACAATAGTGTATGAACAATAGTTAATTAAACACACTTAATATAAATGTAGTATATTATATAACACGTTAAACAGTGTTTAGTAAACACCAATATTTAAGAACATGAAATTTAACATTTTTTATGTTCACCTCTTATTATTGATTTTATAAAATTGCGAGTGATTTTTACAATAATAAATCACAAAATATAATATTATTGGTTCTATATATTTATTAGTATTGATACATTTTCTGATAACATTTATGATATTATGAGATATGTATTTAACATTTTTTATGTTCACCTCTTATTATTGATTTTATAAAATTGCGAGTGATTTTTACAATAATAAATCACAAAATATAATATTATTGGTTCTATATATTTATTAGTATTGATACATTTTCTGATAACATTTATGATATTATGAGATATGTAAATAAGTTAAAAACTGAACTCAACCAACATTATTGTTTAGTTAGAATGAAGAATAAATAGATGTTATATGAACAATTAATATTATAATAGCTAAGTTAAGCTTTAATTCAATAATATGATATATTTGTGAAATATTGAATTAAGTGCGATATATTTACCAATTATCTACCAATATTATATAATTAGCTATTATAAGTATATATAGGTAATACTTATTTAAGTAATAATATCATGTTCTATATTTATAAATTTACCATTTAAAAAATATGTATTACGTTAAAATTAATATATTTATTATGATGTCATATGTACTATAATATATTGTGTTAATATTATAATACATTGTAGTATTTAGAATATACTATAATATAATAAATATACTATAACCATTTAAATTTAGTAATATGCTAAAATATATACTTATTAATGTATATGTTAATATAGCCTGTACTGATTGTGATACTAGATAAGTAGGTCAGCATTTATACAACATCTTGGTTGGAGATATACTATTGGAAAAGTCATTAATATAATATTGATTATATCAGAGTAATGTAGAATATAGATCCCATTCTTGTCTGTATTTGTATATACAAACAATAAAAGATAAATTGATTTATAATAAGAACTATTTAATTGTAATGCATACATTATCATCAGGTTTACCAAGGACTTTGTATTAAAACTTTAAAGCTTTAAACTTAACATTTTATTTTCCACTTAAGGGCCGGCGCAATACCCTGAGTTTAACATGATGGAGATAGGAAAATCATGTAATACTAAAAATAGATTCAATCTATGTATACTTCAAAATATCAACTAATTTTTTTATATATTATATAACTAATATTTATCTACAAAAATAACTATCGAATATGAAATTTAGATTATTAAAATTATATTAAAAATGGACTAACATAATATCTATGTCTAGAAAAAAAAATATGTAAGAAATGTCAATAAAATATAAAAATATTATATATCATTGAATAATTTATTAGTTTTATATAGTTATATTTTAAGAGTAACATAATATTAATATACTGTGAAAATGTCATATAATTTGAATAAGTATTTCTATAATCGAAAATGGTTCAAACATAGATGGTAACAGTTTTTTTTTTATTCAGAGATATTCACGTTTTAAAAATTAGAGATTAGAAAAAATCATCATATTTATATGAACTATTTTATCAAGCTTGTATTTATAAATGCTTATTTATGTCACTTTTAAGAAATTGTATGCACTGTGCGATATACCATTTTAAAGAGAAATAATCAAATATTATGATTATTATATAAATAATATTTTATTTTTAAAATAGGGTGTTGTGCCGGCCCTTAATGATTTTATCATATTGCATTATGGGTCCAGAAGTACACATTTTAATTTCATGTAAAGACTCATTTAAATGGTTGTAGTTCATAACCGGCGCCAAAAATATATGACTAATAATTAATTCGATATCGGAGCTCGCGCTTTTGGAGTTGAAACACCCGCTTCTAGATATAGGCGTGTCATAATAGATATATTATGCCTATAGATATACCAAGGACACGTATGTCCTTGTATATACTACGTATAGACGCAATATATATAGATTTATAGTTTACCTTAGGATATATATATATATAAATATCAATAACGATCTAGGTAAAATACAAATCTATGTATCTACATATATGGAATACACTGTATTATATATATAAGTATATTACGTGTACACGTAGAATATCCAACTACATACGTGTCCTTGAAAGCGCGCGCTCTGATATTGAATAAACTATTAGTCATATATTTTTGGCGCCGGTTATGAACGTGTTCCATTTAAATCAATGATTTCAATATTATTATATTAAATTCATGATATAAAAAAACATTATTCAATTCAAACTTAATTTATAAATAATGTGTATGTTTATTTTAAATTTAATAACATATTTATATATAAATACAAAATTAAAAATATGAATGCATTTTATTTCACAAATAAATCAATTATTCAATCAACCTATGATATATTTAATTATATTTCAAAGATGGATAAGATATATATTTTTTTTTCAAATAATGCATTAATTTTTTTAAATTTGTATTTCTATATAAATATTTTATTAAAAATAAGAATTTATTCATAAATTCTATGTGAATTAAAAGATGTTTCTCAATATTATTTATGTTTACATTCTATATAAATAATATATATTAAATTATATTAAAATTTTAATAAAATCATATAATATTATTAATTTAAAATGAGTTGTTGTATTGATTGTATCAAATTCAAATATATACTCCTGGACCATAATGCAATATCATGTAAGCATAAAATAAAAGTTTCACAGAATATGCATTAGAAGATGTCCTGTGCTTGCAGTGAATGCCTAATGGCTAAATAAGTTATGCTTCTCTATTGTGTTATATACTGACCATGTCTAATTATAGAATTCATAATTCTTATAATATAGAGAATGCTAAATATAGCTTCGTTAACAAGTCAGACAACTTTCTTAGTACCTACTATGTACTACCTATCTATATATAACTAGTATATGACAAGAGTATTGTTGTATTATATTAATATAGTATACACACACCATTATATAATGAAATGTATCATTAATGTGCAATGCAAATTGCACATTGTGCATTGTGCAAACTTAACAATGCATATTTAATCATGTAATATAAATCAATGATTTCTGTTAAAATAATATATATATATAAACATATATGTTGGTATATATATATATATTTGTGTAGTCTAATGAATAATGTGCAGACAATAGCCAACATATCAATGATAGTAATATAAGCCTGAACACTGACCTACATAATAGCTTCGGTTCATGTGATACAGAAGCAATTCATTATTTATAACTAATATTCTATAATATACAATATACAGTGTACAATGCATAACAAGCATTATATACAGTGATGACTACAGCTAAGGATGGTACACTTGTGCACTCAAAATGGCCGCCATCACAAATATCGAGTATGTTTGATTAATAGGAATGCGTGCTTATTCGCAGCAGCAGCAACAGCTTTACTGTACTTCTACCTGATACCAATGATCTTAGGCTGTCTGATACATATACACATATATAGATGATACCTACCCAAACAATATATAACTATCCACACTATAACAACAGTTCTATTGTCCCCTATACTAGTGGTGCTAGAGATACCAACATCTTCTATTGTGGCGGGGCCGTTAGATCTCAGACGTATGGTCTTCTTACCGCAGCCGATACCTTTACTGCTGCCCTTGTTAGCACTCTGGGGGCCTATGTTATCTGTGGGGAGGAGGAGTGGGGGTTAGGGGGAAGGTAGACCTAGCTATCTGTGGGGGGGAGGAGTGGGGGTTAGGGGGAAGGTGGACCTAGCTATCTGTCAGGAGGAGTGGGGGTTAGGGGGAGGTATACCTAGCTATCTGTCAGGAGGAGTGGGGTTAGGGGAAGGTGGACCTAGCTATCTGTGGGGAGGGGGAGCGGGGGTTAGGGGGAAGGTAGACCTAGCTATCTGTAGGGAGGAGTGGGGGTTAGGGGGAGGTATACCTAGCTATCTGTCAGGAGGAGTGGGGTTAGGGGGAGGTAGACCTAGCTATCTGTCAGGAGGAGTGGGGTTAGGGGGAGGTATACCTAGCTATCTGTCAGGAGGAGTGGGGTTAGATGGAGGTATACCTAGCTATCTGTCAGGAGGAGTGGGGTTAGGGGGAGGTAGACCTAGCTATCTGTCAGGAGGAGCGTGGGTTAGGGGGAAGGTAGAGCTAGCTATCTGTAGGGAGGAGGAGTGGGGGTTATGGGGAAGATGGACCTAGCTATCTGTCAGGAGGAGTGGGGATTAGGGGAAGGTGGACCTAGCTATCTGTGGGGAGGAGGAGTAGGGGTTAGGGGGAGGTATACCTAGCTATCTGATGAGGACACACTTGCGAATATTCGTAAACATGTCATATATTTAATCTAAAAAGCACGATTATTATTCATTAGCGTGTCCTCAGCTTATGGAAGCGGAGATGGTGTTGACAAAAGATCATTACAGTAACATAATCTTGTGAACCACTAGATTTAATTATACAATGATCGTTGTAATTACTAATATACTTGAAGAGTTATAATCGCGATGGCGTAATATGCCTATATATGGTATCGCTTGTAGGTGTAGTGTACGAACAAAAGCCTGCCTTGACCGGTTCGATGACCCTCAGTTTGAAGGTTTCACCGCGGGGAATCTCCTTCAGTCGTTTCGCCACCTCATAATGTCTAGATCCTTCCGTTGACCAGTCGTTTATCTTTGCAATCTGATCCCCGATGCAAACACCTGTGTATTTTTATATGTGTATACGTTATAATGGTAATATTTAGTGATTTCAGCAGTGGATGTGGTGTATATTTACACTTTTATATATATATATATATATATATAACAGTGTGATTTCTCTATATTATATTTATATTCTTCAGAATACATATTTCAACTCATGATATAAAAAAGCTCTATTGACGAATGACCTATATCAGTGAAATGTATAGATTAATGAATGCATATTTAATATGATATTGAAAATGGCCATATAACAACACACTTGAATAACACACTAGACACCACATGCTATTGTGTAATTAATTGTTACATAATATGACATGAAACAGGTAATAAATAAGGACATAACATAGTTAGGCCTAGATACTACATTAGAGGTATGCGAGTGCTGATGTATACATGATCTACAGCACTGTAGAGCTGTAGAATGTCCCACACGCGAACATCACAGTGATGAAAGAGCTTGCTCACGGTAACACTGTATATCGAGATAAGTTAATCTTAAGCCATGCATTTACACCAACAAATAGCGCATCATTTGTATGGTTAGACATCGGATGATTCATATTGTTCATATTATTAACAGTTTCTAAATATCGTGCAAGTAATGTGAAGCAAATTATAGTAATGTGAATCAACTGTGAAGGCTAGAACAAGTAGTGTGAACTTTACACAGTTAACTAGATCTCCTCTAGGTCAAACATATGGTGATGAGGCCTATGATAGCCAGCTACAGTGTTATCGCAGTGATGTACTAGCAATGATACTAGAATAGCTGTACACATCTTGTCGTACTGTAAGTGAACATTTCCCAGCATATTACAATTTCAATGAGTATATGAATATAATTGAAAATATATATATATATTGACTAAGAGGTTTCACACTGATTGAATAGTTAATTTTCCGAATACATTTGAATAAAATATTATAATGCATTATGAGAAATTACCTTTGAATATTCTAAGCGTTCTATTTCTATTCGAAACAAATTTAAAATTCACATGTTAAATTTTGTGTCGATATGAATCCATTAGATTCAAATATTAATGCATTATGGGAATAATATCAATATTTGATAAATATAATGGTTGCAAATAAATTGTTTTTATATTTAGAATTAAAATGGAAGATAATAAAACTAAAGTAATTAAGGTATATCAGGACAATCTCTGTTTATGGGGATTTAAATATAAAATGTATTCTAATATCAACATGTAAAAGCATTGAATTTTTGAACTATAAACTTGAATAATTCGCTTAGACTTTTTTAAATAATTCGAAGCAATGCGAAATGATTAAAATTATGTTATCGAATACATTAGAATAGAATGTATTCTAACGTAAATTAACTATTGTAAGCAGGGTGAAACCTCTTTAAGGTTACATTCGAGTAAGCTGAAATCTAGCCTATAACTTTTATAAAGTTTTTAGTTACATTCGTTCAACTCTCTCGACCAATAAACTACTGACGTTTCTGATATTTATACATATCTAAAATTGAGTTTCACCCATAGAATATTACGTTACAACGAGTGTGTTGAAATATTGTGAGGTATTTATTGTAAGGACCGTTATTCGACTTCATTCGACCGAGAAGAATATGCGTATGTTGGTAGGCAGTACGTTATTAAAATCAACTCAAGTTTTAAATTAAATTTCTGTATACAACAATTATAATGAGAGCGTTGGAACTACTTATATCTCTCTCATATTGTAAAATTTCAACAATTTGAAAATTCAAAGCGGAACACATCAATATAATGGTGATAGAAATTCAAGAATGCGTCACATGTCACTGATTATACATGAATACATAAAGTAGTATTAGCAAGGACAGGACATGATCCTCTTATGAAATATTGACTGGAGAGTGATTCATCGGTCTAGAGGAGTCACTTCTAGTTTATTAAAATCAATAAAATAATCAAATAGGTACACTCAATAAAATACCTGTTGTAGGTATATAATCAATCATTGAATAGGCGAAATAAATCACTGAAAGCGGTATATATCACAAGCATAGTGCGAGGTGGTAGAGTATATACATTACAGAGGACATAGAGCCGATGTGATGTCCTTGCCGGTATCAATAATATACAGAAGAGGTGTACAGCATTCTTAATGTGAATATAGCATGGATATATAATGACAACTATTCAGGCACTGGTACAGCACCTACCTATGCACAGTATTCACTGCATACTAGTATCCATATCATAGCTATATGAACAGCTAGCTATGCTCGCTTGCTTGCTTGTAGTAATAAATCAACAGCAAGAGAACAACACAAATAGAACTTGAATAATAGATATTGGAGAGCTGAATACAACACTAGAACTTACCGCATGTCTAGTGACTATATGCTATGATGATATATAGTATGTGATAACTATGTGTGTGTGTGTGGGTGTGCTTGAGATAATGTGTCTATGTCATAGATACACGCACAACTACACACACACATATATATATGTATAAATGAATTAAATTATTAAATAAATTAAATAATTATATTTTCAGTTAAAATAACAATTAATATTAATGATATGGAGTTTTTATATAGTTATGATAAATTGATAGAATTAATCATATTATACGATGACCAGTATGATGACCAATGGATGATTAGGGTAGGTTAAAGTAGGCTAAATATCACCAAATATTCAGACATCATTGCTAAAATAGTATTTAAATCAATCTTATATTTGTGATTATATAACAAGGTGCATTGCCTGATCAACACTCATTATTATATCTGTATCATATGGGCGACCACAACTACAGAGAATATGCAGCTATGTTATTGTGAACACGTTACAAGGAAACAGCACATTCATTATATTTACTAGAAAAAGAAACAGAAAATAATATTATGTAATTAATATTATTATTATTCTTATCATACTATATCTATATCATACTATATATGTAGCATACACTATTTGTAGCATAATATAGATGTATCATACTGTATAAGGTAATTATGTTATATAGCTAAAGCGGATGTTATTGATATTGATGTTATTGATAGATCATATACAAAGTTAAAGTAATTAAAAGTCTCAAAGCATAGGTCATTATCATATTGGTTTCATTACATACAATGTGATCTGTATTCATCTGTATGTAATCAGTATGTGAATATGCAGGAGTATTCATAGATATGCACAGCCATTTGAATATATTGCATTACAGTGTGGAGTATTTATTATTAATCCTTGCAGAATGGACACCTGCATTGTACTGGCCACATGTATAGTGGAGACTGGCAAATCTATTGTGAAGCTATGAATTCAATGAAATAGTGATGAGGTAGGCATTATTTAGATGTAATGGCATATCAATATGCATACCATTTATAATCATTGCCACCATCATCATTAATGTTTAATAGAAATAAATAAAGTTCTATTTAAGATTCATTTTATTATTTTTATTGAGATCTTTATTAGAGGATTGTTAATATATATATATATATATATATATTAACTAAACATTAATAATTTTATATTTGTAATGCAAAAATATAGGTGTGCTGTTTCTAGCATGGGTAATTGTATCTAATATATATCTAAGCAATTTACACAGGCTGTCCAAACATAGGCCAACTGTCCTTGCATTTATTGCAGCTATAGCTGACTATAGTCAGGCTAGAGCTAAGCCAGTTACATTGAACAACGAAATAACAATAACAAACACTCATATTGTATGCATGATGAGTCATGTTTAAATCTAAAAATAGATTAATTACATTGTGTATCCACTATAAAACTGGTTGAAAATATTTAATAAATACTTTAATTAAAAAAAATTAATTTATAAGCATAGATAAATAAATCGACAATCCCTATTGCGATCAGGGTACATTCAACTGTCCGTGCTACATCCATAACACCCTAAGTAACTCATATAGATGTAATGTGAGATCTTCTAATTAACATTAAATGTAGTAAACAAAATTTATCAAATCATTTATTTAGATATAAATGTGTTAATGATAATATTTTGTATTCATAAATAATATTATTTTTATATGGTGACTTTTTATTCATTTATTTTGGTATTACAAATTTGAGATAAAAACAATAACCAAATATGTTTTTCATATGTATTAAACTATTTCATTAATAGTATGTGAATATATATATTTATAAATCAAACTTTCATAAGGAATTGTTCATAACACAGTATTAAAATATGTACAAATAAAATAAATATAAAAATAATGTATTCAATAATATTACTTTATTATGGATATTATTTAGTATCTGTCTAATGTTTATCAATGACAACAGTTTAGAAATATCATAAAGGGCAACTTTTATGACATACCATAATAATTAATCATTTATATTTTTTTTTATTTTTTAATCTACATGACTAGCTGGTATTATTTCATAATATTTTATAACTTATATTGACGATTTTAGTTATATTAGATATTATTAGAATATTTTTTAGGTTTATATAATTTTTAATAAAAACCTAGATGCATACAGTTATTATTTTATCTTATCATATTATTGATGTTTATTAGTAAAAAATATAGATTTATTCTGAATAATGATTGTGCACAACCTATATTCACATTTCAAACTATTATATTTATTCTACTATTTTGTTGTTCCATATGTAGATAAAATAAGTTTACATAAAATTGTTGATAAACATTTTCATAGAAATAATTGTTAATATATAATATCTATAAAAATACCATTAAAATATAATGGCTATTTTATATGTATATTTTTATATATTAAATATTTATTCATCACTTTCATACAGTATATATATATTCTTTGTATAAAAAACAAAAAGAGTTCAATGTATTTAATAGTTTTATCTATACATCATGTATGTAATAATGGAGCTACGTATTTTCTATCTACAAACATGTGTGAAATGGGTGAGGTATGAGGTATGCACTAGGGGATACCATTAATGATGCGTTCACACTGCTGACAACATGTAATATAATGTTGCAGACTGAGACTCTGGCTATTAGTTATAAGGGGTGGACACACGGCAAAGAACAAAGCGAGCAACAGCTGTTGTGCTAGTGCGGGTACAAGTCGCCATGATAAACGTATGAAAAGTTATATTTGCGAGCATCTTGTTGCTCATTATTTTACTCTCTATCTGTATACGTAATTCACTGGCAATAAATGTAGCAATAAATCGTCGAGCACTGGCAACAATTCACCACTAAAATCAACATGTTCTATTTGGTGGTACTTGTTACCGGAAATATAAACAATGCATTGCATTTTGGTAGTTATTTTCAACCAATAGGATGTTTAGAAATGTAAACACTGTTAAACGGTTTATTTTAAATTAAATAAGTGACATATCATTATTTAAAGATAATCTTATGATTGTATAGCTGAAGTAAAAAGTAAAGTATTAAACGTGAGCAATTATAACTCAATTAGAGTGTCTATTTCATTATTATCCAGGTTCAAATGGTGAACAAAAATAAATTCAAATATTTGTAATAATTTTATAACGGAAGTTTTAATAATTCATTAATCGCGTCACGCAAACAACTACCGCTATCTGAACACATAAATAATGTTTAATTAGTAATAAGTCAGAATGATTGTAGTTCAATATTTGAATACCCTAAATAGTTAGTATCGAGCAACAAGCACAGCAACAGTCTGCCGCACTTGTTGCTCGCCATGTGGACACCCCATTTAACAAATAATCACAGTTTACATGACACAGAAAATAAGCGAGACCACCTGTTTACAATACAACTTAGTGATATAGCTTAGTTTAAAGTACATTTTACATAGACAGAATGATAAAATTCACATATATTGCTAATTATTGAATACATCATATTATTATAATGTAGTAAAAATGAATGTGCATTAGAATAGTAGACTAGGTTTTAAGTTGATATGTAATAAGTGGTAAACTTTGTTATTTGACTTTAGTCGTTAGTAAACAATTCCAATCTGAGTCAATTATGTTATCGTGTGAACGCAAATGAAAGTGTTCCAGATATAAGACACAATCAGTAACTCTCATAATTACATCCACAAATCATAAACTATTTTCATTCTGACGGCCAATGTTGCTACATAGACTGTTAGCAATAGGGTAGAAATATATGAGATTATAGAAATACATGAAAAGATGCACCAACGTGTGAACACAGCCTAATGTGATATCTTTATTTTACATATGATTGAAATCATGTTTCTATCAAATGGTTTATTTATTGATCAAAATACATATACCACACAATACATACATTTAGTACAGGTACACAAAATACACATTCATATATATATATATACAACTTATTTCCATACATAATTTAGTCATTGTACACTATAATCATGACTTATGAATCATGAGCTATATGTATTTCAGTAGTATATGAAATAATGAGTCACCTGTAGCGACAATCACCTGACATATATATATATATATATATATATATATATATGTATATATATAAATAGTGAATAACTAATATATATATATATATATATATATAATCTATATAATGAATTTATCAAGAGCATTTAAAGGGGTGGTTACCTCAACAAACATATGATCAACAGATAACATTATTGGTTATTATCAAAGATAATAGGTTATATAGTATGTAAATGTTTTGCACATATATGTAAAGGGAATGATTACATAATAATCATCATTATAAGTTACTAGGCGGCTGGGGGCCCGTGTTGTTAGCTTACTATTTTTATTTTATTTTAATGATTTGCTAGTATAATATAGACTTATTTTCCCGTGGATTATATAATTTTGTTACTTTTTTTTATAAACTATAATTATGTACAATATTTTAATTACTGTATATAGCGTAAGTATACACATGAATAAGCTAATATATGCATATACACTCCTTTATGAGTGTAGGGTAGTGGCTATGGTCAAATATATTATTGTATTATTGTTTCCATGGTAATATTAATGTAATTATTATTTATAGCATTTATTAAAAACTATTGTGTATGTCATTCGTCTTACTTATTTTAAATTATTTAAATAAATAATTATATAAGCAATTATATATATATATATATTACGTATTGATATTTGTGGTTTATTTAGTAGAAACTTCCACATACTGATATACCACATATCTGTATATCTATTTACACTTTACATATACAGAGTTGGTTAATGACTCATAAGCTATAAGTTATATGACTAAGCAGAACATTCTTCTTAAAGAGATATCAACTAGCAGACCAGACAGTTAATAAGTATAGTTAGCATCACAGCATTCATACACTAGGCTAATAAATAACCACTCTTCTCTCTCTCTCTCTGATACTGTGTCTAATATGTACAACTACGATCTCTGTTATAAACTGGAGAGAGTAAGAGAGAGAGAGAGAGAGAGAGAAAGATATTTTACTATATACTATCTATTACTACAATATTACTATTTACCATCTATTCCATCCATGATACTGCCTTCTTTGATGCGTTTGATAAATGCGAGTCCAGCACCATTGTCTGTAATGGTCAAGCCTAGAGCTTCATCCTGGCAGGGGGGGATGGAGTTATTATTGAGGGTTGAGTTATTAGGTACAGAGTTTACTCATGATAGATGCGCTTTTAATGTGTTTTGATAAGTATTCATCACTAACATAAACACTCGGCTTAACGTCGATGATGATATACAATTATCACACTGTTTCACTACTATTGTATACTTATATGTATGGAGATACGCGTAGAAATGGATGCACGACTACATCCACATTAGCGAGCTCGTGGTTGATCTTAGCAGGCGTTCAACCTTTTTAAGTACATCGACGACCTTCGGTTGACCTTTGATGTGCGCGAATATGAAGTCTTCGAGTCCGATCTGACCTCCGAGAAGGTGATTCATGTCCACTTTATGCGTGTTTAGCGTGCAGAAGATAATCTGGGTGTACGGCGATAGGGATGAGGGGGGGCGTGATGAGGGGGTGATGGGGGGGTGGTGGGGGTGGTCACGAACACGTAGTACTCAAGGTTAATTATCGCCGGTAATTATGCATAAACGTGTGCAAACATGCGCTTACGACGTGTACATAATTAATTCAATTGCGAATTTAACAGTGTAATTGAGCGACGCGAATTCCGATTACGTATAATTCTAGAATAGTATATTAAACTATTCAATTAAAAACTATATATATATATAATATATATTATATGTATATATATATACATTTAGAGTTACGTATATTTATGCTATTATGCTCTATAGATACAAATATTCATTATATGTTACGATAAATTCAATTATAAATATAATAATAGGCGAAAGATTCACTGATATTTTTAGATATTTATTCTATCATAATTATATAATATCATGGGTTTATTATATATTATTATGTTACATCATGTATCATTATTAAAATATAATATTACATAATAGTATATAATATTATATGACATAATACTACATTATATTATATAATACTATATCGGATTATATTCAGTATATCAATGTAAAAAATAAAGAACAGATAATATTATAAAATAAATTCTAATTCGTGAAAAAACTAAAACAACTATAGTTTTGTCATGAATATTATAATGAAAGAAAATAAATCACTTGAGTACACCAATCTATTAATCATTTGATATAGCTAAAGTACATATGTATTAACCATGATAGGATGATATTTAATACAAACTCAACATAATATTCATTTAGTATATAAATACATAATATATATATATATATATATATATATATATATATATATATATATATATATATATATATATATATATATATATATTACATATTCATAGATTCATGTGTTATCTTATGTATCTAGAACAAAAATAGGCCATGAATACAGTTTGTAATATTAACCTATATTAGATAGGTTTTGAAATTAATCAGCTAAGGGTTAAGATAATGTATTATATACTGAAAATGTATAATTTAAAATAATACTATATATATATATATATATATATATATATATATATATATACATATGTGAAATGATTATATAATATGCATAATTACATAGAGATATATAAGTAAGTATATTATGTGCTAATCTTTCTAGATCTGTAAAGCTATATCTAATATGAATATCTGTATCACTATCAATGAGTACATCACTGATGTGTGTATGTGTGCATGTATGTGTATGTGTGCGTGTATGTGTGCGTGTGTGTGTGCGTGTGTGTGTGCGTGTGTGTGTGCATGTATGTTGTCGCGAATACTTCTAGAACATGTGTAATGATAAGGGGTATAGTTCCAGACAGTGTTGAGAAACTCTTAAATCTAGTCTACTATTGCACTTGCACTAACTCTCCATCTATTATACACATAGAACTTGCACTTCAAATAACATTTCATTGTATTTGTATACATCAGCCGCATTGATTTCAGCATTTGCACTATGAAATCAAATAGTACTGGTGCACACAGAACTATTTAGTGTCGCAGCACTGCCCACCATTGCTTACAGGAGATGGGGGGGGGGTCACTGTGATGTTAATGTCATCGTTCATTGTTGTCATAGTGTTTCAACTGATGTGATTAAATATATTGTGACATTAATTAATTAATTGATTATCATTTTACATGAATTTATAAAATTTAGTAATATTTATTAATATTTATTCAGTGATGTTTAAGCAAAAATAAATCATATCCTTATTAATAAGAATGTAATGACGCAGAACTCTGTTGTTACTTTACATATGTATTGAATATAGTATGTATGATAAGTATCATAGATAGTATCTATTAGATAATGTATAATATCTTATGAAATATTTCATATACATATTTATATGATACCATATGACAAATTTCTTATACATATCAGTGAATTTATAATAATAATGTATTTACTAAGTAAAATTCGATTCATAAATACATTACATATTTTTATATATTCATATTTTTATATTAAATATTTTATATTATCATTAAATTAGATTTAATAGCGTGGATTAATTTACAAACAGATTCGATATTATCGTTACGTTACAAATTAAAAGTGTATAAAATATAACCACAAATAATTCTACTTACATAAATATGCACATACATATATTATTTAAAGAGATAGTAGGAGAGAATTAGAGAGAGAGAGAGAGAGAGAGAGAAAGAGTGAGTGAGTGAGTGAGAAAGAGAGAGAGAAAGCGAGAGAGAGTGAGTGAGTGAGTGAGTGAGTGAACCCTCTATTACTTCTACTATAGACTACCTCTGTTCTAACTCTCTCTCTCATGACAATGCAGCTATATGATATAGGAGATAGTGCTTGATATAGTAGTAGACGATGATACATAATCTGTCGTGCATAGTGGTGATGTGTTACACGTGGGCTAGTTATATGTACAGATGCCCCATAGGTATGCCACATGGTCTTAGCTGATGTACAACAAACAATAAAATTTACGGATACTCTTGTTGTTGTTGTTGTTGTTACCGATGGAGTCATTTCATCCCATCCAAGAACTTAGATAAACATTTTTTACTTCTAACCATTTAAATAGAAATAATGTCCCTTCGAAGCCGCTCTCGTGTTAAGCATCCCCGGTCATATTTTGTATACAATTACATAGGATACTTCTAAATATTATTGTAAGACCTATTTTTATGGTCCGGACGGGGGTCGAACTCACGACCTACTGCCTGCGTGTCCGACGCTTTAGCCCACTGATTAGCGCAATCTACGCAGGCAGTTACGGACACGACAGTGTACTAATGGCCATCTCTGCTCATTAATGATTGACGGAGATCGGTAATCTCTCCCTAATATTGACGCGAGGGTTGTGTATTCCACGCGAGTCGGTCGTGCATCATTAAATAAACGCCACTAGAGTTTGGGGAATATTCACTACCAGACGAAACGATAAAACGTATAGTTTAAATAGGGCACTCACCAATACAGTGTTCATATGTATAGGACATATATATATATATCGTAAATATATCGTAAATATAAACATATTAAAAGGGTGGCTATACAATAATTAGAAATAAAAATCAAGCACTTATTTTTTATATTACGTTTCAAAAAGTTGAATTAGCAACTATAGTTATATACTTAGGAGTGCAGGAATGATTTTGTTGGTTGGGGGTGATATCAAGTAATTATGATAACAATATCAGCTAAACTATTAATTAATTATTATAAAATATATATTGTATATATTGTAAAAATGTATATAAATTAATAAATTTGTTATGATATAAATATTTATTTATTTATAAAAGGTTTTTATAATTTTATATACAGTTTATAATATACTATATTATAATACGTTATTTTGAATGTTTTCTTTTCTCTAAAATGCATTAAAAACATACACAGATTTTATAGGTTATTATTTATTGTAAATGATGAAATTTGCAAAAGAATAAATAATGATAAAACAATATAATCTAGAACCTGTATTACTAATGCTTTCAATCTACTCATACAATAATACTTATAATAGTTATACTTATATACCTTGTATAGGTGAACCATAATTATATATAAAATGATATTATCAATAACATTAACATCCTCTTTACACTTTATACATTCCTATATAGGTATATATATATCATTCTTTAAACAATGTAAACAATTAATAAATTATGGATCTACTTAATAAAATCAGTTTGAATTTATTAGAAATACAAAAACTTAAAACTTGACAAGCTGTATTCACACATACACATCAAGCATTCCAGTTAACTATATAATGGTATTATGTAGGTGAATATTAAATAATACATAATGTATCTAGGATTATATATATACATATTTTACTAATTCATTTATATGGCATTATATATGTGTGTGTATGTGTGTTTGTATGTGTATGTGTATGTGTGTGTGTATGTGTGTATGTGTGTATGTATGTGTATGTGTGTGTGTATGTGTGTGTGTATGTGTGTATGTATGTGTGTGTATGTGTATGTGTATGTGTGAGTGGTTTACTATGTAAGCCTACTATATACTATATACATAGATTTGTATTTTACCTAAACTGGAAGAACTAAACATAGGAGAATGTTATGCTATATAGAAGATTACTTATTTAATTAAATTATTAATATATGTAATATCCATGTGGTAACCTTAATGTTTATAAAATAGTGAAATTATAAAGTTTATATTCAATATTATTTTTTTAATTTATTACTTTATATAATAAAATATTATATGAATGGATATCCATATAGGTATATATACCTAATTACATTATAATATTAAATCTATAATAACATATAATCAATATATATATATATATATATATATATATATATATCAGTGTAATATATTTATATATATATGAGAATGATTGTATGGGTGTATGGCATCAATATAA
Source organism: Osedax fenrisi (assembly GCA_964019155.1). NCBI lineage: Eukaryota > Metazoa > Annelida > Polychaeta > Sabellida > Siboglinidae > Osedax > Osedax fenrisi. The sequence continues at coordinate 82,168,910 of OZ025239.1, forward strand.
AGAAAGTTTCTTTATATCGATGGTGTATGGGTGTGCCAATATTTCACCAATAATGAATCATTATAATGAATCATCAATAATAATGAATCATTATTAAATAGGATATATTAACTAATTTAAAATGTAAAGTTTAAATGCCCATTATTCAATTAGATGTATCGTTCATTTGATAATTTCTAATTGGTAGAACAAGACATATAAGTTGATATAACTATTTAACTAATTAAAGCAGTAACTGGTTACTATAACCGGCTTGTATACAGTAGTAATAGTAGCTACTACTAAGTACTGGCTATATCCTTCTCCATTGAGAAATCAAGGTAGCGGTAATAGTTGTAATAGTTGTTATAAACTAGACCACGAACACAGTTCGTTATATATATCCCTACAATACGTTTGTTATCCTATCAACGGTCTACATAATACATGCTTTGGATGTAGGTATTATATGCCTATTACTATAACTATTATATAATACCTACAGAGGTTGGTCAAAACACCGGTATAGTTACTATCGTAGATACGTAACAATACCGGTATATCAGTTACGTTACCGGTGTACAGGAGTAGCTGCTAGACTTACCTCTTTCGGATCGATATTGAAGGAAACGGCTATCTTGCCGTACAACTCCTTAACGTTAGTGAATCCGGAGATAAGGGCTGTAGGAGATCCGTGAGCTTGCTGGCAGTTGAACACCATCTTGGGCGGTTCCATGGGGGCTTCACCGTCGGCTCCCGCCGGGACGGGGGCGGGTTCTTGAGGTTCTGGAACATTCTTGGGCGACGGCGACTTGCGGTTCGAGTCCTTCTTACTTTTGCTGAAAAACGGCATTTCGTGTCGGGCGTTCACACCGGCGAATGTAAACAAGCGACAAAAGTACGACCGACGGAGGTAATGTTATCGTCTGCGTTGAGTGACATATCTACCTGTCAGGTGATAGGCGAACTATTTTTAGAATACAATTAACCGTGTGTGTGTATGTGTGTATTTTACGTTAACGATCGGTCTATCTATAACTTAGGCATGCATATAGTTAATATAAATGATAATTGAAATATATATATATGTATATACATAAACATATACATATACATACACGTATATATATATATATATATATATATATATATATATATATATATATATAGGAATATATAAACCTATATAAAGTTTCTAATATATAAGCTATTTGGTGTTTTCCTTGAACATCATATATGACATCATACATTTCTATAGAAATGTAATTTAATATAACGATAAACTATAAATCTATGATGAAGATATAAAATATATATTTCTTACAACAACTACTTTCTTATTGAGTTAACTAATCTAATTAATAATGTATATGCAGCTTCTAACGCCACATAAACTTCCATAAATACTTAAATTACTTCCTAATGTCTACTTTCTTATTACGCCTTCGCTCGATTTAACTCACTTCACTTTAGAAGTGACTTCTTATTACACCAGTAGATAAATAAATATAGGGGAGGGAAGGGGGTAGTGGCCGAAGAGGGAGTAGTGGCCGTTTTAAGTAACGCTTAAATGGTGCTTGATAGGATAAAAAGTTCTATATACAATATTTAGATAATCCAAATATCTATAATATATAGAACTTTTTTTTTTCAAAATAATTAATTAATTACTCTAATTTATATATAATTAATAATTTTTTGTCAAATGTTGACAAAAAACATGATTATATATATTTATGCTTATTTATATGTAAGAGTATGTGTATATATATATAATTAAACCATTGAATCAAATAAGGTGCGTATGCATCATAAATATAATTATTTAATATTACATAATTAAAAAAATATAAATCGAATACATTACGAGACACCTATCGCATTTTCTGATACTAGCGGCCACTACTAGAGCCTTTCCTTATTTCAGTGATTTTGTTAATGCCTAATCAAACTTTTATATTATTAGGATAAACACTTTATATATAAAAGTGAAATCACAGTATTCTAGAACTATATGATTTCTAGTTAATTCAAAAAAATTACGTTTATATTATTAGGATAAACACTTTATATATAAAAGTAAAATCACAGTATTCTAGAACTATATGATTTCTAGTTAATTCAAAAAAATAAGAACCTAAAATTCAGTATTTATCGATATATTAGAAATCTTCTGAGGCATATTAATTATCGGCCACTACCCCCTTCCCTCCCCTATATATATATATATATATAGGGGAAAGTCCCCGATTACCGACCCCTAAATGATTATTTGTAATAACTTATTCAATATTAAATATATTTAATTGAAATTTTGTAATTAGGGTAATATTATGGCAATGAATAAGTGGCTATTTTAAATTGTTGATATAATTATATTTACAAGAATAAACAGGGGGGTCTGTAATCGGATACAATTGCCTAATACCGACCCCCTTCTCCTATTACCGACCCCCTAAAATAATAGTGGTATACATAATTGTAGTATTATAATATCCAATAAAATAGTAGATATACATAAATATAATTAATTATAACATGCAAGCAATTATTTTTTATTGAATTTATGTTTTAATAGTAATATTAAATTTAAATTTAAACTTTATAGTAATTATATTAAAATAGTATATATTATTATTTAATATTTAGTTATTAATCAGTATGTATATAATATAATGGAATCATGAATCCTTAATCTATATCAATGATAAACAAACAACTTATGACATATTTTTAAGTAAAATACTGATCTATTTTGATTGTATATTATAAATCACATGGGGGTCTGTATTAGGGTAATTTAGGGGGTCGGTAATAGGAAAATTACATGGGTTGCTATAATTAATATATATTGGTTAATAGTTATTTAAATTATTAATTATTTAAATTATTGTTATAATAGTTATAAAAATGTTATTGTTCTACAATATTATGCTCAGTATTAAGTTTTCTTTTAAATAATAAAGTATTTACAATGATTTAAAAAAAGTTATTATTCAAATATTTAAAAAATAAAAACAGAATATTACATTTTATCAAATAACAATTGTAGGATTATATATTTTTTAAAACAAAATACTTATTCATATTTATCATTAAATACTAACAGTTCGTGTATATATTATTTTTTGATATCTCTAATAGTTACTGAGATACGAGAGGGGTCGGTATTAGGAGGGGGTCGGTAATCGGGGACTTTCCCCTATACTCGATAGAACAGGGATGATGTTAAGTTTCACTAATCGTTCTTTCATAAGCACCACCTATCTCACAAAGCGAGTGACCACTAATCACACAATATTTGTATAATTTGTGTTTTATAAGTTTCTAACCACGTGACATTGTATACATGAGTCATTTTTTTGCACATGCCTTTAGTAAATGGCCTACATATGTTAACACATTAAAATGCATGCATTACATTAACATGTATATATAATTTCTATATTTGTTATCAAATATTCATTAAGTTGTATGTATATATCTAGAGGTCGTATAAGTCCCTAATACGGATAGTGTCCGTAGGACACCCTGCAACTAATCAGCGCGCAGCGTATGAAGTTCATAGTGTGAATTATTCTGATTTTCATAAAAATCGCGTGCGTTATAATAGTAATATAACCAATAAAGCTACATCTTAAATTTGTATTATTTAGATACTTAAATTGTATTATTAATTAAAAAAATAATATAAATAAATAAATTATTAACTTTAATTAACTTAAGGGGAGGTCTCAGCGCTCGCGCGAATAGTCAAAAACACATGTAACAGATGGGCATATACATGGTATATGCAAATAAGGCTAACAATAGAACTATTCAGTGTATTCAGCTAATTTTTTTTTATCATGTTCATATTATACAAATACATCTTTGTAAAGAATAAAATTGTCAATATATACTATATTATATATATATATATATGTATATAAATAACATTTTATTTTTTTATGTATTTTGATTATAAAATGAACTTATATAAAGAATTTTATAATATGCTTCTTTGTAATTATTCATATAAATATAATCTCTATATAACAATAACAATTATTAAAAAAGCTGCAATAGTTTTTTCTGTAGCCACTCTAATGCGTACATACCTAGCATAAATATTGATCATCTAATAAATCGCATTTATAAATTATAAATCACTTATATATTTTTTTAGATAGAGAATGGTGATAAAAACATGTTTTTATGTGATTTATAGATCGTTTTTGGATACCATTTTTTCACAGATACTAAATTACTTATTAAATGGTAGTTTTATTGAATAATATTTTTTTTTTGTTTTATGAAAATTTATCGTTTTCAACGCTGAGACCTCCCCTTAATTAAATTAGAATAAATTATTCATAAAAATAATTATAAATAATGTAATTGTGATTTGTCTGATTGATTCATCAATAATATATAGTTTATCTAGTGTATACACTATATATAGGGTGTCCGTATTATACATAGAGCTAGAGAGAAATGTCTCTTTAGCTCTATGGTATCATAACACATGGTATCCGTATTCGGACATGGGTACCGAATACGGACACCCCCGATGTGGGACCCACGTCGTGGACCCACGTCGTGGGTCCCCCGTTATCTATGGAATTAAAAGATTAAATACAATTTTAAAATCACTATAATATCTATCTAATATCTATAATCATATAATATTAATATATTGTAATATTTGAATACAAATAATGAGTCATAAAATGTTAAGACCATTTATTATTAACGTGTCCGTATTAGATTACTTTCCCCCATCAATATAATTTAAAATTAATATTAAGATAGAAACATTTTATCTATTTTATATTTATTTCGTTAATCATAAATAAAAAAGAGAAAGTAGACTTTTTTTTTAATTTAAACATTTATCTGCAATAAAATTTATAATTAATAATCTTACTATTAATTAATTTATATTAATATAGGATTTGCAAACTTCGTGTTATATTTTCAAAAAAATTACAAACTTTACGTTTTAATTTGCAAATGACTTTCGTCCACTTTTATATATATATAGGTACCTATGTAGGTATATTATAGTCTATAGTATATGGGAAAGTTCCCTATTACCAACCCCTCCTAATACCGACCCCCCACGTATCTCAGTAGCTATAGGCCTATTGCAAATCAAAAAATTATATGTATCAAATATTAGATATTTAATGGTAAATATGAATAATTATTCATATTCAAAATACTTAAGTATTTTGATTATCAAAATATTCAATCATACAATTGTTATTTGATCAAATGTAATATTCTGGTTTTACTTTTTAAATATTTGAATAATACATTTTTTTAAATCTTTGTAAATACATTTAAATTAAAATAAAACGTAATTCTATGCACAATATTGTAAATCAATTACATTTTTATAAAAATTATAAAAAATAATTTAATTATAATAACTATTTACAAATATATTTTAATTATAGCAATCCATATGATTCTCCTATTACCGACCCCATAATTACCCTAATCAAAATAGATCCGTATTTTACTTTAAAATATGTCGCAAGTTGTTTGTGTATCATTGATATACATTTATGATTCATGATTAATAAATAAATATTAAATAATAATATACACTATTTTAATATAATTACTATAAAGTTTAAATATAAATTTAATATTAATATTAAAACATAAATTCAATAATAAATAAACTATGTAGGGGAAAGTAACCTAATGCGGACACTTTAACAATAAATGGTCTTTTCCAACATTTTATGACTTATTATTTTTATTCAAAAATTACAATATATTAATATTATTTGATAATAGATATTATTGTGATTTTAAAATTGTATTTAATCTTTTAATTCCATATATAACGGGGTGTCCGTATTCGGTACCAAATACGGATAGTGTCCGTCGGACACCCTGTGTTATAATACGGACACCCTATATACCACTAGATAAACTATATATTATTGATGAATCAATCAGACAAATTATTTATACAATTACATTATTTATAATTAATTTTATGAACAATTTATTCTAAATTAATTAGTATTATATTAAATAATTTATTTATTTTTTAATTAATAATTCAATTAGAGTATTTAAATAATACACATTTTAGATTTATGGGGGGGGTGGGGGAAATCAGATATAAAATTAAAATATTAAATAAAATATTTGATTATAAAATTTATATCCAGGATATCAGTAACAAAAATATACATACAAACATCATCTATATCCAATACCTTAAGGAACTTATTTTCGCCAAGAGTAAGAGCACTAGCAACAATTGCCCTCTCACAACAATTGCATCCTCGTCCCCGAAAGGAACCTTTACCGGCCACATAAAGAATCAATACAAAGTAGTCGAGAATATCTTATATTAAAAATAAAAATTTGACTTACCTACTGAATAGAAAATAATACAGATAGAATGTTAAATAAATTTAATATGTAATTAATTAAGGTTTATAAAATATATACAATTTAAAATAAAATACAAAAATAAAATTACAAAATCCCCACATTATTTCTCATCATGTATTTAAAATAAATAATTGTATAATATGTCATCTAAAAAAATATAAACCAATAAAACACTAAAATTAAAAATTGTACAACAAATTAAAAAATATAAAAAAAACTATATAAATAAAAGCTATAAAACTATAAAATAAAATATATATAAATAATTACTGATAATATAATGTAGCCAATAAATTAATTAATATATCATACAATACATTAATTCAAAATAGAAAATCTAAAATATAGAATTACAATTAATAAGACGATATCATAAATGATTTAAAAATTGTTTTAAAATGATTCAATTTCGTAATAATTCTTATTTTTGTGGTAATATGTTCCACAGAATTAGACCTGTATTCGATAAAAAAATGCTTTTCGGTCAGTTCATACTTTTTTCCTATGAAACAGATTTCCATTATAAGAATTAGATTTATATAATAATTGTACATTCTTAAGTAAAACATTATTCCTAGCTCGAAACATAAATTTTATACTATTCATTTTTACAATATCGTCAAATGTAAGAGAATTAGAAATAGTATAAAAATTATAAGTAAAATGATTACCAATACATTTTATTGCTCTTTTTTGTAAAATAAAAATATTTTTTAAACTGGATCTGAAGGTATTTCCCAAAATATTTGAACAATAATTTTGATGTAATAAAATGTAAAATAAAGCATTATATAATAAAAATAAAGCATTATATAATAAAATTAAAGATTTCATATTTAATTTATTTTTAACTTTGTGTAAAATTGCAATTGTTCTAGAGAGTTTACTTGAAACTTTATTGAGTTGCAATTTCCAATTCAATTTACAATATATAATGACACCTAAGAATTTTATTTAACTGACTTGTTTAACTTTAATGTTATTAATATTCAAATCCAGATTAATATTTCTATTTTTATTTCTTATATTAAATAATAATATTCGTCATACCATATATATATATATATATATATATATATATATATATATATATATATATATATATATATATATATATATAATATATATTATAGTCTGTAATGAGTACAATGTACACAGTGTCCTTTTAATAACGTACATTGTATGGTGTATGAGGAATAAGGAACAGAAACGGATAACATAAAAGGAATGGCAATGGATAACATTAAAGTAGGGAAAAGATGAACGAAAAGGAATTGATAGTGTGTTACAAATGGAACTTTGCCCAACACACTGTTGATAACTGATAAATTCCCAACTCATACTAATGGTTAAATATTGTAGAATTATAAATATAATAAATGTATAAATTGTGTATAATATTTAAAGATTTTGATAATTAACTTACAGACAAGTCTACAAATTATACATGTGTTTCTGTATTGTGTACACATTCTCTGCGTTAAATACAGTACATATTATGCTGTAACTTGGATTAGTGTAAGATAGTTTTATATCTAGTATTTAGATTGCAAAGATCACACACATATATGGTCACTAAAAACTAGCCACATTTATTAGGAGTTTATAGTTTTTAAAAGAGTAGCAGTTATTCTACATCTAAAAATGTTGATTATCGTTTAATAATTGTAAGGAAATAACCTAGATAATTACACTTCATAACTGAAATAAGTTTCCGACTATATAAATACAAAGTGGACAATATACTACAGGTACATATACTCTACAAATTTATAACTTATCTCGGTGTATTAAAATATATTATTTGTATTTAAAAAATTAGTTAACAATTTAAATTAATCATAATCTGAAAACTTGTAACTGATGTTGGCATTTGTTACACCATAATAACACACTAAGCAACCTATGTCAGGTATGAAACAGTTTAGTAGTGACCTATGTAAATAACATGGTGCATGCTACAGTTAAGCTGATCTCCAATTTTACCATCTAACACTATAGTGGAGTACAACACTATATAGAAACTATAGTTTCTTGTCTAGAATATTAGTATGATAATTTTATAATATACAGATATTACAATTTTCAGATGTAGGAAATCCTATAGAAAAATTTAATGATTAATTTTGTCAAAAAATGTATTACAAATCTTATATTTCACAAAATCTAAAAATATAAAGGAAACACCCTGTTGCAAACAATATTTATTGGAAAATAATATATATAAATAAAACATGTAACTATACAAAACAACACCATGGTACTATTACTTAGAAATACTAATTATATTTAATATATTGATTACGATACTTAATAGATATACATACTCCTTCCATATTCAATAATTCCACATTTACATCCTGTAATAATATGTCATGGTATTAACTTTTAATTAGTATATATATATATATATATATATATAAATGATGATAATAAACAGTTTACATCCAGTGTTGATCCCAAGCGAAATGGTTAAATCTTTACACCGACGAACTCCGACAAACTACAACACCTGTACAATGTACATTAGGGTGGCTCGTCAGTCATTAAATATGTTGCTTCAGTAAAAACTATAAACATATAATATATATAAACAGTAGTGTAACAACTAAAAATTGTGTTATACTCAATTGAGTTGTCAATTTGATGTTTAATAACAGTTTATAGGAAAAATACTTGTTTTATAATTATATTTACTGCGCATGCGTAGCATTTATTTATCTTTAGTTTTACCTTGACAACCAATTAATTGATATCGTCTTCTAATTTAATTATATATTTAATATGCATTTAAGAGACTTAAGAGACTTAAGTATATTTAAATCAAAATATGAATCTAACAAAATCAGATTTTAAATTTTGTATAGTTAAAAATATTTTTATTTTTTTTAAATTAGAAAAAAATATAATATAAAAAAAATTTTATTGCGGTCATCTCAATGATAATTAAAATTATAGTATGGAAAAAAAAAATAAAATTGACCAATTCCTAGAAATTTTTAATTCATCTTTCCTTGAAAATATTTATTTTTTCTATAGAAATCATTAAAATTCAAATTATTCCTAGAAAAATATTTTTACAAATTTTTTTTTATAATCATATATAGTAAATATATATTATACATTTATTAAGAATATAATAAACTTGATCTGAATTTTATTTTTGATTAAAAACAAAAAACAACAAATATTCAATAAATAATAAACATAAAAAGTTTAATCCTAGAAATGATAAAATTATAAAGAAATTATTATTTTAACATTTTTTTTCTTCTGCTATTCTGTTAATAATATTTAATTCTAGTACATATATATCGTATGACAAAATTCATTAATAGGAAGTATATTAAAAAATGTATTGAATTAATTTTGTATCTACTCCATTATAAGATTTCCTATCAATCCTATGTTAAAATTGAAAGTCATATTGACTATTCAATATTTTACGAATTAAGTTAATTTTTTTTGTATTGAATTATATTACATGTTTTCTAATATTATCTTACTGAAGCGATAAATTATCTGAAAATTTTATATTTTTCAAGCCGCTCTAATGTACATGTGTACTTGGGTATTTTATATAAAACATTATAGTAATTAAACATTGGAAAAAACATATTGATACAATGATATATTACTACTGATGAGTTGTAAAAGTTACATTCATAACGGATGGATATGACCTGGCCTGGAAATCAGTGAGATTAACTTTCAAACCGTTGATGATGACTATATATAGTTTATATAGTCTATATAATATATTATCGTAACGAATATGATAATTGTATAATTAATAATCAACTAATAACCGATAATACGATACAAATATTAATACCTCTCCAACGATTTTCCGAAGGAAAGATATAACACTTACGCGAAATCGTGTAATTCGAATTTGTATACAAAATACCTCAGTGCCACCTATAGCGGGTTATTTTTAGGAACTATGTGTTGTTTATAATGTAAATTCGTATTTAACTATACACTTTTAAAATGTTAAATAATATGCTTTAAATTAATATTTATATGATGAGAACTAAGTGTTCATTACTAATATATAACAAACAAATATGATATTTATGTTTTAAATTCTATAAGTATATATTTAGTAAGTAAAAGCTAATTTATATTGCATGTAATTTAATAGAGCAATGAAAACATTGTTGTATGCAAACAGAGCCGAACCTAAGTATATTTCAGTGATTTCGATACTACTGCTAGCAGCGGCAGGGGATATTACTAAATTACGTTGCATGCATAGGGAGTGTTATATCTTTGCTTCGCAAAATCTTTGTCCTCTCTCTCTCTCGTTCAATTCTGTAATTAATTTAAAGCAGGACATTTATTTACGTTATAATGGCAAATAAGATCTCATGATGAAAGTTATCAATGATCCTACAGTTAATAACGCTAGACTCGTTAACATCTGATATCATCTAGGTCATCTATTTTCTAAAAAAGTAGAAATCATACATTTTTCATGTAAAAATAAGGGAATCATATCAATAATAAAACTTATGCAAAAATGTATACACGAGTAGATTATAATACTAATTTGTGAGTGAAATAACCGTCTAAGCAGGTCAGTTGTTTAATGCATCAGACACGTAAGCAGTAAGATACGGGTTAAAACCCCATCATCATCCATAAAATAACATTTTTAGAAGTAACTTTATGTAATTGTGTATACAAAAAGATCTGCTGTCATTAAAATCTTGTGCAGGAAAGCGGCTTTGAAGACACATTAGAGAGCAATTTGTTTATAGTAAAAAATGTACATCTAAATTGTTAGATGGGATACCACCAGACTAACAAATAATGCAAATGTTGTCAATAATATTACTGAGTATATTATACTGAATATTTTATCATTATATATAATTTATAGAGTAAGGATAAGTATCAAGTTTAAATTGGTTTTTACCGCATATGGTAATACCTCAGTAAAAACCGGTAATAACCTGTCCGATAATAGATTTTTGCCATGGTAAAACCTATATTAAAGTCTAAATTATAAAACTTAATATTGTATACGAAATTAAACCTAATAGTCTATAATTTGTAAATAAATATCATTTATAGATTTGTTATGAGCTTAGTAATAAAAGCTTAATGTAAAGTAATATTAAATTATCAAACAATATTATATTAAAGTTTTTTCTAAGGAAATATATAACACTTACATAAAATAGTGTAATTCTATTTTGTAAACAAAACAGAACAGCGTCACCTATATAGATTCAATTTTATAAAAAAAAATTGTTGTTTATAATATAAATTCATATCAAAATGTACACTTGAACACAAGAATGTAAAATAATATTTTTTTAAATTGTATTTATAATGAAAACAAAATGTTTATTACTAATATATAACAAAGCAATATGATATTTTTGTTTTAGATGCTATGGAGTCGTGCGCTCATCTAAACAATGATATTTTTGCTCTAAAAATTCTAAGGATAAATAACTAATGGAGATATAATGGAGATATAATTATACTTAATTTTTTTTTATTCAATAGATACTTTCCGCCATCATATAGTATCTGTTTTTATATAAATGTAGTTTACATTTAAAATGGTGTAATAAAATAGTCTCAATTAGTTAAATATTTATTTTTTCATTAAAATTCAAGTTTATTATCATTTATTTAATTAATATAAAATATAATAAAATAGAAAAATATAAATTTATATTTATAGTAATAGTTTAATAATAGTTATAAAGTATTATAAAAAATCAATAATGAATAATATAAAGTAAATACAAGAATATAACGTCTTGACTAGACAGAGATCATTATAGAAAGAACGCATTTCTAAATTTTCTGTGGGATGTGTCTCCTTTCAACCAATGATATCTTGTTATACACATACGTTATTTGTTTATTAATTATATGTAATTTATCTATAATTATCTTATAATAATGTTATCTTGTAAATATAGAAATTTCTTTAGTAAAATATTTTTATACGATATCGAAATATACTATTAAATGTGACAAGTATTTACAAAAATAGCAAATATATTAATACGTTTCATGTAAATTTCAAATAATTATTATATCGATTAGGCTTATAAAAACACTTTATATTGAAATAAATAATCACAAATAATTAGAGAAATTTTACAAATTTATAAATAATATATTAAATATTGAAAATATATAATAACATTTTTTTGTTAAAATAAAAATATTAATCATACTTATTAATTAACTACTTTAACATGGTCTAAAAATCATTAATTAATTTTGAATTTAATATATATTTTTAAATAAATAATATATTTTATTAAAATTTAAATATATATAAAATAAAAGATTCAATTGGATATAACTAGTATTTTTTTTTTTCAAATATTAAATATTAAAAAAAAAGTTTATTTATTCTATATTATTGTATTAAAATTATTAATATTATCATTGTTTTTTCAATATACAATCTATTTGAAATATTTATTGAGATTTCAATAATATATATTATTTAATAAACAAAATTTTTCTTTATATATAAAATACATAACATGTCAACAAATATAGAAAAAATCCTATAATTATAATTTAAATATTGTTTTATATTATCTAGACATAACAAATATATTCAAATTATTAATATCAATATCAAAACTATTAATTTAATTTTTAATTTTATTAAATTTTTCTCTTAGTTTGTATAAATAAATCAATAGGATACAGGAAATATTAACAATACTATTTTTATTTTAATAATAAAAAAATGTAAAAAGCATACTATTTAGAGAGGATTAGATTTTTTCCAGTTTTTAACGTAATTTAACATCAAAGAGATGCTTTTTTGCTATTTTAATCAGGTTTTACCAAAAATATCAAATCCTGAAAAGTATGGATTGAAATAATAGATATAAAACATGCAAACTGAAAATAAACAACATTCAAAGAGTTTATATAGTTATCCACAACCAATCATTAACATAATTTAATTAAATAATCAATACAAAGAAAGAGATGAAAATATATTGTTTATTGAGGATGTTTATCTAAAAAGTTGAATACAAAAGAGCATGTGCATATATATATATATATACATATATGTATGCACGTAAATGTGTGTGTATGTAAATATATACATGTGTATATATATATATATATTTATATATAAATATATAAGTAAATATATAAATAAAAATGTACTATAAATATGTTTATAATATATTATTATAACATAACAATGTATCAGATAAATATGTATACATTTTATATATATATATATAAGTAAATATATAAATAAAAATGTACTATAAATAAGTTTATGAATATATTATTATAACATAACAAATTATCAGATAAATATTTATACATTTTATATACATATACACATATAAAGTATAGAATTAAATTTGTTTAGGTCTATTAAAAATTTATATACAAAAATATATTTTAAGAAAATTATTATAGACCGATAATATTGATTAAAACAATAATAAAATGTAATAATTTACTAAAATATAATAATACTTTAAAAATAATTATCATTCACCCATTTTTCAGATGTAAATAATAATAATAAATATACTATGTACACATAGAAACAAAACGGTATGATATGTTGCATTAGTGGAGTGTGTGATGTTGGTAAGGACGCACCCAGTTCAATTCGGTGTGCAGGGAGTCGCTACGAGAACTAGTGGCAAATATCTGGGTGCGTGTCTGCATCGAGAGCTGAGGCCTATGATTTGTATGTGCATGTGAGGGGAATACAGTCTGACTCATGGTGGTCTGAGGACGTTGACCGTTTGGGTCGAGATATTGGGCCAGGTAGCTATTGGTTCGGATGTAATTGGCAGGAACTGCTGAACCAGTTGTGTATTGAGATGAGGCTGTAGCTACTGATGTAGCCAACTGTTGTAATGGATCAATGATGGCATTGTGTTGTTGTTGTTGTTGCTGTTGCTGTTGCTGCTGTTGTTGTTGCTGTTGCTGTTGGTGTTGTTGTTGCTGCTGCTGTTGTTGTTGTTGATGTTGAAGAATATGTCGATTCTTCTGATTATCCAATTGTTTCTGGCGCAGCATAAGGAAATGCTTATCAACATAACCTCTCTTCTCTTGCGATAGTACACTAAACTGTTTAGGTTGAGAGACTTGTTCGTGTTCATCAACTGGTGCTGTGTTCTGGCGTTTGCGTAGCAAAGATAGGCTGCTCACGTTTACTATTGGTCTACCACCGTTATTATGATTATTGAGAACTTGGTTAGTAGAAACACGTGCGGTAACGGGATGATGATGCTCGTTATTGAATTCGTATTTAACGATATTGATAGGGGACTCGCGATCCGAGTTATTAAGAGAGGAACAATTTGAACTGCTCATTGATTGTACCTTAAACAACTTGTCGACCATTTTACGTGTGGTACCTTGACACTTCACCTTAGGTTCGGGGGGCGGAGGTGCTTCATCTTCGCTGTCAGTGTTCGTCAAGTCGATGCAGTCACCAGAGAAGTCGTTATGTAAGGTCTCTTTGGAATCTGAACAATGAGTGTTATGTAATCAGTATACTAGTATAGCTACTATAGTATAGCGCGATCGTGGCACACTTACCGTCATCTATTAATTCTATATCAAAGTTCATCCTATCCGATTTCGTATTTTTCTGTATGATAATGTATCGTCAGAACGTTATATATTATATTATACACATAATATGACAAGCTAAATTGACAAATAAAATAATTGATATTATGGTAATTAAGGGGATGACGAACCGTGCAGCCATTTTGTTTATTTTACATGAAGCAGATAGGAAATTTATAACATTATTCAAAGGCTAATTTTATGAATATTGTATGAATATATGTAAAATTTATACCATATACTAAGGGTGTATATAGTTACAATAAAAATAGAAAAATATAATTTGGCAATTATTAAATTTAAAATCATAAGGAAACAGTTTGTTAAATAAATATATATATACATATGTATATGTATAATATATAATTTCTAACTATTTAATTGTAATATATTTATTACATTAAAAATTGATTGTAGTGCATGTAACTTAGAAATTAATAACGGAAATTATATAATATGTTCATGTGGCAATAAATACCATTATAAATGCTTATATAAAGCCAAAATTATGAAAACAAATTGGTCAAATAAATCACCACCAAAATATGCTATTCAGTTATTTAGATCACAACATTTTATATTTAAATGTAATACATGTATAAATAATAATAATGATAATACACCAATAAATCTACCTAGTTTAAATAATCATTACCATCGTCTACTATTATTGATAATAGTAATATTAATAATTTAATAAATGGCACAGAAACAAAATTAAATATGTTATCAAAAATCACTGAAATAAGTGATATGATTGTTGTTAAAAAAACATATGCTAATGTAACCTCTACTGTAACCACTTCTAATACCTATACTGACAATTTGGTAAAATCAGTAAATATTATTACAAATAATATAGATAGCAATAATGAAATAATTATTCACAATATAAATATTCCTAATAATGATAAAACTAATTTCTTTAAATACTTAGTAAATATTAATAAATTAAAATAAATTTTAGATAATGTGGTCTCAAAAAAGTTATTTTATGTCAACCGATTATATAGATTACGAGATCTAAAAAATGCATACATTAGAACATCTCTAATGAAATATCACTAGAACGATATCAGATATTATACCATGTAAATTAATTAAAATTAAAAATATTATAAAATTTATTTATAATTCTAGAAGTAATTCCTATGAGCTAATATAAATATTAGAGACTATTTCGGATTATACAAAAATATAAGTGACCACTATTCTGTTTCATTTAATGTAAATATTGAAAAATACCCATGTAAACAGATTTTACAATCAAAACAATTTTGATTTCAATAATGCTATTATAAAATTGATTAAATAACAGATTTCTATATTTAATTGGGCATATCTAAATTCAAATGATTATAATATCGATCAAAAAGTAGAATATTTTAATAAGTTCTAAATAAATTATTTATATCACATGTTCCTAATATAAATAATACAATAAAACAGTATTTAATAGCAGCAATAATTTCATATTATTCTTTGTTTATTTCTATAACGTATGTTATCGTTAGAAAATATTTATACTTTATACTTTTGATTAAATATTTCGACTATGTATTTGCTTAAATAAATTATCAATCAATCAATAAAACGGAGATATTCCTAATATATTACATATTTTATATATAAAATTGAAATTATAAAAAAACTACTAATTACTTTATTAGTATATATGTATCTTTATATATAGCTAGAAAGATTAGTAAGTTTGTATCATATTGAGAGCATTTAAATGTTATAGATTAAATAATATGAGTAATTTGAATAGTAATTTGAATTTTAATAATTGAATTGAAAGTGTTACAATTATAAATTTAATATTTCAATAAATAAAACACATTATTTGTTATTTATTACATATATATATATGCATATTATATGAACATAAATTATTACATATATGCTATATTCTATATAAAATTTACATATAAAAGTATTTATAAAATATTGATATATAAATTTAATTTTATTATTAATATTTTTTTAATACAAATTAAAATATGAATTTGTAAATATAAATTAAAAAATATATATATATATAAATAAATAGATATCGGACCCATAGATATAAAATATATAACTTATAAATACTAAAAACTACGAATAATCTAATAACTAATATATATATATATATATATATATATATATATATATATATGACTAATAATGAATAATGTATATAATTTTTAATAAATGTCAAAATATAAAAATTACAAAATAAAAATAAATACTAAAAAATATAAATAAAACCTAATAATTAATATATATCTATTTTTTTAATCTAAAAAATAATTTATAGTAAAAATCATACCTAAATTATCTATAGTAATAAATGATATTTTATAACACCTACTATTCAAAATATTCAATATAATACAATCAATAATTTCACTAAACTTTATTTTATAACACCTACTATTCAAAATATTCAATATAATACAATCAATAATTTCACTAAACTTTGATAGCTATTTTCTCAGTATTTTAATTTGATGAATATTAAAATAGTATAGACCTATTTTAGTATTTTATTCTTTAATATAAATTGTTGACATTTTCAGTAAATTTAGATAACATAAATATGCAGATATACCATTTTTTATAAAATAATTTAGTAATTTAAATATATTTTCAAATACAAAATTGTGGTCCTATAGAATGATGTATTATATCTGTGAACAAATTATGTAGAAATATTTAAAATCTTTAAAGTTGGAGAATTTTTAAAAATGTGGGTTTTTCATATCTATTGGTATGCGTGAAAGAGATCCCCCGATATGGTATAAGTAGAGTATACGATATGATGATGAACTAACATCTAATGATATTACATCTGGTTCGGCGACTCTCCAACCTCCAGACTCCAATAGTTCAATGTCGTCTATAGAATTAGGCGTAGTTTTTATCATCTCCGTTACTAATCTGTTAACAAGAAACATAAATAAGCAACTTGAATATATTTATAATAAATGAATCTATATGATATTACTATATATATATATATGTATATATATATATATATGTTATTAATTGAAGAACTAATCATTTCAACATTTTCCTACAATTTATTTTTAATATTAAAAATATCAACGTTGATAATATTGTATACATACATTCATACATGTATGGATACACACATGTTTATTGTGGTCATGTAATTTATTATTTTGAAGAATATGAAAATAATGATCGAAAAAATAAAAGGGAATAAAATTACAAATTTTATTACCAAAATATTTTCTATATTTTTTTTAAATTTTTATTTATTATTAATAATTATGTATATAATGTTGATATATATGTATATAAATATATTGTATTTTAATATTGCACATATACAGACATTTTTAATATTTTATAAATTTTCTAAATATATTGGAAAAACCTATAAATATTTAAATAAGCATGTAAATTACAGCGAAAATTAAAAAAAATTAATCTAGAAATATATATATATGTGAGTGAGTGAGAATTGTGTCAATATCAATTGACTATTAATATATTTAATATGGATTTGAAATGTCTTCATATTTAGTTATTGTTAAATTTGAACAAGAAAGCGGGGAATTTTCCTAAGGTTAAATAATTAAAAAAAAATATTATTAACTATGTATATATTTGTGAAGGGTCAACATTGACATCTAAAAATGAACATGCCAAACCGATTGTACCGCGCGCGCACATAAACGCATGCAGAAACCCATCGATGATGAGATCGTAATAGTTGGTGGTGTTGTCGCAAACGGGGCAGAGCCAGGTCGGCTTGCGTTCGTTCATAGACAGGAAGTTGTAGGCGTCGAAACATTGCAGATGAGTGCACTTGGCACCACGGCACGCTGTTTTCAGACGAGTCTTACCGAGGGGACACTTCAGAGATATGTGCAGGGACGTAGTGGCAATGTCTGCATCATCCAGTGATAACTTCTGTATTACTGTAGTACACGGGAGCATATTATTACACCATTCATTATATATTCAATATTGTTCTCTGTAAATCATATTTTGTGTTGAGAGTTTTTCTTAAAAATAAAAGTTAATAATACAATATCTTTTGTATTAAATCTTATAAATACTAAAAATAGATATATTATTTTCTTAGAATTTATTTTTATTAACAAATTTTTTAATTACAAAGTCAAATTTATATTTATAATTAAAATACTACTTTTACTACATCCTTTAATACTAACTTATTTTCTTTGTAATGGCTGGATCTCTTGTGCCTTTCTTACAAAGTCTTCTTAATAATTCCGTTGTATCAAGTTTTTCAACAATGTTAATCATGAACAAAAAGAACTGTAGCGAAGTTAATGAATTAACAAAAATTATATATCAATTACCTGTAACAAAATATGGTATAATAAATTGTTATATCGATATAATATAACTATTTAATTACATTTTATTATCTATACTTTTATAAAAAATTATTAAATATTATTCGATATAATTTCAAATTAAAAAAAAGAAGATAATTTTTAAAATTGATATTATTGGTAGTATTATTGTATGTAATCCTGAAATTGAATATTGGCCTATATAAAATATGGGGCCATGCTGAAAACTAGATACACATTATTTTGAACTAATCGGAGGTACTAGTTTGATATTGCCAACGATATAACACTCCATATGTACGCAACTAGTACCACTGTTAGCAGTAGTATCGATTTTACTGAAATAGACTTAGGTTTGATGCCATTTTAAATTTACAAACACATTTATCTGAAAATACAACCTATATAGGTGTTCATGTTTTGTGTAAAAAATCTAATTACATGATTTAATTTTTAATTTTATATATTTCCTTAGACAAATATCTAATTTGATATCGCATTGAAAGCTAGCTTTTATAATAGATTGCCTATACTGAATATCAGTACGTACATCTACTGATGCAATGTACACACATAGCATGCTACTCAATTTGTATGGGTTCTAAAATGGATCCTAGTTTTCTAACCCCATCTTTAATATAGGTCACAGGTTAGAATTTACATACATTTACTATGAATATCAAGTAGTAACGGCTAGTGTTTTTAATTAAAAATTAAATCAATTTGTATATACGTATGTGTATGTATGTGTATATATGTGTATGTATGTATGTATATTTATGTGTATGTATGTATGCTAGAACTGTGAACTATATACTCATATTCATTATTCGTGTATAATATATATTTATAATAAAAAAACATATAGAATATAAGCAATAATCAAGGACAGGGCAGATCTACTATCTCAATGTATTGTAATTGCAACTTTTTCATCTGTTACCAACTGTATTTGGTATTCCGAAATATGTTATATTTTTAGTGATATGATTATAAATATAAAAATTATTTGTAAATGAAAAATGTAGTATACAGTCTGCTTCAATACAATGAAATCGTTTAACAATTAAAGTTATTAATTATAATTATTTTAGCATTTAACATGAAAGTTACATATCATATTGGTAAACAATGAGCATCGTGTCCTGTCATTGATAATAACAACCAATAGAACACATAAATAGTGTATAATATTGATGGATAACAATGTTGCGCAGAACTTTGAAGCAAATATTAAGCAAACATGAAGAATAATTAAACGAGGGATAGCTAGACTTACAAAATAGTGATTATTACGTGAAGTATTTCATGGAACTACAAAGTTTAGTAAATGCAAGAATAACAATGTTATGCCAGCGTTAAGCCTATTTAACAGTAATGTACGATCAGCATAATCTATTATTGCATATTGCAGATATATATATATGTATATATGAAAATAATTAAATGATAAATACGTATGAAATTATAATAAATGAATATTTATATAATATTTATTCGATGATATAATTTGAAATGTGCACGATAGTATTTAGTAGTTATTACTATATAAATATACTTTCACAACTACTAGGGAATGTATGTATGACTAACATTAGGGTATTCATTGGCGCTGAACCAGTTCATGAAGAGTAGATTAGGAGTATTAATGACCAGCTTGCATTCGTTAGTGATGTCAACAGGCTGTCTAGGACGTTTGGACTCTATACCCGGCTTATTCGTAGGTATTAAAGCCTATCATTGTGTAGTTGTGTTATAATGATGTTGGCGGTAGTGGTAGTTGTTGACTAACGGGTAATGGTGGCAGCTTGCCGTTCAGCCTAATGTAGATACCGGATGGGAAGTGATCGTCGCGGATATCGCCGTTTACCCATTCTCCAAAGCGCATCTGCACTTGATACTGGCGTTTCTTATTGGACAGTAGGTTGATGTGCGACTGTTGGAGGTTGAAACTAAAGGAGCCGAGTTGGTGTCTGCCTGCTTTAACCTCCTCTGCTTTAGTAATAGTGTAATGTGTCAATTATAACGATTAAGTAAACATTTCTATCTATTATGCAATATTATGTTGACATTCATTGTGGACAATGTTATTGGCTAGCTTTGGTAATAAATCTATGATAAGTGTAAACAGATTGAAACTAATGTAATTGTAGAATGAGATACACAAAAATTCACAGCATTTCACAAATACTTCTATACCAACATATATATATATATATTATTATTATTTATTATGTTTAATAGATTGAAATGAGAAGCCAATATATAAGAGATAGAAATAGAAAAATTTTATTATTCATTATTCTAAATTAATTCTATATAATTATTAAATAACTTATAATAGATTAAATAATTGATTGACACCTCAAGGCTTTGTCCTACGTAATTATACTCGTAGTACATTCATTTTTAATTAGACAATTTTGTAATTATCGCTGACAAAATATATAATTGCAATTGTGTTTATTATATTATAATACCAAATTGTAAATGGAAACCACAAAATAATCAAAATGTTAAAAAAAATAATTATAATATTGTATCTTTATTAATCATATATATATACAGTAAAACCTCTCTATAAGAAACTTCTTTATAAGAAAAACCCATTTATAAGAATTTTTGTCACATATTTAGTTGGAATTCAATCTTTTCCACATTAAAAAACCTCTTTATAAGAAACTTATTGTATACAAAATATAAAAATTAATTATATATAAGAATAAATAGAAGTATTGTATATTGATAAAAATTATAGAAATTAATTATTTATTTTATCATATATTTTTATTATATAAGATATTTTCACATAAAATTATTTGTTAACTATATAATAGATTATTATACTTAGCATACAATTATATTTAACGAATAACAATTCATCACAATATTATGACTCTATTAACCTGTTATTTAAATATTGTACAGATAAAATTATTTTAAAGCAAACAAACTCTTTTTATAAATTATTTTAATAAAATGCATATATATTTTATAATACTCAAAAATAAATAGAAGTTATTTCATGATAGTATACTTATTATATAAAATATATAAATATTATGAAATTATTATATTAAATTTCTTGTGATCTAAAATGCTTGCATTCAATTGGACAATACTCGTATCATAGTTACCGACAGTAACTTACCACTATAGTATAAACTCAATTGTAAACAAACAAAGACTACTTCATGTTTATAAATACATTTAAATTTTCAAAATTTTCAAAATAAATCATAAAGTTATAAAGCTTTTATTTACCGATTATTTAGTAATTATTACTGGCAATTTAATTATATATTCAATTAGTAATTCCAACAAATTACAATTTTTGTATGCTTATATGACGGATTTAAAGTATACTTTATAGCTAAAATGATAGCTAAATATTTGATTGTTTTATTTCTTACATAATAATTTGTAAAATAAAAATTTCGTAAATAATAATTCCAAAGGAGAAACCACATCCCCCCTTACATAACGTTGTTTAGCTAATTCAAATAATAACATAAGTACTACAGGCTTAGGGTGACATACCAACTGATACTAACACATGGCGTTAAGTTAGTATTACTTACGTAAAGGAGATGGAGCAACTATCTTATCGACGTGATCGTAAAACGGCAACATCTTCATTACTTTGGTGATCTCTCCAAAGTGTGGTTTAGGAAGTGCGGGGGCAACAGCAGTAGGGGCAACTATGGCGGTACTAGCGGCGGCTATAGTGGCAGGAACGTGTACCGCACGACGGAGTAGAGGTGCCACAGTGTGTACGTTGGTTATTGTTTCTGTTAAGTAAACGTTTTGATATCATTTCTTTTGATGAAAGATGATATTGTAATATAGTGTATCAATATTAATATGGTACTACAAGTAAAGATTACTAAGTTAACTGCGTCGAACCTCTGCGGATACTAGAGATGGCCCTCTCAGCAGCAAGGAGAATAGGGTCTGGTGCCTGAGCCGGTAAGCGAACCGGATATCTGTGTCTGTAACGGCATTAACATTAGTAAAATAGAGGCTGCTGCTGCTGCTGCTGCTACTTACTTAGTAGTCATTCTAGTGGCTGGGCCGGCACTGAAGCCTGATGTGTTGCTGATGGAGGAGTTAATAATGGGTGTTAATGGGAGGCTTTATGGTGGTGTTACGGTGACCTATCTTTATTTATACATATATTGAATAGCAAATATAGATTTAATAATATTTCAAACATATAATAAATCGAAAATATGGTTTCAAAAATTGCATTAAAAAACGAAAAAACTTATTTATAATGATTATTAACAACAAATTTGTAATATTTCTTTTTTATGTTAAATTTACACAACATATCAGACTATATATGGATTATGTACGAATATATTTGATTTTGTAAATATAGGGAAAGTACAAAGATCATAGAATTATGATGATATATGATTAAGGGTAGGCGCAAAACTTTATTTACTTAAGTGATTTACATGTTAAAGATATGATAATTGGCTATATTTTAAAGTTAAAAGTTATTAAATTTATAATAATTTACAATTTTTATTTATAAAAATCATGAATTTATCAAACTTAAACATTATATATAATAAATATTTTAATGTAAATTAAAATAGAAAAAGTAGAATTTTATTGGTTAAATATATGGTTTATAGGTCATTATATATCAAAGGGGTTAAGTAGAGATGAATGATTTAAGGGGATACCGAAGTTTGTAATTTTCGTTTTTTAATTTTTTTTGTAAAACATTATTTTGAGCTAATACTGATAAATAATATATTATTTATTTAAATATGAATTTTTATGGCTGAAAGATTCATATAAACATGTTAAAAGTTGTCTTTTATGAAGGTATGTATAAAATAAATATGTAAAATATTTAATTTATTTCGATTAATTATGATCAATTTGAAATACGTATCATATAATGAATGTTTTATCAATTTTCAAACTTGAAAAACTCATATTTGCTATAGATCTGTTATTGTATTATCTATAATTATTATCTTTGCATCACGTGAGTTCAAGCTCCAATCAAATCATTTGTATTCATATTAATATCAGATTAATATTTTCAGCTGTCTCTTTAATTCCGGTTTGACAAAAGTTTGTTTAATAAATTTGTTTACAATCTATTTCTTCAATTTCTTCTATTTCCACTAAGATTTTATATTTATAGTTCATTATAAATATATCATATATAATCAATATTACATATACTAGGTTTTGAGAATTTTCAGTATGGTTGGCTACTCAAAAAGGCGAAAGATGATCGAAAAATTACAAATCAACCACCAAAATAACACATGTTAGATATTAAATATATAATATTTATTATGTTATCAATTATATTATATTTATACTAATTTATCATAATGTAAGTGTATATTAAATGTGTATAATTTATTATAATGATTATAATCATCATATCGATTATAATTTTAAATTTATAAATATAAATATAAAATTATTTATTATTTATTGATTGTATCGAATTATTATTTACTAACTAGATTTCTACTAATTAATTACGTATTTTTATTAAAACTCCTAAACAATTATACTAAATAGATATCTTATAATAAATATAATACTTTTTTTATAATTATAAAATAGTATAATATAAAGTATTTGTAAATACTGTTTACCTATTATAATATTTATAAGTGATATAAATATTATGAAAATTATACCAATTCTATTGTATTTATACTAATTTATCATAATGTAAGTGTATATTAAATTTGTGATATAACTATTATGAAAATTATATCAATTATATTGTATTTATCATAATGTAAATGTATATTAAATTTGTATAGTTTATTATAATGATATAATTATCATATTGATTATAATTTATAAATATAAAATTATTTATTATTGATTGAATTATTATTTACTAACTAGATTCTACAAATTAATTATGTATTTTTATTAAAATTCATAGACAATTATACTAAATAGATATCTTATAATAAATATAATACTTTTTTTATAATTATAAAATAGTATAAAATAAAGTATTTAGTAATACTATTTACCTATTATGATATTTATAAGTGATATAAATATTATGAAAACTATAGCCACAGGTAGAAGTTTCATCTTCCACGTCTAAGAGAAGATAGAAGAATGTCCAGAAGTATCTGAAGCTCACAGCTGATACGTTGTTGTCAAGGTGTTTACTCGGGTTGACTCAGAACTGCAACGAGTCTTTACATGCTACTATATGGCACAGATGAAAAAAGGTATTTTCAATAAACATATTTACAAATTATTAATTTATATAACAAAATATCCTCCAGTCCTAATTCGACGGTCTCCACGTAGTCAAATATGCTATAAGTACAGCTGTAAACATCTACAACAACGGGGCTACAGTATCAACTCAGATGCTGTATTACCAACTAGAACTGGAGTTAGGAGATGTCCTACTTGATTACACGAAGCAGCAGGACATATTGCGGATCAAGAATGCAGAGAAAGACAAGACGGAATCAACAAAAGAAGCAAGACTCCGGCGATTACAGCTGGCCCAAGGGAGTGACTACAGTTCTGGTTCTGGTGGCTAGAAGATGTGCCTATTTTAGCCTACCATTTACAATTATTACATAAAATGTATAATTGTATTCTTTTTTCTTATTTCATTTCATAAATATCACAAATATTCATTTTATGTCAGAATAGCCTATACAATAAGTAAATTTATTTATCACATACAATATTTGTTATATCAAAATAGTCAATACAATATATATTCATTTTATGTCAGAATAGCCTATACAATAAGTAAATTTATTTATCACACAATATTTGTTATATCAAAATAGTCAATACAATATATATTCATTTTATGTCAGAATAGCCTATACAATAAGTAAATTTATTTATCACACAATATTTGTTATATCAAAATAGTCAATACAATATATATTCATTTTATGTCAGAATAGCCTATACAATAAGTAAATTTATTTATCACATACAATATTTGTTATATCAAAATAGTCATACAATATATATTCATTTTATCTCAGAATAGCCTATACAATAAGTATAAAAATAACTATATATATGAATATATAAATATATATATGATGACTATATATTCATCTAAACTATCATATGTATGTATTATACAAGTATATATCCAATACAATAAATATAAATTTTCATACAAAATATTATTGGTAAACTTTGAATGCGTTTTTCTCAGTATATATACATTATATATGTATATACTATATATATATATATATGTATATACTATATATATATATATATATATATGCTGAATATATATATACATCTAATATATCATATGTATGTATTATACAAGTATATATCCAATACAATAAATATCTATTTTCATACAAAATTAAGAAATATTATTGGTAATCTTTGAATGTGTTTTTCTCAGTATAAATATTTTCGCCAATTACTGTTATAAACGTCAATGTTTAGAGATCGTTGTTTTAGCTACACTCATAATTTTTACTACATATTATAGATAATATATATATCTAACATGTGGTTAGAGACTTTTTTAAAATATTTATTATTACATTTTATATGGTACATTTTGTAACTTTTATACACTAAAATACCGGAAAAAATCGGTAATGAAGTTCAACCATGAATTACTCGACGAATATATATCATATTCAAAAGTTCTCACACAGAAACAGAGATATAATTCTAATTAATATAAATATATAAAAATTATTAAAATCGGTAATATATTCAATGAAGGCCGCTATTTTTAATATTAAAAAACATCCTATCTAATTGCATGTAAACGCCGAAATTGCGGGCGTTCTTCGGTATCCCCTTAACATGATTGAATTGAAAATAGATAACTAACAATATTTATATATATATGTATATACAAATGATAATTTAGATAATTTTGTATATTATTAATGGCATACCACAGTGTCACTTTTCACCCATTTATATGTTAATAGATGTTAATAAATAGGAAATATATACTTTCATTCAAAGTCATTCATATAAATTTACATATATTATAAAACTATTCAATAACATGAATTATATTTGTTGTACTAAACAAAATATATATATATATATATATATACTACTAAAGTAATGAAAATATATTTATTATATATAGTATATTTAAAATATAAAAATAGACATAAAAAAGCCATTATTTTGTTATATTTCTATAGAAATTGTTTTTTTAGCAATTATTTCAAATTATATTTATTAAAATAGATATCCACTATTTTATCTATACATATGTATAAAAATATATATATAGAATAGTATATATATAGTATATATAGAAAACAAATAGTAAGACTATAATGTGAAATATAAATTCTGAAATGTGAATGTCAATATGGGTTGTGCAAAATAATAATTCAGAGTAAAACCTACAAGTTTTACTAATAAATATCAATATTATTATAAAATAGAGTAATAACTTTATGCATCTATATTATATTAAAAATTATATAAAACTAATATATCCGGGTTACGATCAAAAATGACGAGTTGAGGTGCAAAGGTTAAATTTTAAATGCGAAATAAATTTGTATAGGCTCACTTTGGGATATAATGCAGCTAAAAAAACCAAACAGGACAAAACTAAACCAATTAAACCAAATAACCCACAAATATTTATACAAAATATATGTATATACTATTAACTCGTATTTCAAATGTAACCTTTAACCCTCAACTCGTCCTTTTTGATCGTCTCCCATATATCCTAATAATATCTGTTATAACTAAAATCATAAATACATAATTTATAAAATAATATATACCAGCTAGAAATGTAGATTAAAAATAAATGATTAATTTGATGATGGTATGACACAAATAAACTCTTTATTTCTAAATTTATATCATTAATAAATAAACAGATTAAATAAAATATTCTAAAGTAATATTATTGAATTCATTATTTTATATTATTAATCCTATTTTTACATATTTTAACATTGTGATATGCTTTTAATATGAATTATAGATAATGAGGGTAAAACTAATGATAAAAAGGCAATTTCTGTTAATGGTTGGATTAATTCCATTAATCAATTGAACGTTTTATTTTCCATGATAAATTATATAATATATTATGTAATTATGTATAAATAAATAATAAATTATTAAATCTAAGAAACACAACTACCAATAATCTGTTAATAGACGTTAAAGTTATAATTAATGTATAATATTTATGTTCACTATAGGCTCAGCATGATTATAAAACGAGCAGATTATCAATATTTTAGATTGGAAATTATTTTATTTTTAAAAATCATCATAAAACTATTCAAATATAAGGATACTAAGTATTACCAATAATACTACTATAGTACTATTAGTACTATTATTGGTGATTCTATTAGAGCTCTGGTTAACGTTTGAAATATTGAATTTAACTTTCAATACGATTCTATATGAATTCGATAATTAGTATTATTAATTAGACTTATAGTTATATTTGTATATACAGATATAACCAATCTATGTATATATTTATTTGCATCCATATATTGATATATAGATAGATAATTTAATATTAATTGTTTCAATGAATCAAATTAGCATAAAGGACATGGGATAATATCAATTATTAACTAAATAAGTAAAGGAATTGAAATACAAATATTTATTGTTTTTAATATTTTTAAGAACCATATTTTAATATATATTATATTTTTAATATATAGTATATTTAAAAAATTATATGCATGTTTTTGAAAAAACGAAAATATGTACTTGCATATTGAAATTTGTCTATTACAAGTTATATTTATTTTGATTAGTATATAATATATTTTATTAATCTAAAGAATAAAATGGAATATAAATATTATTCTTAATATTATAATTAATAGTTATAATAATTATAAGCAGATGCATTCACACAAACATATATAGCCGATGTGACATCATTTTAAAAATCCATATCGAGATTAAAAATAATTAATTTTAAAACATTTAATAAATATTAGATATATACAAATATCTCAGATTGTCGTTGTGATTTAAATCTTGAAACAAATTATAATTTTTAAATTAATACAATTATTTAATGAAGAAAGTATTGACTAGAAATGCTTTCACATGCTTATTATATCGTTTGGTAACATTGTACTTACAAACTTTACAAATCTGACTATATTTCTATAAAACATGTTTGAAATGTTGGCCTATATTTTATTCGCAAATATTAGTTTCTATTTATAGACATTCACATCGGAACTGTGCCCTTATATTATTGGTTAGAACCAGGGTTGTTCGGATTTTTGATTCCATTTTTTTGATAAAAAAAACCATGGTTTATTTGGTTTATTTGATAAATATATTAATTTCAATATTATATCATTTAAAATTAGTATCAATATTAATAATAATAGTTTATAATATGTATATTATGTAAATTATACCTTATAATTTTAAATTATATAAGGCAGTGTTGTTGGTTTTTATCGTTTTAAAAAAAACAAAAACAAAAACAAAAACAAAAAAATCAACAAACCTATCAATATTATTAATAATAGATTATGTATATTATATAGATCTATTCATTTAATAAACAAGCCTGGCTGAAAGATATAATTTGGATAGAATTTAACGAATCCTTGTATAAATTATACTATAATACTTAATATAATATACACGAAATATCTAATAATAATCATATATAGAAGTATAGAAGTATTTATTAAAAATAACATTCAATATAACAATTTATTTATAAAAATTATTTAATAAATAAAAAAACCAATATTCTTCACACAAAACCAACAACCCTTGTCAGAACCATAGATTTATACTATAAATGTTATAGTTTACTCAGATTGGCAGTCACATGATTTTTGTTTAGACATACATGGTGCCTCAATTTAGGTATCTTAATATGACTGACCATCACATATAAAGTAGTATTTAATCAAATTAAATGTTGCAATTATATTTCAGTATAAATATATAATATAAATAAATATAAATGTTTATTTTGATATAATCAAAACATACTTTAATAAGCGTTTATAGAAAAATCAAATGTATTTAAAAATAAAAATGTATATTATTTGTTTGAATATTGTTATTAAATTCATGTGTCATGTGATAGTCGGCCATCTTAAGATACCTAAATCGAGGTACCATGTCTGTTAAAGAATTTTACATTAGCTCCATACACCAATACCGATCTAGGTAAAATACAAATCTATGGTTAGAACGCTGATTTACTAACATTATATACAAAATCATATAAGCTCTATATAAGAAAAATATAATTTAGATAGAATTTACTGAATCCTTGTATAAAGTAAACTATAACTTTTTAATATAATATACACGAAATATCAAATATTAATCATATATCTATAGAAGTATTTATTACAAATAACATTCATAAATAACATTCATAAATAATATAAATTATTTAATAATAAAAAAACCAATATTCTTCACACAAAAAAAACCGTAAAACAACCCTGATTATATAGTATATATTATATACATATGCAATATGTGTCAAAATACTGATAATTAGGGATATGATGCGGTCATTTCGTGGGGTATTCAAGTGCGGATTGGTGATTTAGTTTGCAGTGTAAATTTTACTATTTATAAATAATGATTTACATTAATATGTATTATGATTGCTAGCGAGATCACCGCACGAGCTCAATGCTATTCGAAATACTAACGTAGTGCATACTAACTTATTTAGTTCGCGGATCTTTATGGCCAAATTAGTATTGATGCCACTATCCAACAATGTGAGAGCTCGTTTCATTAGTTCGGCTTTGCGGCCAGTTTTATTACGACCAGCATATCCGAGAAACGCTTGCAACTCAGCGACGCGGAAATTATTCAGCATATCCTAACAACATTTAGTTACGTTGTTATTTAATATCAAAATAATACGTAATATTATTAAGTAATTATCCATATATTTATATGAAAAATTAGTATTTACTAAATTTGAAAAACATAAAGTGAATAAATAGGACATCATGAAAATCATTAATATACTTACTAATAAAAATATACAAATATTAAATATTACATAACAAATGTATATGTGAATTAAATAACATTATTTGATTTTTGTTACAAAGTGATTTTGTACTGAGTGATCTCTTGCGGATTGGTAATTTCGTACAGTGTTAATTCTAATATTTATAAATATTTATTAAATAAATTTTATTTACATTAATATATATTATTATGTACGAGATCACCAATACGCACGAAATCACTAATCTGCCCACAAATCATTTCGCATGAGATCACGGGTATTCTATTAAATCACAAAGATATACATTTGAATTTTGTGTTATTTTATAATAGTTATACAAATAAAATAGTATATGATTTCACTTCAGAAGCGATATAGGTTACATAGGATACATTAAAAATTAATAAAACAGATTGTACTGAAAATAAACTGGAATTGTGTCTCATAATGGGTCTGCTTCTATATGTAAAATAGAAATATTATTCCGATTAAGAGAATTATATATATATATATATATTTATATTTAAAATAGAATATATTTTTATAAATTTAATGTTATAATTATTCATTAGATATAAATATTGAATACCAGTGATCTCATGCGAAGTAATTTCGTGGGGAATAATCCCGTGCAGATTGGTAATCTTGTGCGCAATTAGAATATATATTAATGTAAATTATTATTTTAAAATAGTAGAATTTATATTTCGCACGAAACCACTCCTCATTAAATCACTTCGCCAAAGATCCCTGCTTACTCAAATATTAAACTAACAATGTACAATATATTATGTTATACCTTAAAACTATAATACAATTAAATAATATATATATATATATATATATATCTCCTTATACAAAAATAAATTAGTAGGATAACTAGACTACTTGTCTTTAATCTAAATAGAATTCATATTTTGTTATAGTATGATATAGTAAACTTTAGATGTAAGATTTTATAAATAATTAAATATTATATTCATATTATATTTTGTATATATATAATTAATGTATCGTATATATAAAATTTAACATAACGAGAGCTGGAAATTATAGATTATAATCAATGTTGGTAATATTTAAATCAATAAATACAGTAATTATATACCCATTATATTTATATACAAATAATAATATAGTTATTTATAATTAAGGTATATTGTCACAATCATCATGTATTATTAGTTATTATTATAAGACTTATTAAGGCTACATTAATTTAATGATTAAATTACTATCATAGTAACTATGTATCATAATAAGTATAATATATATTCACTAACATCTATGAATTTATAAAACAATTAAACTGTATTTTTAATGATTATAACTATTTATATATATATATATGATATATATGATATATATATTTATTAAATATAATAATTATATTATATATCTTTTATTTATAAATTTGATAAAATAACCATATTAAATATGATATTTAAATTCTATAGTAACTATAATAGTAATAATTAAATAATAGTATTATAATAGTATTATGAATCATCATACTTGTGATTTATAATTATGTTAATGACTATGAAAACGTTGGATATACATGCATTAAATAGTGTTAAATTAAAATTATAAAAAATATCGACTTTTTAATTTGAATTATTTCTACTTAAACAACACCATACTCAAATGTAATATATACTATTGTATTATATGAACATACAAATTAAAGCACATATTTTATCAATATAAGGAGCGGTAAAAATAATTGTAATAAGTTGCTTAATATATATAAATAATGTTAAAATTTAAAAATGTATGAAATATAAACAATCAGTGTCAATATTTCTTGTCAGTAGATTTGACGGCTGCTATATGTGTCAAAATATATATTATGACTGTATAGTTATAATAAACAATGCATTTAATATACATTATTAAGGTAAATGGTATGTGATAAATAACTATAGCATTAACTATACTTATTTATATATACGAGCATCAATTAGTATATATTTTTAAATTAATAATTTGAAGTTTAGAAATTATTTTGAAAATTTACAAAATATAATTTAAATTGAATATATCTAATTATTTCGAACATTAATATTCCTAAATAATCAGTTAAAATATAAAAATAATTCTTATGAATATAAATAATGTAATCCATAAATATAATATAAAATAGTAAGAAACTTTACCTTCAAATCAAATATATCTGCCATATTTAATATGGAATACGCTTGCGCATTTATTGTTATGCTTCCGGTTTCCCTTCTTCAGGGTCACTATGGCTATGCAAAATTCTAGTAAGTTTCATAATTATATTTGGCAACTTATATGTATTAAAAATTAATATTATATCTAATATTTATTTGTATTATTATTTATTTATATCTACTAATAATATAAATTTATTTCCTTAAGATATATATGGATATATTTGTTTATATTCTAACTCAAACTATATTATTTTGAAAAATAATATTGTATAATTATTTAATAATTTATTCTAATAATATTTTATTATAGTATTTGAATATATATAATATCGTACTCGTATTTGATTATATAGCTTATATTTCCATAATATATATTATTCTAATTTGACAACATATTTATAATTAGTAGCGCCAGTAATTATATTTAACCAACAATTATTTTGAAAATATATTGAAATACGTCTGTATCGAATATGGCCCCGTTTATTTTTATTACGATTTACGAGGTCATCTTTAAAATAATCGTTGTGTAGTTGATAAGATAGTGTACATTATGAACTAATATGAATAATGAACATTTTCTATATGTTATAAGATATATTATATTTAAATTAGTTGTTATGATGGATTATGGTCAAAAGCTACTAGATTTAAAAAATAAGCTACGCACTAAACCCCCCCTCATAATTCATTATTCGAATTAGTGATTGTATACATTTATATATAAATATGATAAATATATGTTCTGTATCCAGTGATGAACATAGATCCTCTTTTCATTGATCTGTGATCTCGATCACTATCGTGATATTTTTAACGCCGATCCAAAGTCTGACGATCACGATCCTTTATTCTTAGCCAATACTTTTATGATCACGAACGCGATCACTTTTAATAATAAAATGTGACAACGTAATGAAAATATGTAAAAATTAACAATATATATATATTTATATATGTTTGTATATAATGTATAATTAATCTCTATGAACACCAGTAATTTTGGACGACTGTCTATAGATTCATTGTAGTCATTAGTGATATGCCTAACGAGTAGATGTAAGTATTTACACCAGACATGTTGTCTCCAATTACGTCATTATTTAGACGTAACTAAAAGTCTCTGAATTTATATCATAAGCATATATATAAATCTAAATATAATTTAAATTAGACATGTCTGGAAATAAAGTCACAGAAAACGTAGTTGGACCAAAGATTTTGCGAAGCAAAGATATAACACTCCCTATGCATGCAACGTAATTTAGTAATAGCCCCAACCGCTGCTAGCAGTAGTATCGAAATCACTGAAATAGATTTAGGTTCGGCTCTGTTTGCATAAAACAATGTTTTCATTGCTCTATTAAATTACATGCAATATAAATTAGCTTTTACTCACTAAATATATACTTATAGCATTTAAAACATACATATCATATTTGTTTGTTATATATTAGTAATGAACACTTAGTTTTCATCATATAAATATTAATTTAAAGCATATTATTTAACATTTTAAAAGTGTATAGTTAAATACGAATTTACATTATAAACAACACATAGTTCCTAAAAGTAACCCGCTATAGGTGGCACCAGGGTATTTTGTATACAAATTCGAATTACACGATTTCGCGTAAGTGTTATATCTTTCCTTCGGAAAATCTTTGGTTGGACAGTGTTTTTTTTTAAATCAAATATATTTTTTATAAATATTAAAATTATAGATAATAAAGTTGAAGTGACATGTGTGTTATGTTAAAATGTAATGAATATTACTATCATCTGCGACATTAGAGAGGATGTTTAGTATTGCGGGGCATATCAATAATCCTAAGCGAAATAAATTAAACGATAATAATTTTGGATATTTAGTTATTTTAAAATCAAATAGTCAGTGTTCCATAGGTTATTACCGCCTATGGTAATAACCGCGGTAATAACCTGTCCGGTAAAAACAGGTTTTTACCATGGTAAAAACCTACTAGTGTCTATATAATTTACAATTATATATTATTTATAGATTTTATATTTAATAGATAATATACAATTATAAAGTTAAAGAAAACATTTTAAAAATAAATAATATGATATTGAAATAAATGAGTAAATAAGTCAATATATATATAAAATATTGAATATAATAATATATTTATTTTTGCATTAGTAAAAGGAAAGCCCATTCACACCAAATAAAGCGAGCTTTAAA
Source organism: Osedax fenrisi (assembly GCA_964019155.1). Lineage (NCBI taxonomy): Eukaryota > Metazoa > Annelida > Polychaeta > Sabellida > Siboglinidae > Osedax > Osedax fenrisi. The sequence continues at coordinate 82,204,637 of OZ025239.1, forward strand.
GCGAGATTTTTCACCGATATGCGCAGTAACGAAATCGTCGAGAAATAGTTAAATATTTAGAGATATCTCGAAATGATGAATAGTGATATTGTCACGATATCGATGATATATTGGTGATATATCGTTAGGGGTGTAGCACAGAGAGAGAGAGAAAATCCGTACGATATTGGTGAAAAATCGGCCAACTTTTTCGGTGTGACAGGGACTTAATATTGTAAAAAATAATATATATATTAAACAATAGAACTAATAATATTTTCATTGAGAAATTATTTGAATATATTCATTATTTGATTTTATACCATGATATTTAATTAAATATATTAAATATATCTATATATATTGTTAATTATATATATATATATATATATATATATATATATATATAAATACTGAATAGAATATTTATTTTTATATATATGAAATTAAATATAGTTTTTACAAATATTTTTTACAATACTGTATAACTATTTAGTAATATTTTCATTGTGTAATTTTATGAATATATAACACAGTATGATTTTATTTCATTTATAAAATATATCCAATTACATCAACTTGTTAATTTTACAATATAAGGGTGGCAGACCTCAAAATCCAGTTGGATTTAAAATAATAAATGTACTATAAATGGCATAATAAAGCAGATAAATGTTGACAAATTTTCAAATAAATCTGCTAGATTAATTAGCCATAACATTTATATATAAATGAATCAATATTACTTTAAATTTCAATATACATTTTTTTTTAAAGGTATTATATTTTATGAGTACTAGGTTTTTACCGGTTATTACCGGTTTTTACCGTAAATTAACATGGTAGAGATAGGTTTTTACCGAAAATAAGGGAACCCTGCAAATAGTATATATTAATATTGTGATATGTAAGTTTTTTTTTTATATAACTACGTGTATGTTGTAATTATGTATACTAAATAAAATATATTAATTTTATTTATATTTTTATTATTCCTATATATTTATTTATGATCGGAAATTATCTATAACTATAAATATTGTGATCAGAGATCACAATCGTGATATTTTTACTTTCGATCCAAATTCTAACATTCGAGCCTATTATAAATGATTGACGATCATGTCCATCACTGTTTGTATCAAATATGACCCCCGTTTGTTTACGATTTATGGGATAACATTTAAAATACTTGTTTTGGTATTTTACACACTAGCATGATAAACTAATATGAAAATATAATATATTATTATTATTATTATCAGATTTAGGGAGATTATAATATATATTAGTTGTTATTATAATTTTAAAATATATAGCGATACATATAAAATATTTTAAATTTGACCTCTTCAATCACAATCAAAACAAACGTTAGGCAATATAAGTATAATTATTAAATTTAATAGTATCAGTTATTTTAATTTAAATAATATTTAAGACTCATATTCCCGTGATTATGATCTATATATTATATATATATATCTATATATATGTAGTAATACTATTATAAAATCATTAATTCGAATACATCATTTTGAAGCGTTTAAAGCGTATAGTATTAAAAATATCACGAAACTTTTAACCTGCTACCGTTATTATAATTTTAAATTATATATTATAAAGTTGACCTCAGCAATTGTAATCAGAATAAACGGAGGCCATATTTGATATTCTCCATTTAAATAAATTCTTAAATCTAGTAGACAAAAATAGTCATATTCAATAAACTAGGTGTGATGCCTACTAATTCAGATAGGCGCGATAAGATATTGAGTCAGTAAATATAATTAAGTTTTATTTACTGTTTCATTTGAGTTACCCAGCAAACAGTAAGAGCAGCATAATAGCAGCATAACAGCAAATGCTAGAGCCTCAAATGTTTACATTGTGCTATTATGCTGCTATTAAATGTCTATTATGCTGCTATTATGCTGCTATTATGCTGATATTATGCTGCTATTAATTTTAAATGTCTATTATGCTGCTATTATAATGCTATTATAATAATAGCAGCATAACAGCAGCATAATAGCAGCATAATAGACATTTACAATTAATAGCAGCATAATATCAGCATAATAGCAGCATAACAGCAGCATAATATCATTACAAATTAATAGCAGCATAATAGCAGCATAATAGCACAATGTAAACATTTGAGGCTCTAGAATTTGCTGTTATGCTGCTATTATGCTGCTCTTACTGTTTGCTGGGTACTGTAAGTTGTTAATTACAAGTTGAGTATATTATGAATAAATATTAATTAAATTTGTATTTAAATTTACTTTACTACCATTATCGTAAATATTTAATATACATGAGTATTATATATATATATATGTATTTACTTCAATGAGCACGTCTTACTAACGATGCACGCATCGCGCCAAGTTATTTTGATGTGTGCCGGTTTAACATTATATTTTTCTTAAATACTATTTTATGCAGTTATAAAAACCAAATATATTGTTTAAACAATTATATTGTACAATATTTTTATAATTCTTTTTGAAATTATATAAATAATAACATACATTTAAAAAAATTATTTTATGTTTTAATTTATGATATCGAGTTATCATTACGATAATCATAGTTATAGGCGCATATATATATATATATATATATATATATATATATATATATATATATATATATAGATACGTGATAGCCTAAATAACGAAAAAAGTGGTTCTAAATATATATTTTATTAATTATTATTCCTTACATATAATATATTAGAAATTTGTGTTTTAAATTATATTTATTATACTTTATTCATTACTATTTAAAAATATCAAACATGATAACTATTTCACATATTCATTATATCATATAGTTTATATGTAAGGGTTAATAATTAAGTACACATGAAACATATATACAATTTCGTGATCTATTTAGAACTGGCACTTTTGTTTTGCAGATCGCTCACACGATTCTGTTTTTAAATATCTGCGGCTATAACTATGCGATATATAATGGTTATTAATTGTTACTAGACAAGTTAGGAACGTTATTTAAATATTTCCAAAAATGTAGGCGGGTGTACTACTATTGCATGGTAGTCTGTAACAAGTAAATAAAGCTTATATGCTTAAGTTCACACATCAATGCATAAGGTCAAGTGTGCTTAATAATTAGCCAGAACAAATATATATTTGTATATATATATATGTATATATACAATATATATATTGTATATAGTATATACTGAATGCATTTGTATAGACTATATAATAAGTATATCCTTTATTCTTAAATAGAAATATAGAAATATATATTGATAAATATATAATATTGTTATTTATAGTTTTTTTTATATTTATTCATAAACTAGTGTTTATAATATATTTTTAGTTATATTTTGACACTATATATTTCACACTATATATTTACATTATGTAAATTACATCTAATACAAAACATACTAACATGTGTTAACCTATGTTAAGGCATTAAATCTGCGAACAAATCACTAATCTTTATCTTATTATTATTATATCCATATTAATTAATATACTATTAAATCTGTACATAAATTAATAGTTATCTGATGTCAAATTGGATTAATAATTAAGGTACAAATTAATCTAAAAAAATAATTAAAAAATATAAATGCATTATATAAGCATTTTTTACTGGTTTTAGCTAGTTTTGCCACTGTGGTATCCCCTTTAAATAAAAATATCCTATTGCCTTGTTATATATTAGTAATGAATACTTAATTTTCATAATATAAATAATAATTTAAAAATCATCATCATTTATATTAGATTCAAAAAATATTTGCTTGATTCCTCTATATTCTCTATCTACCCTCATATCACAACCCTCTCTATTATCTCTATTCTCTATCTACATTCATATCACAAACCTCTCCATTTTCTACAAATAATAAATATATTATAAATATAGAAAATTCTTCATACCCATCCACCAATGATATTTATTAATCTGTATGTATTCCAATTGATAACAATTAAACTCATGGATATATCTAACGATATACTCCACAAATGAAATGGTAAGATGCATCTATATTATTACTGCTCGATAACCTCTACATCTATGTACTATCCATGCTCAATTTGTATAGTTGGTTCTGTTTTCCACTGATTCTTGTTATATGGTATTTATCATTCATGCTTGACGATATAACAGGCTATATCTCAGTTTTCCAATATACATGAGGTACCCTAAGGCTCAGTTATGGATCTGACTTTTGTCATTATTAATAAACTTCCTCTCTGTATCATACATCTATATTTCATCCCTCCATCTAGTAACAATCAATACTACTTATTATAATTAAACCCTGCTATTTATTTCGTCTATTATAACTAATTTAAAATAAGTACATAAATAACATTATTTTATTATAGAATTATGATAATATGAATTTAAATTTCACTGTTTATTATAGATATTTAAATTGGTATATTTATATTTAAATAGTTTTTTGAAACAAATTAACATCATCGCTGAAATATTCTGATGCAGAATCACTATGTATAACTTATATAAATATATTTATATACTATATATATATATATATATATATATATATATATATATATTTACTCTATTTTATAGTTATTTTAAAATTAAAATACTCAATAATTATATAATTAGCAATATGAAAAGTATTAATTCACATAATAATATTTTTCCACATTACATAATTTGAATACTAATGTATACTATAAATTGTATAGTAATGAGTTTGCAGCTCTATAAGATGGCTTCCAGAATAGCTAAGCCTGTCTCTAGAATTCATCAAAGCCTTGCTCTGCCTTCCATGTTAGTAAACAAAACATAATTAAAATACCTCAGACTTTTTTTAATTTTTAGATTTAAAGTTTAATTACTGTTACTTATCTAATCAGTGATTATTTGTAACTAAAATAATTATTTCAAAAATAACTTAAAATATTCCTATCATTCTATTATATAATTTAAGTGTTTTTTAAGAACAATTTATAAAATAAAAAAATGTCATTGGAAAAATACTACATAATATAATCATACTTAATTAAAACTACTTTATTATTATTTATTCTTTTATAATTCAATTATTATTTATAATTTTTGGTCATAATAAATTCACTTATCAAAAAGTAATTGCTTCTAGTTATTTCAAAAAAGTTTAAATATTCCTCAAATACTTGTGTTAATTTTAATCAATGTTCATTATTTATATATATTTATATTTATTTGTATCTATATATATATATTATATATAATATGTGAAAGTACCCAATATATTAGGTACATTACCTTATAATATAATATAAGATAGTATCTGTTTACAGGAGTGTTATTCCTCAAAGAAAAAGCACAACTGAAGCTGTAAAAAGAAAGGGTTATTCTCCATTTCAGAATTCTCCAACTAAAGTTGATTATGCCCTCGCCAGAACTGATGATTTAGTTAATTGGGCGAGAAAGGTTACTAAATTAGTCTCAGTTATTGATAATTAGGTTGTTAAAATATAATTATTCATATATATCTTGCATATATATATATGTGTATATACTTACATTTATATTACTATATTAAATGATTAATTATTATTCAATGCTCAATTGATTAGGTTTTATTTATTATGGTTACATTTATATATGAAATACATGTAAATAATTATTCTGTGTAAATCACATTTGAAATTTCACTAATTTAAAATCAATATGAAAAGTACAATTTATATTAATATACTTTTATCTAATATATTATATAATTAATAGCATAAAACAATATGTGTTGAGTATCTAGACAACATATTTAAAGATATTTATATATTATATACTATTTTACTATTGATTATATTAACTATATTATGTACATAAATATAAACAAACCAATTTTAAATTTTTTTAAATCTTGAATATATTATTATAAAATATTACAAATACATTTCCATTAGTTATCTCTATAAAGAAGTAAATTATAAAATAAATAATTTATATTATAAATTATTTTTGAAATTTATCATAAAAGATGCTTTTTATGATATTTCTAAATCAATTTAATTTTTATTTTGTTGACATATACTAAATAATACAACATTAATTAATATTCCATTATAATATTTTTGTTTGTTTTTAACATATTTTACTCTCAGGTACTATCAGGTATCCCCTTAAAGAAAATAAATGTAGTAATTATGATATGTTGTATATGAAATAATGATAAAGTTTAGATTTATTAATGAGTTCAATGTTTTACTGATATATTTATTTTATTGTAAATAATTTATTTGTTTATCTAATCTGAGATAATTTAACATGGAATAATTGTAATTTGTTTTCAAATCTGTGTACAATAGAATTGTAGCTCATTTTTGTTAGATGATGTAGATTTTATAAATATGAACACGAATAAAATTCCAATCAAATGATTAGAAAATGTAGTTGAAATTTTATTTACCTAATTCTTCTGTACTACTATATTAATTTATTTAATTAATCTATATTTAATGTTACTTGATTTATTATACTTATTAATCTAGGCAATTAATTACATAATTATTATTACATATTATTAAATTATATCTCAATACATAATATATATTATATATATATATATTATTAATTTTAAACAATATAGAAAATATATAAATAAATTTGATGTTAAATTTGAAACAATGACAAAGAAATCAATTATTCAGAATTTGATTTTTATTTAAATTTAGTTTCTCAATATATATTTAAATTTAATATAATATTAAATTTCTTAAATTTGTTGATAATACCTACTAAATTGAATTTTTTTTCAATATTTAGCAACATATTAGTATGATGAAGTTAATTATAACATTCAATAAACACAGAGTTCTTTATGGCCTATGACATTTGGGTTGGCGTGCTGCGCTATTGAGATGATGCACTTCGCGGCCTCCAGATATGACATGGATCGATTTGGTGTCGTATTCAGAGCTTCTCCTCGTCAATCTGATTGCATAATCGTCGCCGGAACTTTGACCAATAAGATGGCTCCCGCTTTACGCAAGGTTTATTTAAGTTACCTCTAAGGTAAAGTATGGTTATATATTTTTAAATTGTCTTAATAATTTTTAAATATGCTTATTTATATTTATCTACAAGTTTTATAATCATTAATATTTGAAAGGAAAATATTTCATAAACTTAATAAAAAATTACTATATAAAATATATTCATATAAATGTATTGATTGATTACATTTACATTTATAGTGATTACCACACAGTAGATAATATATTAATATAATAATATAATATACATTTTATAATACATATTATTATATAATTTAATATTATATTATATTATATTTATTCGAATAAATTAAATATAAATTACAAATTAGTTTTTATTGAGCTATTCTAATATAAATATTACTATTTTAATGACCTACTATTTATAAGTTATAAAATTATAATGCATAATATAATATAAATATATATTTTATCTGTATATAATATATTTCTGATTAAACTATATAACTATCAATACATTTAATATATATTATGTATTAGTTAGTACACTAAATATATTATATTATAATATAATTGATTTATTCTAATCATAATCATAATATTAAATTTTAATATATAATTATTATTATAACATAATATTATCTACAAGTATGATATATAATTATTTTATATAAATTATAAATCAATTATATTATATAAAATAATATACTATATTATGTATAATTATATATTTATTATATAGAATAGTTTACTAATACAATTCAATTATATAATTTTATAAACACTTATATTTAAAAGTATTTAAATAAATATAATTTTATGAATGTATTAATGAAATATTTGTCATTGATAAATTATCAATGATAATAGAAAACTATATTAGTGCAATAGATATCAAACAATTAGTTTTTTAAATTAATACTTATTATATGTGTATCTTTTTATCAATATTTATCCTACCTAAAATACATATTTCTATTATATCTAAAAAAATTATATAATACATTTAGAATTTCAAACCCATATTTCAAATGTACGTACACTAAATATAATAACATGGCATTGCAGATTTACGACCAGATGCCAGAGCCACGATGGGCTATCTCTATGGGATCATGCGCTAACGGAGGTGGTTACTACCATTACACATACGCAGTGGTAAGAGGCTGCGATCGTATCATCCCCATCGATCTGTACGTGCCCGGATGTCCTCCCACAGCCGAAGCCCTACTGTACGCCATTCTACAGCTACAAAAGAAGATCAAACGCATGAACAACATTCAATCGTGGTACAGACAGTAACTCTATGCTTGTCGCAATATCTGTATATAATACACACATTATATAACTCCATCCTTTCAGCGCGAGAATTATTTGATTTGATTTTTATCGTTTATTATGAATATTATTAGTTTACATGATATTCGATTGGTATTAAATAATTTAGAGTGTATGATAATTTCGACATTGTATTTAAATACTATTGACGCATACTGTTGTGTAAAGAATACTTCACCTTACTATATATAACACAAGCTCGTATTATGATTTTAAATTATATGTTTGTTATATATAATATTCACTAAATTATTACATCTTTTTTGTTTAATTTCACTTCATTCTTTTACAAAATATACATTAATGTAAATTTTTATAGTATATATATTATAAACTTTAATTTAACACGAAATAATATCAAGTATAAAACTAATAAAGGTGTAAACAAAATTGTATTTAAAATATTTAAATTAGACTAGGTCAAAGATGGTAAATGGAAGTTATTTAAATAGTTTGAAATGGTTTATTATTTATAATAATGATATTAATATCAATATATATTTATTAGTTTATAGGATAAAGTATTTTAATATATAAATATTTATTTTAAAGGTATATATATGTGAACCTTGTAAAGTAAATCTATTGTAAATTGCATTATCTACGGCTTTAAGAATTCCGATCTGAATGGTATTTCTTAAACTAGGTAATAAATGTAACTAATTTATAAAACTATAGGTATCAGTTACATATTTAATATCTTAATTAGCATCTAAAGTGAAAGAGAATCTAATATTTAATTCACAATTATTCGTGTACTAAACGTTCAATCACTAACAACTAGCTAATAATGTATTCAATATTATTTTAATTTTATATATATTACAATTAATAATTACATACCCCACTGTAATGATATGTATTTTAAATATTAATATTCTATATACCAAGTAAAATGATTTATAAAATCAATGAATTAATCAAGAGTAGTATATATGGTTATATAAATAATATTTACATGTATCTTAATATTTATTAATGATCGGTTAATATTATTAATTTAAATCGATTACAATAATATGTATCAAGAATAATAAAAGTAATAAGTGATGAATAAAATTAAAATATTAAATTGTACTACCTTGATATTCTATTAAATTGTATCGAATAAGAAATGGTTGATTTGGATCATGAAATTCTTAGATTATTATATAGTTCACCATGTATTTCTATTGTTCTATAGTAATTAGTTATAACCTTGATAACACTACCAGGGTACAAGAATAAAAGTAAAGATATTTCTTCTCTATTATTTAAGTATCATATCCTTTTTTCATACCCCAATTTGTAACTTCATACTACAATTTTAAATAGCATTAATAAATCTACTGAAACGGCAATAACCAGAGTTATAAAAAATCTCTTAATTAACCTTAATACAAGTGGATCAATTCTTGTTCTACTTTATCTAAGTGCAGCGTTTGATACTATCAAAGATACTGCAAAGATACTTCTTCGGATAATCTTTGATAAAATTAACCATAATCTACTCATATTAATATACCAATTGGTATCACCGGTAATTCCTTAATATGGTTCATGTCATACATTTCTGAGCGTATTTCTATTCTTAATAATGGGCACTTCATCTTGAAATATCATTTACGGAGTTCCCTATTCTCTTTATGGGGACCTATTCTTTTCAATATTTATTTACTTCATATTTTAATATATACATTTCCCCATATTTAAAGAGATTACATATGAGTAATATTTAAAATTCTTCTTCTAACTCATAACCCTCTTCACAACAACCGACCTGGATATATATCTTCCTTAATTTCAAGTCCCACTCATACTATGTCTATCTATTCTACTAGTTATTATCTTTTATATCTGCTCTCTAAACTTATCTCCATTATACTAATATTAATACATGTTATTACCCCTTTTATATGGAATAAACTACCCCATAACGTAATTACACAATTCACTAACTCATTTAAATCTCTATTAAATATATATATATATATATATATAATTATATATTTACTACTGAATATCTCTGATCACTATAGTTATCAATATTTATAATCATATATAAATGTTGAGTACTTTCTGTACGCCTTGTTCTTTATTATTTAGCTTTTTTATTTTATGTTCTGTTCTATTATTTTTATTTGTGACTTTCGACATAAAATTCGACGCTTGATTACTCTGTAACAAAGATTCTTTAAAATAAATTAAACTGAATTGATTATCTATAGTTCAGCAGTTTCTTCGTACCTTTTTTTTTAGTTTTTCACAAATTAACATAGTTCCTTATTTTTTCCTAGATCCCTTTTTACTAAATTAACAAGAACATTTCTATGATTCAAAAGGCAAACATGTTTACTTTTCTTATTGTTAAACATCTTATTTCTAAAAAAACTCAAATTAATAAAAACTACAAGACATGTCTTACCATATAGCATGTATATATATATATATATATATATATATATATATATATATATATATATATAGTAAACTATGCATAGTGCACATGTGAATAGTAGTAATAAGCCTCTGTGTGTGGTTACAAATTATGGCATTTTCAAAATAATTTTGTTTTTAGTAATTTCATATTTTATGATGATTTAATATTTCTGAGATGAGGGTGGCGAATTCCACTTGTAGGTGGCAGCTATTGCTTAATAACATATATTTGTGGAGTGGATTTTATATTATGGTGGGAGTTTTATTAAAAATTAATTGAGTAGAAAAGGATTTTATGATGCAAAAATGTGTTATTTGTATTTATTTACGTGAAATAAATTGTAATGCCGAGTTTAAAATATAGATTCTACGTAGAACAATGCAATTCACTTTATTATACAACGACATTTAATCTGTTAGAACGACATCTCAAGTATAATTATCTGCAGATTATGATTATATATTATATAAGTTATATTGAAATATATATATATATATGATGATGGTGATGATGATGATGAAATAAGGTTTATTAGGCACCGTTACAAAGTGATAAAACTCCTTGTAAGTGCACGTAAAATAATTAATAATAATAAAATACAAAAACCACAAAAAAAACTAGAGAAACAAAGTGGAAGTAATAAGTACGAAATATAAAATATAGGATAGATATGACTTAACATGAGTATTGTAGATGTTGTGAGGTTTAATGGATCTTATAGATGAAGGGAGTGCATTCCAGAGAGACGGGATAATGTAGGAGCATAAGCGTTTATGGAATTTAAGGGAGGATAGTTGTGGGATAACGACACGTAGGAATATATATATAGAAGTTGAACTTATACTAGATAATTGAACCTATACTAGAAGTTGAACGTGTATCGTGGGTGGTGGAGCGAATTGAGAGTAAGTCAAATATTTATGAAGGAGTGGAGGAATATATAGATTTATGGGTAATATGTTTACGGATACATTTGATTCTAAATAAATAGTAATTAGCAGCTTTAGAAATGTTAGCAATATGGCTAGAAAAACATAGACCAGAGTCGAAAACGACATCAAGATTGAGGACTGAATTGGAAGATGAAATAAGTATGTTGTCAAGGAAAAAGGAAGGGAATGATGGAAAGTTCGTAGGTATATTGAGGAAGGCTGTTTTTTAGGTATTCAGTAGAATATTGTTGGAGAGAAGCCAGTATTTAATAGAGGAGGCACACGCAATTAGTTGAGAATTATCTGGAGTGGATATAGCGAGAAAAGAGGTGGATATCATCAGCATATATATGATAGAAAACGCCAGTAAATTGGGATAAAATAGACCTTATAGGTGCTATATATGGAGAATAGAAGAGGGCCTAGGACAGAACCTTATGGGACGCCATATAGTCGAGGACGTGGGTCAGAAGTGGAATTAAAGGATTTAACAGAGGATAATTTATTTAGGATGTATACATACTATAGTCCTACGAGTTAAACCGTTTGAGGGCACTACCATTAATGCCAATCATTTAAAGTTTCGACATAAGAATTTCATGGCAAAGAGATATCAAGTGGAACCAGCTGACAAAATAGTGAGGGAGAAACTTTCGCATATATAGAGTTCACGATTTGAAGGAGGGCTCTCTCAGTTGAGTGACCTTTACGAAATTCACTCTTCATTACATCATGGGAGGAGTTTAGTGACATAAATCTATTTATTTAATGGAAAACGATTCTTTCAAGAATGTTACTAATAATAGGAAGTTGTGAGATAGGACGGTAATTACTTAAAAGATTAGGGTTTAGACGTTTTTTTTAAGAATGGGAGTAATGACAGAATGTTTAAAAGAGGGGTAACATTCCATTCGAGAGAGAAGACGAGAATATAGTATTCAAATAGGGGGATAAGGTATTAGCGAGTAGTAGTAAACTCGGACCAGGTAAATTCGGACCAGGTAAACTCGGACCACTTTTGAAATAAACTTGGAACACTTTTGAAGAAAACTCGGACCACTTTTATGCTTTAACCCATATTATAGAAGTATATTATATATATTTATTTTTAACTGGTCCGAATCATCTTAAAAAGTGGTTCGAGTTTACCTGGTCCGAATTTACCTGGTCTGAGTTTACTGGTATTCGTACTAGCGAGTATTTTAAAAGCATAGAGCTAGAGAGAATTTCTCTCTAGCACTATGTTTAAAAGTATAAATATTAATAGGGTCAGATGTAAAGTAAGAAGTGGATTTTAAAAAGAGGTAATAAATGTCAAATTTTGAGGGATTGGTAGGTTGATAATTATCAAATGGTTTACTGATTAATATACAAGTGATGCTGTATTTTTGATTAAGGGAAGTAATGATTGAGCAGGTAAATAAGATTTTATCCGAAAAAAAATTAGAGAATTTATTACAGAGTTTATTTTTTAGGAATATTTGGTATGTAAGATATGTGTAAAGGTGAGCAGGCGTAATAAGTTTTCTAGATAAAGAAAAAGTGGCACGAAGATTGAAGGAAATATTTTATTTATATAGTATATGTTATATACAATTATAATATGATTTTTTTTACTGATATGTGATTTGTAGAATTTGCTATGATTAGTAAACGACAATTGTCCATTTAAAAGGTTTTCAGGGGAAGGAACACGACGATACGTTTTTTCAGTTTTACATATTGATCTCTTAGGTTTATCAGGATCTGATATAGGGGAGAGCGGGGCTGGTTGAGCCGGTTTTTATAAAAACACATGTATCTTATAATGTTATGAATATATTTTAATAAAATAAAGAGCATAAGATATATAGGTTTATGATCAATTAAAAACATTCATAAATCAGTGTAATGATAAATAATTAAGAATATAATTACATTTTAATTTTTTTTTAAATTGGCTCAACCTGCCCCGTCTAATGGGGCAGGTTGAGCCAGGTTGAGCCAGGTAGAAAAAATACAAAAGTAAAGATATATTTAAAAAATAAACATAATTAAAGTTATATATTTATATTTATTAGTTATTAACAAGTATATTCACCAATATTAATATCAAAACTAATGAAACTTTTAAGGCGAGAGGTTATATTAGGAGAGAGGTTAGATTCTCTATGTTTTAATCTAGCATATAAACCAATTATTTAATTATTTAACATAATTACTCAATTATATATTTAATTAATTAGATTATTATTATTATTTAAATAAGTCATTAATTAATTAAATAAATTTATGAATAAATATCTGTAATGATAAACGGGGCAGATTGTCCCTATGGTAAACCTGCCCCGTTTTACTATGGTCAACCTGCCCCATATAACTAGTATATATAAAAGTAATCTAATTAATTTGTGAGTGATAATTTTTTAATTTTTTATTTTATAATATATAGTATATTAAATATACTTTATTAATATACCATTAATACTACTATATTATTACAAAATATATTAATAATATCAAATTTAAACTTACTGTCCGACTAACGAGATTTTCATAAAATATTAATAATTAAATAATATTTTAATTAGTTAAAATAAATAATTTTTGAGTTGTTATACTAATGCTAAATATAGGTGTGTATACATGTATTAAAAATTACATTAAGATATTTATTAATAGCAGAAATAATTGAGATGGCTCAACCTGCCCCGCTCTCCCCTACACCAAGAGCAATTAGTATGTAGGGTAATAGTAGTAGATATACTAGGGGCATATATATAGAGAGGAAAGTCCCCGATTACTGAGCCCTAAATGATTATTTGTAATAACTTATTCAATATTAAATATATTTTATTGAAATTTTGTAATTAGGGTAATATTATGGCAATGAATAAAGTGGCTATTTTAAATTTTTGATATAATTATATTTACAAGAATAAACATGGGGGTCGGTAATCGGATACATGTGCCTAATACCGACCCCCTTCCCCTATTACCGACCCCCTAAAATAATCTTAGTATAAATAATTGTAGTATTATAATATCCAATAAAAAGAGTAGATATACATAACTATAATTAATTATAACATGACGTAATTTATTATTTATTGAATTTATGTTTTAATAGTAATATTAAATTTAAATTTAAACTTTATAGTAATAAAATAGTGTATATTATTATTTAATATTTATTTATTAATCAGAATGTATATAAATAACTGTAATCATGCATCCTAAATCTATATCAATGATACATAAACATCTTACGACATATTTTAAAGTAAAATACAGAATCTATTTTGATTGGATATTATAAATCACATGGGGTCGGTATTAAGATAATGTAGGGGGTCGTTAGTAGGAAATTCATATGGGTTGCTATAATTAAGATAATTGGTTAATATTTATTCAAATTAAATTATTTTTATAATAGTTATAAACATTTTATTAATCTACAATATTATGTGCAGTATTAAGTTTTCTTTTTATTAATAAAGTATTTACAATGATTTAAAAAAAGTTATTATTTAAATATTAAAAAAAATAAAACAGAATATTACATTTTATCAAATAACAATTGTAGGATTACATATTTTTTTAAATAAAATACGTTTTCATATTTATCATTAAATTACTAACAGTTCATGTATATATTATTTTTTAATATCTCTTATAGTTACTGAGATACGATAGGGGTCGGTAATCGGGGACTTTCCCCTATATCAATTAGAAGGGTAAGAGTGGAGTTTAGTGATTCAGGGGCAGGGCCGGCTTAAGCATACTATGGGCCCCGGGAAAAAAAAAACGTATGGGCCCCATAAGAATTTCATAACATATTAAAGGGGCTATTTTAGAAATAACTAATATATATAACTCTTCAATTTATTTATATATATATATATATATATATATATATATATATATATATATATATATATATATATATATATATATATATTATTATGATGTATTATTATTCTATTATGCGTGATAAAATTATGTAAAAATATTTATAATCTTTAAAAAAAAAAATCACATATATTTACATGTATCGTGTGAAGGAGACCCACTTTAATGGGTACTATATAGGTAGGTCTCCTTCACGCTATTGATGTAAATAGGTATTACGGTACCCACTTAAAATCATTGAAATGTAATATTTCATAATTTACAAATTAATTAATAAAAATGATATAAGTATAGGTCAAATGATATAATTAGTACATATTTATTTTACTCGATTTCCTCTTCTATATCATTATTATTTATTCAGTATCAATTTAATTAATTAGCTTTGATTCTAAATATAATGTCACAGACTTGAAAGTATTTATTGTGTCAGATAATTTCATAGAAAATTATTTATAAGTTTAAGTTTAAAGAATCTTCTCTCTCAAGTGTAATTATTTACCATTACATATATTATGATGAAAATGTCTACAATTGGATATATCTAGCTCATCATATATATATTAATATTTGTATAGTCCATTCATTTGAGGTGTATATCAATATGGTATAATATATGTTTAATAATGTATTATCTTATATACTAATCATCTTAATTGCTGATGTCAGATGATATATATATACATATTATTTATATAATTAGTAATAACTACATGATTATCTTTTTTAATATTTCCTATATACTTATAAGTATATATCAATTAATTTTTAAAATATTGTTAGAAAATAGTCATTTTTAACTTCTTATATGATGTAAATTCATATGATATTATAATATGTTAACATTATATTCATTATTTTATAATTTGTTTGTATACTCTAATCAATTCCTCATAATCATTTATTTTCTCGCCTATATATTTAGAGAGTGTATAGGAGTATATCCTACATATTTTTTAATACCGCTTTTATCTTAATTTAACTTAATTGCAATACTTTTCTGATCGACTTTAATCTACAAAATAATTAGCTCCACGGTTTTCATAATATTGAAGTCTAAAATTATTGCATTTTATTGAATAAATACGTTGAATCTAGTAATGTTATTTTAGTAGTATTTTAACATATATAATATCATATATAAATTATGTAATTTTGAGAAATCCATAAGATACTGCTCTAATAAAATCTGCTTGCGATGACCATATTATATTCGATAATGCTTTTAATAAAACATATGTTTTAGAATATATATTCTATTCTTCTTTAATATAGATGTTAATATATTCTTTATTTAGTTTGGCTAAATAAATTATATTTATTTGGGATGAAAGCAATTAATATTGCTACAATTGTCTAAGATTCAACGGCATTTTTCCCAACCAGATTTAAGGAATGCACAGCGCATATATGGGGATCCATTGTAAATGGACTATGGTATATTATGATATCTTTCATTTTATTGAATCTTCTAGACATATTGCTGGATTATTGCATAACGTTGAGCTCTATAATCTATTATAATTATATTATTATTAAAAAACATTCTAAACTAATAAATCGTTAGCTAAATATTGACCAATATAATAATGAATCTTAACGTAGGTAAATAAATACCTATATAATAATAATACATAACTTGGTATATATGACGATGACTGATGACTTATCTACATGTAATATATCTGGAATTTATATATAATATAATATTTTGAATTTTATATTTCTTCAATTATTAAGTTATAAGTGATAACTTATCACCTGTTCTCCAATAAGAATATCGTCATTGTGTGAATTTATATATAAATATATAGATGAGGGTGATGTAAATCTAAACATTCAGTTGTAGGTTACTACAGGTGTAGGTTACTAAGTTACTAGTACTAGTTGGATAATTGTAAAAATGCTTTTAGTTTTATATTTAGATTATATATATATATTTATAAATAATATCTGTTTCAATAAATATAAATATAATTTCTTTCACTAATAATAGTCTGTTAAAAATGTTATGTACAGCATTCCCTTTCATCAATGGGTTTAATCATTATTAAAAATACTATAAAGCAGAATATTCCTATTTATATTAAAACTATTTTATATATATATATTATTTACACTAACAAAATTATAATAATATATACACTGTGAGAAGATACACCTTTTATTAATACGAGAAGTAGATAGAGAAAATTAATTCTTTTGAGAACAATTATTTTGAAAATATCTAATTAGTTTTAATTACCATACAAATTATAAATCTATATAGAATATCGTTTTTTTCGTAATTTATGTTCAATATAATCCTTTACAAATATCAGAAATCATAGTTAAAATATATCTTAATATATATCTCATATTTAATTTTAATATAAAAAAGTATACTTTTTTTTTGTAAACAATTCGTAAACCTAATTATAGAATTATAAATTGTTAAGATTCAACTATGGTTAACATTCCCTTAATACGTTAATCATTTATCACTTTCTAGTTTATCAACCAATTATGTATCAATACGTTTAAAATAGTATGAATTAATACTATTTTATCTGAAAAGCAGAGATGTGTAATATGATCTATGGTTATCACTATTAGCATTTGCTCCAACATATTTCCTACCTGTTTCCACAATATCTTCGTATAAATTTTTGTCAAATTCACTTTTCAAATCGGCCTAAATGACTCATATTTAATTAATTTATTATATTATTTTTATTTATTTAATTAGAATTATTAATATATAAGAAAAATACAGTTAAAAATTTCAGAAAAAAATTGTGTATATAAATTGTAAAAAAAATGTTTCTCAAATAATTCATGGGCCCCCTAAAATGTGGGGCCCCGGGCAATTGCCCGGTTTGCCCCCCCTTAAGCCGGCCCTGTTCAGGGGATATGCATGGGTATACAAGTTCAGAAGAGAATAAAGGAATATTAATAGGTTTTATTTTTCTATATATAGAAATTATAATTAATAAGTTTCTTGTATAAAAAAGGAAGTAGGGTGAGGACAACTGTAAAATTTACGATGAAATGGTCTGTAAGAAGATCACATATGTTTGGTACAATAATTAAACCAATTACATGAATCATAAGACCTGCAGAATATAA
Source organism: Osedax fenrisi (assembly GCA_964019155.1). Classification (NCBI taxonomy): domain Eukaryota; kingdom Metazoa; phylum Annelida; class Polychaeta; order Sabellida; family Siboglinidae; genus Osedax; species Osedax fenrisi. The sequence goes on from OZ025239.1 coordinate 82,223,281, forward strand.
GTCAAGATAATGTAGGAAAATTGACAACTTGATTCATGTTTAGGTAGTCAGTAAGACACTTGAAACTTGAATGAGAATATTGGGTTGAGTGAAAATGATAATTGAAATCACCAAGGATAGTGGTCTAGTTTTTAT